>CAJQTU010000085.1:0-603142 GCA_906901685.1 Desoria tigrina
TTCGGGGATTGGATCTAATACACGTTAATTCAATCCTTACGTAGGGTAATTAGTATTTCCGATAATGGTAATTTTTACGAGGGTTTCAAGGGGGGGGGGGATTTATTTCGGAATTTAAGGTCGTTGTACAAATCCCGGATTTTCTATATAATTATTCGGTTGTGAAGAGAGTGAAAGTGCGGGTGTTTTGTGCTGAATAGAAGGGACCCACATGAATTTGATGAATGACTCATCGTCATTGTGGTCTTTGTGGTCCAACATTAGGCTTTGATTCAATGACGGCTTATTCAGCTCAAATTACCAGATTCCGACTCTCCGGGTAATTAGTTTCATGTATCCCACTAATTAAACCTCTCTCTAGAATAGTATAGTTTATAATCCATCATCCTAGCCGGATTTAAAACAGTTTTGAATGCCACAACGAACTGGGTTGACTAATTAACTGACAGGGAGATATGGAAAACAGTAGTTTAACCTTTTGATAACAAGGAAATTATTTTAGTTTTAGCCGGTTTTGAATTATTTTTATGAAATTATTGAGCTAATTAGCTGTTTCAATCAACTAACATCAATCTTGGGAATGCATTTTTCTAGAATTTATTGTTTAAGCAAAAAAAAATTTAATCATATTTTTAAGAAATGTTACAGAGAAGATTTGTCTTTGTCAGACTGTCAGGCATCAAAAAGACAAACGTATGAAAATCCTTGGATTAATTTTGGCGCAAACCCTGTAATTAGTAATAGACCACAGCCAACTGAGTTAATTTCAGAACCGAATCCCAGATAAACTCCAAAGTTTGTTTCCGTCGAAATATTAAGCCTTTGAAAGAAACATCTTTAGATTCTAGGACAAGTAAAATTAATTATAGCTATTATAAGTCTTAATAACTTCCCCTATAAATAAAATAAAATTCTAGACTGTATACATACTCTGGAGTTTTAGCTTATTAATATCTATTCGTTGACATCGACAAAAAGCAGAACTGTAAATCAGTGACAGGTTTCAATTCAATTCACTGATTTATTAAAACTGAGACCAAGGATTTATATTTTTTATATTGGGTTTGCTGCAATAATATTTATAATTTTAATTAAGTTATAAGTTATAATTTTCGTGATAACAGATTTTCGATATGACTTTCTTTTGTTACACATTTAATTCCAACACTTGTAACGACGACCAATATCAAATATGTAAATGTCAATGACGTAAATGTCACTGAATTGTATTTGACACTAATTTGGAGTGTCCAGCTATTTGCCTGACATTTCTAATTCACTTCATCGTTCGTAATGCCACATGGTAAAATTGACCAAAGAACTTACGCTCATCAATGCATTTCCGAAACTATTTAATGGACTTAAAACAGGTCTAAATTCCCTTTGAAAACTATCTCTGCCTTTGATCTTCTCCGTTCCAGAACTAAACTGGAAGTTAGTTTGAAAGCAATTAAATAGAAAAGTAGGCTGAAATTTCAAAATGTGATTAAAAATTAACCGTCTAACGAATGTAGTGATGTATCGTAGATCATGATAGTTTGCCGTATTCAAAAGCGTTTTTGAAAGGTTTAAAATCATACTTAATATAAAATAAAATATTCAACTTTAAAACTTAAAATATCCAAAATCGCACGTTTCCCCAATCATAGAGCAAAACTACATACACTGTTAAATATACCTTGACTAAACTTCGCTAAAAATGAGGCATTCACCCGGACAGACAGATAGACGGGCACCCATCCATTCGCAGTATGTACCCACGATACCTCATAAATTATCCGTTTAAAGAGACTTATTTAGTGCTGGGAATATATATTTACACATAATATATGCCCATCCTGATAGTAATAATAGTCAGTTTTTGAATAGGTAGGTTTTGACTTACCGCAACACATATTAAAGACTATAGCGAAAAAAGTTCCCAGAACTAAATTTTAACCTCAATAGGTCCTCTAAAGTTCATAAAACTTGTCAAAGCTGGACTGGAAAGATCTATTTTTAGTTCTTTGGTATATTGCTGTAATTAGTCAGTCCTGTTTGATCTCCAGGAATGATTGGTCTATTAGATGATATTTTATATTTTATATACGTGAAATGGTCGGTGGCGGTGGTGGAATATGTAAATTTTAAAGTGCGTCCATTCCACTCCGAAATTCGTTTCGGAATCTCCATCGTGAGGAGCTCCAACAATTTCAACCTCAAATAAATATAAGCGTAATGGCTTTTGGAAAGATGTCAAGAGCAAGAGATTGTCTTACATTTCCGCATACATTTCCACAGAGTCTTCACTAACTCTTTCAGCTTTCAACAATTTCATACAAGACATTTCAAAAGCTTCATAACAGGTTGGGTTGTTCAGAAATTTATCTAGTTTCCATGTTTTTCATCCTTATTGCATCAAATTTGGCTGTTGAGGGTACTATTTTAAAAAAATACGAGATTTCTAAACCAAGATTTAAAGAATCGGATTTCGGACCCTTATACAGCCCCCACCGGTCGAGCTGAATTATATTGAAAGATTTTTTGTTCGACTATGAAATGAACGTCTGTTATTTGTAGGTGATGAAACCCGGTTTTTAACCCCAAAGGGACCGACTAATTATATTTGATGATTTATTTTCGGGATCGTGATTCAGACAGATTGTTATAAAAATGTATGTATGTCTTAAAAATGACAAAAAACAGATTTTATGAACTACCACCAAGGCGAGATAAGGAGATGTACTTCAAAAATTAGGACATTTTGTTTGAATATTAATTCCCATCCCTTCTTATTTTGCTAAAGTCAACAAAATGATGTTGGGCTCTCTTGTAAGGTTGAGTTACAAAATGCAAGCTAATAATTGCATGCATTTAATCCCTTGTTTGTTGTTTCTAGAAACCGGGTAACAAGCTCCGGGGAAATCGGGTGAACATGATACGAGACACTCAGATTAGGAAACAGTCGTTCGGGGCAATGTAACACTTTCGGATCCAGCTACCGTAAATATTTCCGTAGGTCACCCTGGGTAGATTTTAAACGTGGGGAGTTATTTAGGGGGTTTATTCACAGCGTTGGTTAATGATTCGCCGAATAATGTCCAATTTAGTCCGCTAAACTATCATTGGATTAATAATGTTCCATATTTTCTCAAGACAAAGGTGTTATTTAGGTGGGGACTTGTATCGATATTTACGTTTTTAAATGATCTATAAACGAACCAACTTTTGATACCGAAATTGTTCATAGCTTCTATAAACTATAATATAGTTGCACTATAAGCTCTGTTTTGAAACCCAATTGAAGATATTTACTTTCAGCTCATAGGCCATGATATGTTTGCAAAATCGCAAACCTACGCAGCTTACGTTTCAATTTCAAGCCCCGAAATCTGCAGTAAATCACACCCGTTTTTAGCCTCTGAGGCGAATGTATCAAAATCGTAAACCGTTGAATGTGCAAATTTAAATGCCACTAAAAGGTAAGCTTGATTTCAAATTCAAGAGCTTTTTGCTTCCGTTTTCAATTTCTAAATATTTTACTCCATGGATTTGCAATGTATTTATTCGTTTGTATAGGAAACAGATTTATTTCCCTCGGACTTCTTCTCCCTGTTCTGAAAGACTGGGGCTTTTCGTTGGATAATCAATCTAGAATTCGGTGATTTATCAAAGTCACTACCTTACGGCTAAAAACATCCACTTCATAATGTTATTCAGTTTAATATAAACGGGATCGTTCAGAAAATGTTTTGGAATAAACCGAACTGAATTTGGGAACCAAATCCCCTTCATAAGCTCTGTTAAACGGGGTTTGAACTTGGAGCAGGTTATTGAGGAGGTTACTATCGGATTTGAAGATATAACACATGGATTTTAAATAAATAAAACATTTTGATGTGCTTAATATTCTGAACGCTTTAAATTTCTGGATAACTATAATTGTGATGATTTTGGTTTATTTTTTTTAAAGAACGGACGTTGTTTCTTACCTGCTGTTATTGTGCTTCTTTTAAAGGCCCCTAAATAATTGCCCCTTATTTTTCCTAAACCCCCACCCCCTCTTCCTAGAAATTATTAAGAAAATGCCCCGGACGAGACCTTATAAACTAACCAGTTTTCAAAGGTTGCCATCGCTTATTCTATCGTTTTAAATTCAAAAACACTCGTGTAGTGGGGTTTGTTCGTTTAGGAGCTCAATTTATTTATTCCGCAATTAAGTCAAAGTGATACAAGGGCAAAACTTAACGATCAAGATACCAAGATTAGAGTTTATAAATGAAAGTTAAGAGTTTAAAAACAAGATAAATCCCTGCCCAAGAATGCAGATCATTAACGTTAAAACCATCCATTACTAATTCAGTTACAAGATACTTGTTTAACTTTCACTATTCGGGCTTGTTCATAAATTAGGGGATTTATTATTTCCCATAATTTCCAATGCATCTGTAAGGCCGTTTTTTATTTTTTTTCATGCAAACCAATCAAGTCATTATCGTTCCAGAACTATGATTATTTATGAATAAATAAACTCCGTTTCGAAATCATGTAAAAGGGAGAGATGAGAGAAGATGTTAAAAAGTTTAAAAGGACTGAATAAGGAACATTTAATAGGAAACACAGAAGCGCTTCCGTTTCCACAACTCCAGCCTGTGTCTGCCATATGTTGTTGGGCAAACTATTATTGTAAAACACAGAGTAAGGAAATGTGTCAGTTTAATGTGCTCTTTTGTGAAATTATGAACTTGTTATTCATGAAACAAAATACTTGAAACACTTCAGAATACTTCCAGTACTCGGGATCTGTGGAACGGATTTAAGGGCTGTTCGTAATTCACAGTATCTCTCTCTGCCCCATTTAAATCACTTTTAGCTGATACATGGGGTATTGTAAGACTAAACCAAACTGATGCTCTATGCCCTATCTAATTGGACCTTAAAAGATCTAACCGGACTGGTCAACGAGTGTAGTGCTATATCTGTCCATCAAAAACCTATTATGAGCATTATTACATCAATGCTGTTTCAAAATATCAAATATCGAAACCTATATCAAACGTGCATTGTAGATTGGGATGTAACGAGAATCCTGAAATGAATTTTTATTGGGGGTTTTAATCCTTCAAAATAAGGGCTTCTATTTCGGGGTGGAGATGTATTAAAATGAGAGAATTTCGTTTATTAAAGCCCCGTGCTCTTTGACTTGGCGGATAAAACTCGTTACGTCCTCTATACCCAGTCCCATGTTAAAGAAATGGACTATACTGCTATACATAATGCAGCGAGATTTGTCCGGCGAGTCAAAGAGATCAGGGACTTTTAAGGAGTTTATCTTTTAATACCTACGAAAGTGCTTTTATTTCTTGCTTCTTTTTGAGGTTTTACAGCATGTGAATTTGCCCTGGTTCGTTTGCTTATGGATTGTAACGGTTCATTGGTCCTTTATAAACTCGATTTTGAAAGAGTTGTTTATGAACAGTATGAACACTCCCTAAAGACATCTTAACTATTTACCTAAGCACTGACAGTCTCCCAAGAATCCCACAAGTACAAAATAGCACATTGAGTTACAATAGGCTAATTGAATGGAGGGGGTGTGGTCATCATGGCATTGTCAAACTGTTAAAAACTCAAATTTGGATTCCAACCCTATTTTTTGCAAATTGTAGTCTAAACCCGAATAAACTGAACCTGGTTATTTCTGAACAAACCCGATAAATGCACTAGGATTCTCTCCCTCAACATTATGGAAAGAGACACGAGGAAGAAACAGAACTACTTTTTTGATTACATCACATCCCCAACCGACCAACTCATTTACTTTTTGGCTGGAAACCGCTTAATTTTTTCCCCGACAATTTTACGAAGATTTTTGCCTATACTAATATACTTCATTCATACTATTACACCATTTGCGCATTTTGGTTTTCAGAGACTGCTGAATTTAATCAATTTATTATAGAGAAAGAAAGTTTGCGGGTTTCGTGGAAATAAACATGGTTATTCATTCATTCAGTCATACCAAACCTCCTTAACAAATAATAGCTTGTCTTGAACTACTGATACTGATGTAAAATCATCACTGCTAGATTTGTCTATGTATTGTGGTTGTGAAACGTCAAAGCACCACAGAACTTTAACTCAAAGAAACAGCGTGGAAATTGTCATATATTTAAGATCAAAGGATAGACAATGTGATTGTCAAAGACTTCTAGTTTGCTTGAAAATATTATGTTGATCTATTCATCGATTTTTGATTTAATGTGTATTCGCCCATTTTTAACGGAGCAATTCGAATTCGAGGTATAAAAACAAGTCAAACAATTTATTTAAGTTTGCATACCGACAAACTTTACAAATCACAAATACAATTTCGTATTTCATAGTCCGAAAATTCAAAGCACAGCAAAACTTCGGTTGATCACAAAATCATGACGAACTGAATATTTGTTAAATTACACGTAATAATTAGTTAATTAGTATTTGCATTACAAGAAGCAATAAGTTCATTTAATGGATTTTTATAATAGGTAATAATTATACCATGCAATAAATTCACGTAGTCAAATGTGTCATTCTAGTCCATTGCCATTCTTCGTCGTCCGACTGGTCCGACTGACCCCCTTGAAGGAATTGTTGATGGTGATGAAAGCAAAGGTAGGGCTCCTGGCCGTAAACGAACGGCTCATGACGGCAAATGTGGCAAACGGACACAGGGCGACCGACTGAATCTGGCCTCGCTGAAGCTGAAGAGTAGGAAGCAGTTTGAAGAGTAGGAAAACGTTGGGAGTAAAAACTTTGACCTATAACTGCTTCTAACTGATCAGGTGATCTGCCCTGACTGCGCTTCCTGCGTCGAGGATGCGTGGAATATCTTAGTCCTTCGGCAGAATGCCTGCAAAGCGTACATCGAGTTTAGCCAAATAGGTAAACAATAAATAAACATAAACATTCCGCCCGGGGCCATATATTATCGAAAGTAGTCTAAGTAGTACGTACCCGTTGAAATACATGAAGAGGTTGACCATCTCCGCATCACTCAGCACATTTGTTGGGACCACGACCTTCGAAAATGCATTACTCCCCATCAAAGGAAACCGGATGTAGGGAATCAAGTTACCAAGTCGGGCTCTTCGATCTCCTTTGTATTCAAGAGGAATCTTGGCTTCAGAATTCCACCTGAAATAACATAAAGTCGTCCATGTCTTATCAGCACATTCTTGGGTACAGAAAAATGGTTATCCGATCGCAATCACTAACATTTAAAATGATCTCTAAAAAGATGTTAGTTAAATGATATTATTTTTGCAGTTAATGTTAAATCATGTCCGCCCCGCCTACTTACCTAACTACTGCCTCGAAAAGTTCAGTCTCCTTGATATATAACTCATCGCTTTGGAGAAACTGGATCAGTACCGCTTCCTCGAAGTCCAGAAGTGATGGACTTCTAGAAACCGCGAGAATATTACTGTAAATAAAAAATATAACATAGTAAACGTTTTTTCAAATAGGTAAGTAATTTAGTGAGTGAGATGAGAACTAACCGTTCGATGAATGCGAATGTTCTCTGATTAACCTCTACGATTTCTTCGTCGGGAAGGGTATAGACCCGAGTGGCTTGGTAGATGGATACGCAGCTACTGACATTGACCATATCGTATTTGAAGAGGTGACAGAGTCTCGTCACGAGGCCAGGAACCTGATACATGTGTCCAAGACGAAGAACTTCCAGTAGGACCCACCACGGATGTGGGTCAGTGATGACATCGCTGTACACGTACTAATTAAACAGGAGGTTTAATAATTAATTGTTAAATCCAGCTAAAAATGCTTTGATATTAATTCATCAAATTCATGAACAAACTTTCAAGAAAATTCCAAACGCCTCAGGATTTGTATGTGGGATGTGAACAACCCTGCTCTTCCCAGCAGCGTTGGCCGGCTCCCAGCGCTCCTGCAGCATCACAGCAAAGACCTCTGACCTCAACATTAAGATGGCCCTGTGTGCATTGACATGATGCTTATCGGGTCCAATGGTGAACGTCATATCTGTGTACAAGCCCGTGTCAAAGCCGTGCGACAGCGTTGCCGTGAGGCTTGGGGCTGATTTTCGCCAGTCCTCCATCCCGAATTATTTTTTGGGTTTAGTTTGGGCTCTGTCGATCGGTTAATGGATCTGGAACTGGATGGGAGCTGCTGCGGCTCCGGCACTTCGCGACTCGCGTTGAGCTTGTGGCTGGACAGGTCGTGCTATTCTAACTACAAATGAACTTGGAGCTTCAAAGATACTTCGACCTTGAAATCAATAGGGTCCTAAAATATGTGATATGAAAGTATGAAACAAAGGAGGTTTAAAAGCTAATTTCAAATGTTCGATTGCAAATTGAAAATTGCAATAAGTAATTGAATGTAAAATGCTTAACATTAAAAAAAACAAAGAATATGCAATATTGAATATTGAATATTGAATATGTGATTTTTGGATTTGTGATATATGCAATCAACCAATCTTGAATCTGATCTGAAATCACACCCGCGCAACGCATTACACTTTACACATCACATTCTGCATTCATTAAATTTTGACTAAAACGATTTAGTAAAAAAAATTCTATTAATTAAAAACTACCAACTTACAGGCTGAAGTCTGGTCGCTGAAAGTGAAGTTTGAATTGTTGTGAAATAAAAAGCGTTGCCCTTCTTAAGAAGCATTACTCGTTTGGCAAGTTCAAGCGGTCCACTGACAAACACAAAGAAGCCGAACTTGAAAAAAAATTGGAGGAGCGGGAGTCGTCGAGTCTTTCAATCTTGAGGAGACAGGAGAGGATAAAATCAACTGTTATGTGTAAAGGAAGCGAGGAGGCGCAACGAATAGAGTCCTAGTGGTTGTAAACACCTACGTTCAAGCCAAGGTATAACCACTGGAACGACTTTATCCTTCTGAATATTGAAGTCGGATATTGCCGTATTATCCTACATAATAATAAACCGTTGCAACCGCACATAAGCAAGAGGTGAAACCTCTCCGAAACACGATACATTCACACAAACATTAACTTTACGTTGAACACGTTAACTTCGAGCTCTACACGTTAAATGTAAGGCGTACACGTTAACTACGTTAACTTTACACGCTGTACACGTTAACTTCAAATTGTACACGTTTACTTCAAGTTGTAAACGTTAACTTCAAGTTGTACACGTTAACCTCAAGTTGTACACGTTAGCTTTAAGATGTACACGTTAACTTCAAGTTGTACACGTTAACTTTAAGTTGTAAACGTTAACTTTAAGTTGTACGTACGTTAACTTTAAGTTGTACACCTTAACCACGTTAGCTTTACACGTTGTACACGTTAACTTGAAGTTGTACACGTTAAATTCAAATTGTACACGTTAACTTCGAGTAGTACACGTTAATTTCAAGTTGTAAACGTTAGTTTTAAGTTGTACACGTTAACTTCAAGCGGTACACTTAATTTCAAGTTGAACACGATAAATTCAATTTGTACACGTTAACTTGAAGCTGTATACGCGTACAAGATTGAACTGTACTTGGCTACAATATAGCATTGGAATCTCAATTCGCCCCAAATTGCGCCCCTGGGTGAGTGGGGGTGATCTCGTACACGTATATAAGCCTCCCCGGTACTTGGCTTCAATATACCGTTGGAATCTCAATTCGCCCCAAATTGCGCCCCGGGGTGAGTGGGGGTGTTCTCGTATACGTATATAAGCCTCAACGGTACTTGGCTACAATATAGCGTTGGAATCTCAATTCGCCCCAAATTGCGCCCCGGGGTGAGTGGGGGTGATCTCGTATACGTATATAAGCCTCCCCGGTACTTGGCTTCAATATACCGTTGGAATCTCAATTCGCCCCAAATTGCGCCCCGGGGCGCGCCCCGGGGTGAGTGGGAGTGTTCTCGTATACGTATATAAGCCTCAACGGTACTTGGCTTCAATATAGCGTTGGAATCTCAATTCACCCCAAATTGCGCCCTGGGGCGCGCCCCGGGGTGAGTGGGGGTGATCCCATATCTGCGTTTTAATATGACAAGAAGTATATCTATAGGCGCAATTAGTACTATATAGTGTATACACGGTGGTGGTTTTTTAGTATGGGGGTAGATGGGCAAAACCCAGGGGGTGTGGTCGATTTCGCCCAACTTCGAACTCCCCCTGCGTATACAAACAAAGAACATATATTCGAAAGAAAAATTTGAAAAACTTCAACCGTTCGCGAGTTATCGTCGGACATCCGGACGGACGCACGGACGGACGGACGGACGGACGGACAAATCGTTTTTAATAAGAGGTTTCACCTCTTAATAAATAATTAGATGTTGCAAATTCGATTTCCAATTCCATTTAGATAGGGTCGGAGATGTAGAATGTATTTAAAGGCGGTGGGGCTCTCTCGTGTAAGTCCACTTTTGGTTTTTGGAATGAGAAAGTGGAATCAGTTATGCCTTGCTGGAACAACTAAAAGAATCCGTTGCTGCACGAATTTCTGTAAAAACTCCAAAAGAGTTTGTGTCAGGTTAAAAAACAGATGATAATGGGTGGGGAGTTTTAGGATGTTGATTGCTAACACTAATTTAATTTTCAGAAAGTCGTAGACTTATCCTACAGATAACGGTGATGATCAGATGCACTTTGGGTTACTTGTCCATCAACTTTGGTAAAATATTTAACCGTTTTTGAACCTTTTGATAAATAGTTATGATAGTATGCCAATAAGGCAACTGAAATTCGCCTCAAACGCGTCTAAAAGCCGTTAAATATTTTATCAGAGTTGATGGACAAGTCGGAATTATAAAAAACACATAAAACCGAAGAAAAGCAAAATCCGAAAAATCCGATTAAAACCCGAATTTTTTGTGTTATGAATTTTGATGATTTTTTTTTTGAATCCTAACCGAAATTTTATGAGAAATTCAAATCTGAGGTCAGATTTTGAGTGGGTGTGCCGGAAGTATTTTTTTAACGATTTTATACGAAGACCAGGTGGTCTTCCAATAAAATCGTTAAAAAAAATACTTCCGGCACACCCACTCAAAATCTGACCTCGGATTTGAATTCCTCACTAAATTTCGGTTCGGATTAAAAAAAAATCATCCCAATCGGTCAAGGACAAATTTTCAAAAAATCGAAAAAAACTGTAAGTTTTTTTTAGAAAACTGAATTGTAAAGCGTTTCGGAGCATCACCACTGTAAAATAAAGGCTCATAATGAATTTCTCGACCGATTTTCAGTATATATTGATGCCCATCTTAATATTTTGGCGTATCGACAAGACTTATCGATTATCGGCAAGTTCCATCGATGAGTCTTGTCGATAGGCCAAAATGTTGAGATGGGCATCAATCTAGACTGTAAATTGGTCGAGAAGGTCGTTTCCGGGGTCCATTTTTGAATAGGGACTCGCAAATTTGATTTAAATCATTGGCACGCTCTGCGCTTTTGTAAAAAATTTCAAATAGGGACTCACAAATTTTATTTAAATTCAAGGCGAGCTCCGCGCTTTTGATAAAAACTGAAAAGGTACTTTTCAAAGCGATTGTCATTTTATTCATCAGTGTATCAAAATTTACATCTTAATTCGATCAAAAATCGCATAATATAGCCCTTATTTATTGAAATGACAACTCAGGTCAAGCTAGGTTAAATTATTTTAGTTTGAGTTCTTAAAATAAAAATAAAAATAAATGAAAACGAAGTTTTGGTCAATGAGCAATCGAACAAATATTTTATTTAATGATGTTGCTCGACAACTCTCAAGTAAATGTAACAATCATATTTTATTTTTTTATACTTCCCAGTAGGGACTAAATTTTATAATTAAAAATCGATAGTTATAGTTAAATCCTTTCTACATTTTATAATGTATAATGAACATCCCATTACGGACTACATTTTAGGATTAAAAATTGATTAAAAATTTGAGTGACTTCACATTCTTAACATTAACAAATAATATTATTTTATACTTCCCACTAGGGACTCGACGCACCCTTGAAGTTTCGATACAATTAAAAGTCGATCAATCAGTGCTACTTTCCATTGTTTTGAAAAGAACTTCCAACTTGGACTTCATTAGGTCCAAGAACGCACATACGTCAGATAAATCTTCTGCAGAGAGTGTCTTTGTGAGACTCGAATTTTTATATTTATTATCGTACTCTGACAGGAGGTCGTTCAGCTCTTTCTGCACTTGTTCTCTTTTTTTCTTTAGAAGTTCTTGCTCTTGGCGATGCAAATGAGAATACGCGTGTTGGAGTTCATCGAGCCTTTTTGTCAGCAACGTCGTCTCAAATTTGGTTTGAATCTTATGCTGTTCAAACGCCAGCTGCAAGCTGTAATTTTTATTTCGAATCATTTCCTCCACACCCTCCACTTTAGAGGACTCTGTAAAAATTTAAAAAATTTCATAACACATAAGGCTCATAGTTTATTAAAATTTTATCGCTCTAAGCTCAACGCCAGCACAACGTTGAAGGGCGCGGTCGCTTACATTGCCATTTTTTATTTTAATGTGTTGAGTTTATAAGTCTGACATACGCTTTTCCTTGATATTTGAAATTTCGTGTTGAAGGTTTTCGGTTGCGGAAGTGCAGTTGTATACGGTTTTAATTAGGACATAGCAGCCCCCAACCGCGAGGGTGGCAATGATCGCCGCAGACTTCATAACATCCACAGCCAACTTACTGTAAACTGTAAAGTATGAAGTAAATAAATGTAAACTGAAAACAAAAACCTGTGTTTTTTTTACCAAAATGTTAAATAAACCTCGACCTTGAAAATAAATCACAGTCCGAGTCGAAATTCGAAAAATGTAGATGATGTTTATTGTTTGTGCTTGTTGTTTGTGACAAGCAATGATTCCTCCTCCCACGTGCCACCAGAGTGCCACGTGCCTTTCTTATAATTTAGTATTTTGTAATTGGTCCGCTTCGCTCTGTATTCCGCAGCGCCAATTGCAAAATCCGCCTTGTCTCTCTCTGCCCCTAACTAATCCTAACAATTACGAGTTTTATGATTTTATGAAAGGTGAAGCGACAGAGCAATAAACATTTAAAAACTAAAAATGTAGATATTATCACACATGGGCATCGAGGAATCGTACGATTCTTTGGTATCGTAAAAGTTCAAAAACAGCGATTCCGCTACCGATTCCGATACCACACTAATCGGTATCGGTATCGGAATCGTATGTTTTCCAAGTATCGGAATTTGGAATCGGTATCGGAATCGTAAAACTTGGGAATCGGTATCGGAGTCGGAATCGTAAAACTTGGGAATCGGTATCGGAGTCGGAATCGTATGTTTTCCAAGTATCGGGTTTTGGAATCGGTATCGTAAAATAGACAACAACTTTTCCGATTGGAAGACAAAGGCTAGCTCTAATTTAGCAGCTGCCACGAAACCCACAGTTTGCGCGACTTTTAAAAATTTACTCGAGCTTTCCGCCTGTTGATATTCAATAAATAACAAATCACAATGAAATTGATGACCATATCATAATAAATGCAATTTTGACATTTCATCGATCAACATTGCATAATTCAAGAGGATAATAAATCTCATATTGTTAAAATTAAAAATAATAGCAATTGACCGAAGAATCAGTGAGCAAATATTTAGTTGGAGAGGGAAATCTGAAATCGGCGATCCATGAGGCTTATTGACGAAAAACAGAAGAAGAACGACATTTTAATTTTTAAATAACAAAAATTAGAACGAAGTGCAGTCTGCATTCTGCAGACTGCACTTTGCGAATGCGATATTATAGTGACTATTATCGATTTAATTGAACTCTGAAACATCCACCGGCCACGAAACCACCGGCATACAAAGATCCTGTATTTTTGTTCAGACTTTAGAGCAGTATCCGAGCAGAGTAACGCCTACCTAGGTAGGCATTGCTATACTATTTTTCAGCTTTTATGTATTTAATATCTTAGTTTTTTGCATTTGATTAGATTTAAGACATGTCAGGAACCGAGGAGATTGAGGTTGACGAAGGACATGACAAAGTAATATTCCTTCAGTCAGAACTTTCAAATACCCCAGGTCTCGTCGGGACTTTTGAAATACAAGTACAAGCGGCACATTCTGACGTTGGTATGGATATAATGGAACAAAATAATAGCATGTCCGATGATAACACAGATAGAAACAGTCTGCACTTTACCTAGAAAATTTTATCTGGAAAACGACGCAACCTGACAGCTAAACTGAGGCAGAATTATTGATATAAAGACGGTGTGTATGTTTTTTGACCCCTAGCTGCAGATTTTATGCAAAAAAATACATAATCGCCAACCTAGGTTGGCGATTATCGTTGGCGATATTACCTTACTCTTTCCTAAAAAATGTAAGATTTTAGCTTAACATTATTGACTAAGGGTGTTTGATATCTGTAGTTTGTGTTTATTTATCAAAAAAAATTACAAATCAATCTTAATTTTTTGCACCGATATTTCCGGAGATGTATGACTAAGAAAAATTATTTTGTGTTTCAATCTTCGGTCAAGTATCAATATAAATATGATCCCACCTTCAACATCTCGTAGAGGTCATCGGACATTGCAAAGAGAACGGTCAACCCCGTATACTTTCATATCAGTTCTTCCTTTAGTTTCGCCTAACGCCATTTTCTGCTCGTAGTTTGCCATCAGAGTAAATTTAAAATACTAATTATAATATAAAGCTGTTTTAAATGATACGATTCCTAATTGTTACAAATTGGTTAACGTTTAGAATGTTCAAAGTCAAATTGATATTTACATTGTTGTTTGAGATTCGTTTATCACTTATCCCTGTCTCGGTTGTTGTCTTTTTTTCCAAAAGCATAATTCTGCATCTCGAATCGTGGATACTCCCAGTCACTGTTTACAAGGAAACAAAACTTCATACTTTTTCTTTGGTGTGTTGTGCTTGTGTTTAGCGCTATTCGCTGACTCAAATGACTTCATTACAATTACAATTTTGTATTGTTTGTTTTGTATTGTTGCTAGCCGCAGATCGGTGCGGGCTAGCTAAAAGAACGCCAACCTAGGTTGGCGTTCCTGTTCTCTTTATTTATGATACAATGCAATAACTTACTCTACCCCCGAGTTTCAAAGATTTCGTATTGTATATAAGTATATTATACAATGATCGCATGTTGGAATCGGTATCGGTATCGGAATCGTATGTTTTCCAAGTATCGGTTATTGGAATCGGTATCGGTATCGTATAATATGGGAATCGGTATCGGAATCGGTATCGTATGTTACCCAAGTATCGGTTATTGGAATCGGTATCGGAATCGTAAACTTGGGAATCGGTATCGGAGTCGGTATCGTTGAAACTTAGCAAGTATCGGTATCGGTAAAAAGAATCGTACGATTCCTCGATGCCCATGTGTGGATATTATGTGCTATTTGCTATTGATTAAGGATAAAGGTGAAAGTTAAGTTAGATTAATATTGCATCCTGAAGGAGGGGCTTGTATTATACACTGCCGACAGAAGCAGAATAAAATTGTCCCTGGATTAAGTATAAGAAACAGTACCGAGCTAAACCAAGTCAGATTAGCAACGAAGCCCATGTTCATATTCGGCCAAGAGGGACGTCAGCAGTTTCTTAGGTACTTTCACATATCGAAAGGACTCCTAAGGCCACACCCCCTACTAATTATCAACATTTGTAAAAATGGTTTCGCCGGAACCCCGTAACTTCCTAACGGTACAGCGAGGCATGAATACTTATCGTATTGTAAAATGGGGTTGCCCGAGTTGCCCGAGTGTAGCGCCTTAGGAGGTGTGGCGACTACATTGTTTTTACTGTAATAGTATTTAGGGGTATGCTCACAACATCATAGGCGTTTGCCCTGAGTCAAAATTCGAACTATAAATTTTAAGGTTTCGCGCGCTTCAGGGTTGCGCCGTTGGGGGCGTGGCAATCAACTTTTGTTTGCTGGAAATAGACTTGGGGGTGTGCCCACAACATTATAAGTGTTTGTTTGGAGTCAAAATTTAAACTTTGAATTTTAGGATTTCGCGCGCTTCGAGATGGCGCCGTAGGGGGCGTGGCAATCAAATTTTGTTTGTTGGAAATAGACTTGGGGGTGTGCCCACAACATTATTAGTGTTTGTTCAGCGTCTAAATTTAAACTTTGAATTTTGGGGTTTCGCGCGCTTCGGGGTAACGCCGTAGGGGGCGTGGCAATCAAATTTTGTTTGTTGGAAATAGACTTGGGGGTGTGCCCACAACATTATAAGTGTTTGTTCAGAGTCAAAATTTAAACTTTGAATTTTAGGGTTTCACGCGCTACGGCGTGTCGCTGTAGGGGGTGTGGCAATCAAATTTTGTTTGCTGGAAATAGACTTGGGGGTGTGCCCATAACATGATATGTTTTTGTCCGGTGTAAAAATTCGAATTTATAGCTTGATAGTAATTTTGGAAATCAGTGGGCGGGGCAAGTGTTTAAAGTTTTCGAACGTGGATCAAACTGTACTAAACTTTTTACAGCCTTCTAAGAGTTCAGATTTTTGTACATGTGTTATGCGTTGCGTTGCACATATATTTTCCTAAAATATAGTTTTCGTTATAACTCGATGGGCAAGAATAAGGGGGGCATGTCGTTTTCGAATTCCCATTGCCTTTACCAAGCCATATCATGTGTGAATTTCGGTACTCCCCCTTATTCTTGCCCATCGGGTTATAGACGATCAAAGTTGACATTATATAATCCGAAAAACCGAAAAATTCGAAGAAAAGAAAATTTGTACGGGAGGAATGAACCATTTTCAGTTAATCTTAAATGGGCATGAAACCCCTTTCCGTTAAGTAACAAAAAATGTTTTGCTATTGAGTCCAAAAACTCCGGTTTCGGTTTTCTGGACCCCCGATATCCGAATTTCAAAAAAACAAAGTATAATCACATCTAAAGGTGATTTTATGAAACATATTAAGAATTGAGGATAATTGGAGATTTCGAAGCGCCTACTCGTTGCTTTTCTGACCTGGTTTAGACCAAACAAAGTACATTTACATCAATCAGAATCAGGATATTTTTCATTTTTTTCATCTTAAAAATGAAGGGCAGATTAATAATTGATATAGTCAGGGTTATTATTAAGTGGCCTCAATTATTGACTGAATTTGCCTCCTCAGTAACTCCGCCCTATGATTTCAAATGAATTAATCTCGGAATTCTATTCGATGCAGATTATGGTCTTTAATTCCTCATTGTTCTCCATGCGTCTGTATCCTATCATATCGTAGTTTGTAGAGTCGTAAAATATGTACTCTTCAGCTTGTGAACAACCCCAGAGAAACTGCAGTAGATTTGAGGTGAGAGCATCTGGCTTTCTCCACTTTCATTCGTTTTTAGGGGCATTTTGCATAAAAAATATTCAGAGTCAAAGTGCTTCAATCTCAACAGACAACCCAAGCCTTCATTCCATGTACTTTTTATGGTTTAGAGAAACGGTCCCGAAGTGGTCCTTCCACTCGAGATGATCATATCCTCAACAACCTTCCCATTCCCATCATATACAGTTTTTATTGCCTTCTCTAACAAATTTCAAAACATTGTAAAGTGTAGCAAGTTAGGGTCTGAGGAACTTACATTTCCGAGCAAGTTCTACAACCTTGGATCAGGATATGATGATGAACAACCGTCCTAGGACTTATTATGTAACAACTTTACTCATTAAACCCAGAAACGGAACAAGTTTCAACAGCAGAGGTAATTGGAATATATGCGAGATGAGTTAGTCTAAATTCAAGTGGCTGGGATTCTCCTATTTGGGTCCTCGAAATAAATCCCCACCCTTTTGGAGGGTGTCATCTCCTCCTTAATAGAGCCCCAGGTAAAATTAACGCATGCCAGGCTCGTATATTTTGGTCAAAAACTGATGTAAAGGGACAGGTACTTGACCATTCTGATCCCGGTTAAAAAAAAAAAACGAAATATAACCCCACCTCTAAATCTCCCACCCAGCTCTCGATTTTTCAGTACTAATTTAAACTTGTATACTGAGCCTTGAAGCTCTTAAAACGTTTTAAAATCCATACTTTATACTTTCTCTAACAGTTTTAAACTGTCTCCCTTGCCCATTACATTCAACTACTTTGGAAGTAGATAAGCCATAAAGATTAAGCTCCTCCTCCCCTCCTATCCTTCAATTACTGTAGTGTGATTTTTGAACAAAAAACCTAAAAATCTGCTGTACTAAATGTCTAGATTTTAGGAGAAGAGAGTCGGAAGATGGATAAAGTAAGTGTAAAGGTTATGGAGTGTCAACTCTTTCCGTGGACGACTAACTTTCTCCGGCACGAAGAGGAAGAAGGTCATAAAAATGACACTTAAGAGAGATTGCTCGGATGGCTAACGACATTCATAATCATCCCTGGGAATAATAAGGCCTAACCACAAACAACAATACAACATCTCAACCCTCGGGAGCCATTCATAACCACGGTTATGAATTTGAAAAAAATTAACCGTTGCAAACGCACATCAACAAAGGGTGAAACAACACGAGGAAAGACTTCAAAGCGCATTTAATGTTGTTGCACGACACATGAGAGACGTTTTCTATAGTATTCTCACATTTCCCCAACCATAGAGTAAAGGCATATGCATCGTTTAATATCACTTGACCGTACCTTTCCTATAATGTAGCACACATGATCGGTTGTATTTTGAAAAAAATGTGACCTTTGACCGTGCTCGCTTGACCTTTGACCTACACGGTCCTCAAACTAACTCATCCTCCGCTGGAAGGTCATGAATGGTTTTGTGAAAAAAGAATTTGAAAATCTCTAACCGTTCGAGAGTTGGAGTGCGAACGGACGGACAGACGGACAGATCAAACCCATTAAAGGGTTTCACCCTAAAATATTCCAATCTAATCCATGGCCATATATGAACGATGAACGTTTCCCGTGGAGTGGAACCTGGTATCACTCATATATGATCCATGGCTAATTGGCCAGACGTAATTATGAAGATGACAGGGATGGGGCAGTTATTTCGACTAACTCTCAAAGAGTGGGGACTTATTTCGATGACAATTTAAACGGCATTTTTTAACACCCTGACTTACGAACGGCCCAACTCCGATATTACATAACATTCCATATTCAAATCCTAAGAATGGGAGATGGTCACAATGGGAAACTGCTCTTTCGGCACAAAACCCGTATAAAATGTATTATAAAAAATGTATAAAAAACGATTTACGATTAGTCACTTTTCCCCGTCCCTGCAATTTCCCCCGAATATAGGGAATAGTAAGTGAACGTATATAATAATGTATAGAATGGGGGATAAAAATGTGCATAAAGTTTTCCATAAAATGCTGAAGAGAGTAAGTTGTTGGGCCAGAGGTCAAAGTAATTTACGGAATGGATGGCTGACTTTTATTGTTCGGTAGTTTAAAGCATTTTTCTTCGTGGAAATTCAGGTTTTCAGATGAAGAGATCCCAGGAAAATGCGTAAGAAGTTTCGGGGGAATAATTACTGAAATAATAAGAGTTTTAGTTTTTTAGGTTTGCTTAGAAAAGTTTGAGAAGTTTGATAAAAATTGGTTTAACCGAGAGTGGGAATTGAACCTAGTATCGTAATTACTCTGGATATGAAGGTGCAAATGTCTTAATCAATTGGGTAAATTAAATAGAAATCATCAGATTCCCTATTTGAATTCAGACATAAGTATGCTCAACAACTAATTTTACTTATGAAAATAGTAAGTATACCTACGAACACATTCAGTCCTGTAATCTGATTGGCCTATCTGGAAGAAAGCTAGCTTTTAATGTATAGTTATTTATATCAATCAATTTCAACATAATTTAAAAGCAATCGTATCTTTATTTACCTAATTTATCACATATAATATCAAAGAAGTACAGGAACGATTTTGGCACGAATGAACCATTAATATTTAGTTGCTTAACACCATAATCAGCCGCATCTAATTGTAAGCTCGGAATTTATTTACTTAATGTTACTACATCACTCTGTAATTCTATCGTTCTGTCTCGGGAAATTAAGTCACGAATCACGGGCCGATTTTGCATCTTTGAAATCCTCCTATGCATTCCTGTCAGAAATAAATTACAAATTCCTCATTACAGTTGCAGTAGGTACCGAAAGTATGTCACTAAATAAATTAAATTACCTAAATAGTATATATGAATACAGTCTCACTGTTTGACAATTTCGACTGACCTGACTTTCTTCATCGTGACTGTCTTTGATTCATTTCATGAAAACATGGTAGGACAGTTCAGGATATCGGTTGCAGAAGTCGGTGAACGATTTTGCGTCTTTGAAAGCCTCTGATGCGTTCCTATCAATTAATTATTTAGAATTTCCGAGAAGAACGTAGTTAGCAAGTAATTGAATATAATTATAAAGTCTAACCGTTTCACAACTTCAACAGCTTTGAGCTTGAAAGCTTCGTTGTACGTTTGCCCCAAAGCGTACATCTCCCCAGCGTTTTCGAAACTCACAATCCGCTCCAGAATCCGTTCACCGCATTTCGCAGTCAGACGTTCTAAGCCGTATTTGTGGCCAGCTTTGAACAGTTCCACGATCATGAAGTCATGGTTAGCGTCCTTGTCCGTCGTGGTCTCAAAATCAAACTCCTCGTTGTAAATGAACAAGATAAGCTCCTTCAATACTTTCGGTTGGACGTCCTCAATCTCGACACGTTTCACCAAAGATTCCATCATTTCGTTTTCGAACATCAGCTCGAACACTGGACTTTTACCTAATTGAACATAAATTAAATTTGCTTACTAATTAAGTACTCAGTTTATGAATACTTCACCTGTGACCTGTGATCTCAGTATTTCAATGCTTTTGCTTTTGTACAACTTACAAGTGAGGATGACTTGATGCACATAGAATTCTTCACCTCCAGCTACAAGGGTCATATCAGGCTCTAATTTTGAATCCAAATATTTAACAACGCTTAACTCCAGTCCATCCGCGTGGGGGGGTTCCAAACCGCTCCAATTTTTAATGGATGGCAAAACAATGCACTTTATTTCTAAATGAAGCGGTTTATAAGTTCAATTAAGAGTTTTAAGAATGAAATAGGAATAAACCGGCCAACAAATGTACCGATGTATCGTAGATACAGTTTTCTAATGGAGTAATAGTAATGACTATGACACATAGTTTTATTTTGACCTCATCGACGTTAACCCCCTTATCGAGGGGTTACCGAATCGCCAAATATTATGCACTGTTTAATATCCCTCAATCTCAATCGACTTATTAAACAGTACATAATATCTATGGCATATTATAATGAAATTTCTATTTTTAAAAATGTTGAACTTTGACTTTGACCCCACCCCCTGTTCCTCCTTACCGTTGACGTACATGACCCCTGTTCTGACTATACGTCTTAAATTATTCCCCAAAAGAAAACTTTCAAAATGATGAGCTGTTGGCCTACTTTTGACTTTCCAGACAGACAGACAGACAGACACAAACGTCATCTGCATAATGAATCTGCGATACATTTAGATACAGAATAATTACATGTTTATGTTTATGAATGTAGTTACCAGGTTCATATCGGACGTGAAAAACGAACTTCAAGTTCTCTACTGACTCATCCCATTGACTGTCAAAAATGATCTGCATATCTTCTGGATTTGTTTCATATGATTGGTAGCCCTCGATCGGAATCTTAGCATTCTTAGCGTTTCTCAGGGTTTGGTTCCGTAAACGGACTTCAAGTGAAGACATGGAGTTTTTCAATTTTGAGAAAGCTTGAATTTCGCATTTCTGAACCATGATTTTAAAATCCTTGTCTGTTTTTATGTGAAATTGAACGTTAATTCCGAAATCCGTTGTAATTGAGAAATTCCTGTAAATCATAAATCACAAATTGATTTCCATGTTACGGACAGCGCACGTTACTAATATTTTGCATTCGATATTAAAGTTTCTAATTATAAAACTATGAACACATTTAAATTAAACTGGGATGTAATTTATGAACACAGAAGTACTTTTTTTTACCATCAAAATAAACTAAAATTGACCATAATCTTATAGTTTATTAAATCGCTTTTTTGACCAAATTCATTGACCATTTACATAACCGAAATCCATTTAATTTCACAATATCAGTAGATATTCTATGTCTAATCGAGTTTATTTTTATGGTCAATGCAAGAGTTTTTATGGTCGACTAAAATGCAAGTCGTTAAAATCCACCTTTTGATTGATTAACTGCTGCTTAAAACTAAAAGTGTAATCGCAAAAAAGATTTCTAGATTTCTACCCGGTATGCACATGCACAACAAACGACGCCGACTACACAATCAACTAATGTTAACCAAACCAATTAATTAACGATTCAAAAGTAAAGTTAAAACTCAAAACCAACTAATGTTTCTTGTCAAGTACGACTTACCAATGATGTTTGATTTTGCCAAGAAAGCCCTCTTGAAATACGAGATTAGTGAAGGATATCAAACAATCCGGTTTCCGGTCCGCCATAATTATAAAGTTCTCTCGGATTCGGCTTATTGTTAGAACTTGAAGGATCCATTCATAGCAACGGCCCTCACGTTCCTCCAGCTTTAAAAATAACATTTAGGACAAGAAATATTTTTTCACATTATTATTATTCTGCCGATTTATTCGGATACGTAATTTTATAATTTCCCAATAAATCGTTATTCAACCTTGATAACACCATTAGCACCCGATTTACTCATATTGAAGATCCTCGTCCACTGCTATAATGGCAAAAGCGTCTCCAATATCAAGGCTGACAAGTATCTTCTGGATTTTTTTTCGAATGAATCTAAGTCTATACGACTAATATGAATGATAAAAATCGAAAAATTAATTGCAGCAGTTAACGATATCAGTGTTACAAAACTGACTAATATAATACTGAAAATGACCAATGGAATCATGATATAGAAATCAAATGGAAACATTTAATTTTGTCAGAAGGAGCGATTCCAGGATTCTACTAAAAACCAACGGGCATTTACTATTGGAAGGGAGAAAAATTGAAGACTTCTCTCTCGTTCGTTTGATGTAAGACCAACACACCAATTTCAGATCCCGGTTTCTGAAATACCTCTCGTTTAAAAAAAAACTTTTTAAGTTTTATTTAATGTACTCTACTTGACATTTTGATGTATTTTTAGCCCGAGTCAGGGCTTATGGAATCATGCCGTCCGTCCGTCCGTCCGTCTGTCCGTGACACGCTAGCGGCCAAACGGCTGGACCGATCGACTTGAAATTTGGGACACTTGTGTATTTTGCAAATGCGAAGGCTAAGTTCGAAGGTGGGAAAAATCGGTCGATCGGTTGGCCCGTGGGGGTCATGGAAAGTAGTGTTACCAAGGGAATAGGTTTAAAATACAGACAAATTGAAGCATCCTGACTCGGGCTATATAACACTGCACACAGTAGGTTATTTAGTTCACTCTTGCTCAATTTTTGTGTAAAGTTAACTGCTTAATTTTTGGATTCTCTAAGTTTCTAGATGCTAAATTAAACATAAACTGAAGCGACTAAAAATGAATCCAAAACAAGCCCAGTAACTATCCCAATATCTTATCTTCCCAACTAGTTGGGGTCAAGGAATCGTTCATTGTTCTTATTATCTTATTAGAGTTTGACGGATTTCATTCAAACTCGAATTAGTAAATAATTTAGCATTTCTTGAAATTTGAAGGCAAGTAGTAGGTCATTTATTTTGGGGTTTCATTTACATCTGTCAACGAACAACTGTCTGCACCTGAAACTGATTAGAGATCCCATAATCTATAGCATCGATATTCACATGATATTGGAATATACATATATCGGAATTACATCGAACCAGAACTTGTTGAAATTATAGATTTAACCCAAAAAACCTTATTACAATTACAAACCCAATCTGTGGTCATGGTCATCTGTCGCTTATATGTATATTTTACACGCCAGAGTTTATGTAAAATTCCTGAGCTCGTACCAAGTTGGATACACTACTTCTTCTCGATTTTTTATTTTATTTTGCGAAAGTCCATGTTTAGTTGTTCAGTTGGGTTTTTTAATAGATTTGAATTTGAAAGGCTCTTAAGCTGTCTGGGATAGTACAATGCATAATCCATTAGCCGGTTTTGAACTCTTAAGACTTCCAATCTATCTCTTGCTTAGATATATGGACAGGGAACAAAAGAATGGGGATTTAAGGGTGCATCGAACCCCGGGGTTTTTGGGACATGTAAATGATAACCAAAATCAATTTTCGAAGATAACGCAACGTACTGAATTTTTGAACTTTTGAACAATACATGCTTATTTTTTGCCTTAAAATGTAAAATGCTTAAATTTTGCATAAAATCTCTATAAAACGGGGTTCATTTCATGTTAAGATCCCATTTATGGCATCCTATAGCAGAAAACAGCTTACACGGAACTTGTTGTAATCAATCGCTCCGTCTTGTGAACCCTGTAAAATTACATACATGATTTCCATACTCGAGGCTCTGCAAATTCAAAACATCCCAACGCTCGACTAGCCAACTTAAGAGAGGAGATCTAACACGATCTAAAGGGCTCTCAAATTCTCACGTTAACAAAAGGCCTATTTTCTGAGAAAGATGAGCTCTGGCTGAAAGAGTCAGTTCTTATTAGAACAATAGGGCCAGGGAATTTCGTAAGAAATGGTGCCCTTACGACACGGTTTAAAAACTTGAGCAGAATAATTTCGAAATTTTAAAACAAAATTATTTTTAATGGATGATTTGAACACAGTCCGTCAGTCTAATATTTATCATGTTTAAGATAGTTGGAATTAAAAAATTGGAATTTGTCTTTCAGGAAACCAATTGAATTTTTTCTTTAGTCCCTATCCCCTTTGACTCACCGGATAAAACTAGTTTCGCCCACTTCAGCCAACGCAATGGACTAAATTAGATGCTGCTATATGCATTTAGAGGAAATGCTTTTTACCCGGCGAGTCAACAGAGACTTAAACTTTGAAAACTACTTAAACTGCTAAAATCAGGTATAACGGTGTTTATGGAAGGCCCCTTAGTTCCGGTGGTGGTGGTGTGGATGGACTCTTTTTAGTTTAATCCCCTCGGGTTCATAAAATGTATATTGTGAGGAATGAGAAAGGAAGGGATTAAGTCTCAGGAATCCGATTTCTCACCAGAACTCATCTTACTTCTTAAAACCCGGTCGGGTCTTATTCCCCTGTTCTCTAGGTACCAAGATACCGACAGACCCCAACCGACCGGCATCAATGAAGACAGCTTACGGCTTAGCCAAAGAATGAGTTCTGATTTATTTCACAATTTATAAATATGAGACGAACTAATTGCCACATGTCAGACCCTTAAAAAAGGAACCAGAGAAAGCCCTTTCCAAATTTTATAGTTTGATACTTTCTACGAAGTAGATTTGACGTTCAACCTCAACCGTTGATCCGTTTCTACAACGTCATATAAGTTGACGGAGATTGGATTTTTCATCAACTTCAATTGCTGGTTAAATGACAAGAACATGATTTGATCATCCTGAAAAGGTCAAAGTTCGAAAGAAGTACATTGAAAGGTATACGAAAATCTCAAACTGCCCCGTCATTCACGGGGCATTCTGACACCTAGCTTTATCCTGAGGTGTCATCTGGCGGACTAATTGCTCAAACTGCCCTAATTGGTGAGACCTCTTCCGGTTTTTTTCTACTCTGCTCTTTACATCTTCGGGATCCTATGAATTCGGAAATCGATTACTTTTAAATTGAAATGAAGCTACCATCGAAAAAGATGATTTTTCCTAAATATTCAAGAAAGCTATACTTTTACACAAAATTCCGTACAACATGGCTAAATTCTGAGTAGATTTCATTCATTCTTATCCCCTTTTGGCATAATTCCTCTATAATACAGAAAGCGGATGGATTATAGCCTGGCCCGAATCCCGTTAAAGTCTCCTTTTCATCCGAATTCGGGATCGTACACTAATTCCGCCACCGAAACCATAATTAAATTAAACAATATCCTTGTCCTCTCTCTGAACAATTAAAACCTTGTAGTTAATTGCAATTTCTTACATTTTTTCTCGCTAATTTTAATTTAATACATGGATCTGATTTCTGGAAACTGTTCAAGTCCCTTTATTGTACCCAAAGATGAAAGGAAGTTGAGGGATTTAGAAAAGTAAGGAGGAATGTATTTTATAAGGTTTCTTGCGAGTAAAAAACTGTGATTCGGCTCCTAAAAGGGCTTTGTAATGTACAATTGAATGTAGAATACCTGCCTCTGCCTGTCAAACTAATAAGTGTTGAGAAGATTGTCAGCTCCTTCTAAAGACTTTACTCTCCCGGATCCGAATTTTCGGGGACAGGAATAGATACCCGACAGGGTTATCCCGCTACAATGTACTACATCAGATTTTTATTACATTAGCTGGGAATTTTATAGATATGCTCAAGCCTATCTAGTTTGTTCCGGTTTAAGGCTCCGGGGCCGTTCGAAAATAGTCAGGTATATATAAAGGTCCTTTGATTTTAAGGAGTAATTGTGCAAAAGAATGTTAAAAATTCTATGAAGACACTTTTCAAAGGCTAATTTATTTGAATGAACAAGTGTTATGAGGTGATAGAACCTTAGTTATAGAGCGTCTGATTTTAGTCTAGGGTGGCATTTTTTGTCTGATCGGTATATATAAAAGCTTTGATTTTGATCGAATTTCTGCTTATTAATCATTTTTTAGCAACAGGTAATGTGCTCTTTTTCATTTATTAGATACCTGTTTAGTAAAAACATCGTTCAATCAACCCTGCGAAGGGTTAAAAACAAAAACACAATCAGTTTGTTTTTGTTCCGCTGATTTGGGGATCGAGGAAGGATTTGAAAATATAGAGTTAAAGCAACAACAATTACTTGAACTGTATTTACTGAAATAAACCCCTCCTCTAAATAACCCTATCAAGTACCCTTAACTAATCGAACTTGTTTTTTTCGGAGCTGGCTGCAATATCTAATTCACTTGCATAACCCCAGCTTCTGATTCAACGTGATAGACCCGTCATGTACTTGATTTATGAACGGCCCAGTCCGATTCCTATAATAGTAAGTTAAGGGTGTCGTAATGTAGTGAAGGGATTTCCTTGAAAGCAGGCGCGTTTATTTTCTACCCGGTTTTTAAAAGAGATCCGGGTATTTCGTGTATTTCGGGGAGGAAAGCTTGCGAAAAATCTCATATCATCATTGCCAAAGTATATGGAGTAGGAGAGGAAGTTTGAAGGTACTTGTGCAACTCTAACAACAAGTGCACACCGAATATAAGCAGAACACCCGGGTCTCATCCATTCAGTTTCCGTTCCTCATCAGATCCGAAAGCACCGAAACTCGTTCCTCTGTCACATTCAGTAGAATTTGACATTTTGAATACATATAGTATTTGTCAGATTTGAATATTTTGTATCTGATTGCCAAAAAATACGGGTATTTCCTGTTTGGATTTTGGAACTTAATACAAAAACGGTAAATCAGGAATTTCTAAGTCAAGTAACTCTGTGAATTGACTTTGATTTAATTTTTGTCTTTTATCAAGTGTTATACCGGGAACAGTCACTTGTCTCCATTTCTATCTGTTTGACGAGTTTGCAATTTATTATCCCCAATTAAAATTTAAAACTACTGACAAATTCTTGATGACAAGTTCCTCTTGAGATTGACATTGACAGCTTTCTGTTTTAATTTAGCAATTCTTGGAGAAAAAGCTTCTAGACAATAGACCTTCTCTGAAGATAAAAGTTGAAAGTGAATAAATCGTGCGTCATTTCGATTAAGATTAATTTCGACTGACAAGTTCTTAAATTGTAACCAATTTTTGCTCGAAATTATTAAAAAAAATTGTCGCTTTTGGATACACCGGTTTTGTATTAAAATAAGCAAAGGAGATGGTGTAAAAATGTTCCTAGTTTGGTTTGGTGATAAAGATAGGAAGTGATAACTGTAAGTATCCTTGTGGGTGTTTTTAGGTGAGATTACATATCCACACATTCAGCATTAGGGCCTATCTGAATTCCAACTCCGCATTCTACAAAGTTAAAAACGGGACACTTAAAAGATAAGGTAAATAATTTAGGAAAAGAACTTATCTCTCCGTCTCTGTCTCAATTTAAGTATAGAGAGAGGAGTTGTAATTTTTAAATGCTTAGAATGCTCAAAGGTTCATTCATGAGTTTAGATGAGTTTACATGAGTTTCCCCAGGAGTTCACATGAAGTTACATGAGTTTACATGTACTTGTAGTCCTTGTGTACCTGCTATATCCCGGAATCCATTAACCAAAGTTATGGATTCCAGACTTGAAGACTTTTGTGCTCTGAGATAAGGAAAGTTTTTGTACTTTTTCTTAAGGGCTGTTCAGAAGTACAGTTGAACTTTGGTCTTACGGTGGCAAGTTTATAGCGTTTTTTTAACATGAGCTTTATTGTCTGTCGACGTTTGTCAATTTTTTTCGGAATTCAAAATTACACCAGTGCGCAGTGGGATAGCTAAAGCTGCAGTTTTTTTCTAATTTTTTGGCGAACATGGGGCATACGGGCAGGAAATTTGCTTTGCCCCATGTTAAAAATGGCGCATGGTCTCAAAACAACGAACGTTAAATAGGGGGTTTAGGTTCGGGAATTCAAAATTATAGCTTAGCATATGAGTATTATCATCTTCGTCTTGTTTTCCTTATCAATAAGCCCCATGTAATATCGTCCCGTACAGGAAAAAATCTGTCTTCCAACCGTCTGAATTCCGTATGAATGATCATGATTTCTGAACGGCCCAAGTCCCTTGAGTTATATGCCACCACTGGCTTGTGAGATTACCGTAAGTGCTCCCCCACCCCCCACGACTTTCCGGGATAAAAGGCCCTCCGGAATTTACGATAATGGGTCCGGATTGTCGGAATCAGGGACCATTGTTAGGTAACAATGTTAGGAGGACATGGCAGTAATAATTATTATTACGCCTTATCATGTGTTATCATCCTACTATTCCGGAGATCCTCTTTTACAATATTACATTTCCGAATTCAGGAAAACACCTAACATCATTATTGAATCAACTTGTACTTTATTTTAGTCGCTGGTGCGTTGAGTTTTTGAGTGCCCCTCTACTCCGATATTAATTCCGTTGTCTCATTTTACCTTTATTTCCGGACTAATTAAAACATCTCTAATTAGGAACGGGATAGAGGAGAAATGGAACTGGAAGGATAATGAATAGCAATGAGGGACTAATTGGGTTTCAGACTTGTTTTTATTGTGTAACATTAAGGGGAAGTTGGACAAAGAAACTTTGACAGTTTTAACTTTATGGCTAAGTATGTTTGTACTTTTGGGGATATACATTTACAGAGGACATTATGTTTAGAAATACATGCAGATAACTTTAAAATTTAATTCTTAGTTAGTTTGTTAGTTATTAGCTCGTCTGTCGAAAATCTGTTTGTAGAGTATGATTTCAACGGGTTGTCTGTCGTCATTAAATGAAAATTTGTATGAAATATTTGTTAGAGAGATGTTTCCAATGTTGACATCGTTTCATTTGTGAAATCAAATAATTCTTATTGAGAACGATTGTGTTGAGTTCACCAACTAGTTAAGAAATTCTTGAGATTTAGAGATACGTATTAGTCAATGGCTGGAGGTATCTTTTAAACCGTTAAACAGAAGCTTAAAAAATTCCAATCAAATGTAGATATGATTTATTTTTTATTCTTGATGTTTTTAGAAGAATTGTCTTATAAAAACTAACGGTAGATCAGATCGCAGTACAGCTTTTTATTCGAATTTTAATGACGTCGTAAAAAATGCGGAATGCCTTTACTAATGTCGTCGGGATGAGTAAAACACATGAAAATGTTCAGAAATTGCAAATAGGACTACAACCGCAATAAGTCCTAAAACTGTCTGTCCATTCGTCAGTTTGTCCTCTCACTCTCGAACAGTTAAGTATTTTGAAATTTTTTTTTGTCGAAAGACGATTTATGACTTGGCGGAGGTCAACGGTCAGGATTTATACGATCAAAGGTCACAGTTTTCCAATAGTGACACCTTTGTAGTACATAGTTGGAATGGTACGGCCAAGGCCAAGCGCTATTCAACGATGTCTATAACAATATTCTCTATGGTTGGGGAACTGTGAGAATTTTATGTGAAGAAGTTTCGTCGAAGTATATTGCGAAAACTCTGATCCTATGTAATGTTGTATTGTTTTACAATTGAGGATTCCTTAAATAAAAATGTAAAAGTCATCTAAATAAGTTATTGTTTTGTTTTTGTGTCCAGGAGCCAGGAACATTGTTGTAGGATGGGAGGCGGTTGTAAGAGGTGATTAGTGCTCAATGAAATGATATCCCACAAGGGACTGGTTCTGTGGATTCTGATCTTGACCTGCCTAACTGGAACAGCAATTAACCCAGGTAACTCGAGTTGTTTTTGCGTTGTAATTACTCGACAAAGCTTTTTATACGTCAAGCGAAGGGGGTTTAAAAGGCTCTTCATGTCACCTCTATGTCTAAATCAAGTTGATTAAATAGGAAACAGAGCTCTTCTCTGAAATCGGTAAACTTTGTTGGCAAGAGTATTGGATTTTTACGTTTGTTTAGGATTTATTTAGCCCTCTTCACTTAAGGATCTTGAACAAGTTTCGTAAATAGGTGTTTATATTTCGTTTTTCCCGTCTAGGGTTTCCAAAGTTTGCTTTACTTTAGGCTTCTAGGATCAAGTAACTGAAAACATCGAATTTTGGCCAAAATTTAATTTTAGTTTTCAGTATCATTTAGGCCGTCTCAAAATTAGCCAACATTTACTGGGTTTTCTTGAGGTTCCTTTTGTTTTGTCGTAAGAACTGGAAATGTGATTCAAAATCGTTAAAATTGGTTAATTTAATTACAAGACCACTCATTGTACTTTCCTAACAAAAAATAAGCACAATCATGCCAGAGGTTTATTGGATAGTTTGTGGATGCAAATCCTGACCTCAATAAATCCGACAACTCTGACCTTTTTCAACTATTTCTGATTTTGAGTAGAAACATGAAGCATTTTACATTTAGCCCGGAGGAAGATAGTCTTTAGTGCTTTTAAAAGTCAGAACCCTTCATCATGTCCTAAATTGTAAAGTCGGGTTGGGTTGGCTGAAGGCTATTGACTTCTCGGGCTCTTAACGCTCCGATGAAGTTCAATCCTGCATACTGGGACCGTTCAAACATTACGTAGGTAGGGTACAACACAACTAAGAAAACACAAAACCAGAAAGCCACAACACATTAGAGTGGGAAACACAATATACCTAGGAGTGTAAACACAGTTCTTGAAACTGGAAACACAACCCGTAGCTGCAAACAAGTAAACACAATTCCTGGAATTGTGAACACGATGACAGATAACATGTAACAAAGCCAAAATATGAAATTAGAGATTTTAAAAGGGTTTAAAACGAACTTCGGTCGTTAAAAATCACAGTGAATTCTAAGAATGCACCTCCGAAATATATCCCCAACCGGTTTTAGTAACATTGAAAAAATAGATTTTACCGAAATAGAGACCCAAACTAAAAAAATTGAATTAACATCAAGTCTTCATAATCTTCAGAAAAAACACATTTGCTTTTTATATGCTTTGCTCTTTTGAAAGGCTTAAAAAACTATATGTGAGAAAACCGCCCCATGATTCCTGCCCCATCATTCGCGCCCCATTATTAGCGCCCCTTACTAAATTCTAAAAAACCAAGGCCCAGGGGTATTTATCATGATTTACGAAAACGTCAAATCGAAACAGAATTAGCCCTACAAAATTATTTTTTATCGGTGTTTTTTTTTTAATTTTCGCAGTTTATGAAAAGCCAACCCAGATTTTATTTCTGCACCCATATATTATTGCAAAGCATTGGTGATCGGTCAAAACTTTCCTCCGTCTATTTTTTGAACGGGTTGGAATTGGGAGTCGTAGAAGTTGATGTAATTTCCCTTAGCTCAAACATGTAATTGCAAATTGGAAGTGAAGTCTGTTGAATTGGTCCGTACTTTGGGAGTTGGTGGTGCACTAAAATTAAACCACTTCCCTAACTTTCTCTCCAGTTTTTTCTAATATTTTTCTGCTCCTTGACCCCAGGGGGATTGACCACTCTCGTAATAACAATTTGCTACAAGGCAAACTTTTCTACAAGTACAGGGGCACAGGCTAGAGATTCAAAGTTGCAACGACGACGTTGTACACTATTGTAAAAAATATGATATGCGGTGTGGGTGAGGGTTTTCTTCTAAAAAACCGAAATCCAATTTCGGTTCTTCGTTCTTGAGACTGTTAACATATTTTTCATATTAAGGGAAAGGGCAGGGTTTACAAATAGCATGTGTGGACTTAATTCTTACGAAATAAGTCCCTGGGGTAATGTTCTTTGGAGTTTAAGACCATATTATTGGATTGGAATTGAAAGAATAGGTGGTTGGAAAGTTATTTCGGGGGGTTTGTCAATATATGAGTTGTATCCTGAAATAATAATGTTGGTAAGCTAACCTTGAATAAAACTAACATTGTTTTGAAGAGCACCAGACTTAACAAAATGCATGTTTTACATTAAAATTCATGCAATCTTAAACGAAGCAAGACAATGATATAAAAATAAATTGGATTACCCCGCTAAAAACCAACCTAGTTGTTTTGAAGAAGAAGGGCTTCATATTTGACTATTACATAAAAAGCCCTATGTGGGACGGAATTTTTTAAATTTCTTCCCGCCCTCAATGGTAATTAAAGGGATAATGTGAAAACCCGCGAAGATGATACTGTTTTTGCAATAACTCTGTACAAATTAAAATTCCTACCTGATTCGAATAATGGAACGCTCGAAATACTCCAACTTTCGCTGGCCGTGTTTAGCCATTTCATTTAACTACTCAAATTGAGAAATTGATGAAAATTTTTCAAAAATTGGAACAAGGGGTCCAGGTCAAGAAAAAGTTGTAATTTTTTCCCAAGTTATGATCCTGTTCAAAAACGGCAAAAACCCCGGGATGTGGCCGAGTTGAACCCTAAAATTCCCCTATTTGTTCGGCATTCAATTATACCGAAAAATATAATGGTAGTAGGGGTGAAAGGGGGTCACAACTCAGTCATAAATATGGAATAGGTTATCTCTTGCCCAAACGCGGTTTCCCACGCTCTTCCAGGTTAACCCTGTGAAGAAGATTTGTAAAAATTATGAAAACCATCTGTCATGTTTTTTCAGCACTTTCCACAGATATTTTTTATGAGTTCTGTATTTGGATATCTCACTCCCATTCTTCATAAAAGAGAGTCGGGAGAAGAATGAGTTCCTCCGTCTATAATGGTCTCTACTCGAACAATGAAGACGTTAAGAAAACATGAGAGGATTCTCATACCGAACCAGAAAAACAAGAGCCGAATTCAGTGAGAACTTTAAAAAGTGCCTTGAAATGAAATTTAGAAAAATACTCCCAGCCCTCAACACTGAAATCGACGGAGGCAATAATCCCACTTGCTATTTTTACCTGAATTTTTTTATGTTGGGAACAGGGTTCCTAGAAACTCGGGTTTTTAAGGAACAAAAAACTAGCAGACGGTCTGAAATGATGGAGAAAGTTAAAACAAGTAAATAAGGATATGTAGATCGGTACCATAGAATGTGAAAGACATAATAAAATACGCAGTTTTTATGTTACAGGATTATAAACATTCTTATAGATGTACGTTTTAACAGACAGGTTGGGTTAGTCAGTTTTCCGAACCTAACCTAACCAGAATATTACTTTGTTTATTTCAACCAAACGTTTAATTTCAAAAGACACCAGAGTGACTCATTGGTTAGGGCCTAATTTGCACAATGCTTTTTAAATCCCATTTTGTGAGGATACTAACCGGATTTGTAGGTTTTAAATGTGTTTTATGCAAAATGACATACAAATAAAATGCCCGACAACAAGCAAAAACACTCCAATTAAAAGTACATAAAAGCCACCCAAAACCTAATCAACAAAAGCTATTAAATTACACAAAAAGTAGCATAAAATTGGTTTCCAAATGAATCTGAATTACCTGGCAAAAGCGGTATTCAACCGGACAGGACGGTAACATAATTGTGAAAACGTTGTCTGTTTGTCTGGGCCTTGGATTTTGGACTCCGTCCATTCATGAATAATGGACAAGGCGTCTCATCATTTTCCAAGAGTAGTTTTTCTTTTGTCGAAATTCGTTTACTTTTATGATGGAGTGTGTTTACCTTGGCTTACCTTTTTATATTATTTGTTTTGTCTGCCTTGTGTTTCTTTCAGGTTGTCGATGCATTCGATTCACTTCGACGTTCGGCAAGGATTGGGGTACGTTCTCCAGCCCCGACTTTCCGGAATCTTATCCCCCGGGGATCCCCTGTCTTCTCTACTCTTTTCAAGCCCCCACCGATTTCATCGTACAACTTGTAATACAACATGCTCACCTTCCTAAACATCCCAATGGGTAAGTGCTCTCGAGTACAGCAAATCTATAATTAATCTCTGCTTTCCTTTAAATTAAAGTCAGGGAATTTTTGGAGAAAAATTAAATGAAAAATGAAGGGTTTCCACTGCCGAATAGAAAAGGGAGATTTAAGTTATTTATCATCGGAGTGATTTCTATGCCCGTCTCAGAGTGCCCCGAAACTTAATATTACTCTATAACATTGAAAAAAGCGTAGTCGGCCTATCAACAGTTAATTGGGGGCTCGAAGTAATGGTAGCAGGAACTTTTTGTTAAATAACTATGTCTGTCTCATAATGCCCCAAGTTTTCAAATGCAGTCAACTAACTAAAACGCTACATTTTGAAACTTAAACGGTGCCAATCTCCCCTGTAACAAATGCGGGGGTGGGGACTTTAGTCTAAGTGTACAATGCAATGGCTGAATTACTCTAGAGGGTCTTATCGCATCCTGCAGATACAAACGTTGGTGTTTGTGAACAGTCCTTTCGAACAAAGATATTGTCCATCGTTAGATCGTATTAGGCTCAGCCGATCCTGATGTTCTTTTTTTGTTTCGTTATTTATTGTGAACAAATAGAATGTTCAATTTGTTGTCTCCCTGTGGCTTTTCCTCATTCTGTTTGTCTACACAATTGTATTATGCGAGTGTCAAAACCAATTTATATAATGACCTAAACAATTTGTCACAATTTCTTTTCCCGTACAATCAAACGTTCAATCAAAAATTTTGAGGACGGCAGGAGACAATCATGTTCCATCCTTCAATCTGTCACAATGATCGAAGGGAAAGCTCAGAAGGCTGTCTTTTATTTGTTTGACTGAACAGAGCTGAACAATTGGAATTTCAAATTCATAAATCCCCCGAATATTTTTATGAATCTAGACATAAAAAAATGGTTATTTTCTGTTATATTTGCCAGCTTATTTAACTAGTTCTGCAAAATTGAGTCCTTAACAGGATTCAAAATCGATGATATATGTATAATTTACAGCATTAAGACCTAGAATTTCAGATTTTTGCACTAGATATCGCCTGTGGCAGATAGTATCACCTTAAGTTTTTTGTACTCAAATTACCTAACCTAAACTAATCAAGTAAATTGAATTCGATTTTCTATCATAATTTCATCAGGCATTTTCCAGATTGCATTTCTACTCCATCCATGTTCGTAGTAAATAGCTAAAGTTTGATGCATTCCAACGGATGTAGTCCTTCAAACGGAGTGTCATACAGTCAAATTTCAATTAAATAACTAATTAAGAGAAGTATAGTTTTTCCGAACCTTCTGTTCGGTTTTCATAAACAAATTCTAACACGAGAAATGCCTTGCCCTTTGACTTCTATGGATTATTGACTGCTATTTTCTGGTTTTTCGTATGATGGGTATGCTTTCGAGTTCTGGTTTTGTGCCTACTTTCACCAGGAACTTGATGAGATTTAGTGCACGGATACAAAGGATGGTTAATTTATAGACAAAGATATTTAATAGTCAATTTTAGTTGAACAGAAATTTAGAAACGAAATATAAACCGAATTTGAGAAGCGTGAAAAAGAGTCGATCAGTCTCTTCCAAGTCCAATTTGCTTCTGCCTTTCCCTTCTGGAAAGGAATTACATTCATACAGAAATTTCATACAACAACTCACATAAATCTAAGAACCAATCACAAGTCACTTCGTGGCACCTCATGGCCTGACCTTTGCTCAACCTTTACTTGGAACATGATTTTAAGCTGCCACGTAGGACAGAAAAATAGTAAGTTACAAATGACGTGGAATAAAGCTCCATACTAACCTAATCTCTCAGTCTCACAATAATATTTTGTATGTCTGACCACTTTTACACTGACCTTCACACTTAAAATAGGCAACGCCGTTCTAAAGTCCAAATCACCACATTCTTTCATGAAATATACAACATTTTTGACTCAATATAAAATATGATATATAGTATAGATGATGATGATGGCGACATGCTCCACCCCGTGTTAGCGCTGGAGCAGCGTTCACACAATATTCGAAGCCATCATTGGTCCAGCGATTGTTGTTGAATTATTTCTTCGTTTTGCTGAGGATGGACATCTAACTTACATAATTTAGCGACAGGTCTTCGGTATACCCCTGATGTGGTCTTGACATCAACCACTCGAACGATTCCATCCTTCCCAGGATAGAGCTGGAGGACAACACCCATCGGCCAAGAACTTCGGACCAACTGGTTGTCAACGACCAGCACCACATCTCCAATCTGAATCGGCTCCGTCTGCTGACACCATTTCGTCCGTCGTAGTAGAGTGGGCATATATTCGATAACCCATCGTCTCCAAAAATGGTTGGCGAGCTGCTGGGCTAACCTCCATTGTTTTCGAAGGCACAAATCTGTCTTGCTGAAATGACCTGGAACTTGATCTCCACTCGAACCTCCAAGTAAGAAATGGTTTGGGGTAAGGGCTACAGGGTCACTGGGATCCACTGACACATGGGTAAGAGGGTGGCTATTTACTACCGCCTCTGATTCTGCTAGGACTGTCATCATTACTTCTTCTCTGGGATGAACTTCCTTCAGTATTGCTAGCAAAGCAACTTTCACCGACTTCACGAGACGCTCCCAACTTCCACCCATGTGAGGGGCATGCGGTGGAATAAAGTGCCAGGTGATTTCTCTCGTAGTACATTCGGCTGTCAATTGTTGTTGATTTAGCTCTTGAAGAGCTTTTCGTAGCTCCCTGTCCGTACCAACAAAGTTCGTTCCATTGTCACTGTGGATGTGACTTGGATGGCCTCTTCTTGAAATAAATCTTCTAATTGCCATGATGCAACTGTCCGTATTTAGAGATGACACCAACTCCAGATGGACAGCTCGGGTGGAAAGACAAGTAAAGAGAGCTACCCATCGCTTTTCTCTTCTTCGTCCGACGGTCACTATCATTGGTCCGAAATAATCAAGGCCGGTGTTAGTGAAAGCTCGCACATAGCTTTCCAATCGTGCTGTAGGTAACTGTCCCATCTGTGGTACTATCGGCTGGGCACGGGCTATCTTGCACTGTTGACATTCTTTCCAACACTTCTTGACTGCAACTCGAACACCGATGATATGAAACCGTTGTTTCAACTCGTTCACAATTCTTTCTTGTCCGTGATGTCCATTCTGATTGTGATATTTTGCAATAAGTAGAATTGTCACCATATTTTTGGAGTCCAAGACCACAGGTCGCTTTGTTTCAATTGGGAGATCAGCATTTTCTAACCTCCCTTGAATCCGTATGATTCCATCTTCATCCAAAATGCAGCCGAGTCCCTTGATTTTACTATTTGGTGGAAGGGGTTTATTGTTTTTCATACACCGAATCTCCATTGGGAAGTCTTCGGATTGCGACTGCTTGAACCACCAAAGCTCTGCTTTCCGTATCTCCTCCGGAACCAGTTCACCTTTCCCTTCCCTTAGATTGTGATATCGACAATTTTCAATAAATCGAAATACATATGCCATTGATCTTACGGCTCGATTGAAGTTTGAAAATCGGTGGATGTCCATGAGGGGATTGGCTTGTAAAATGTAACATACGAACTCTTTCTTAAGTTCCATGTCTTCTTCTTGCGGTAGTTGTCGTCTAACAGGTTCACGGGGCCACTCAGATGCTTCTTTCTTTAAAAACTCCGGTCCGTTTATCCATCTGCTGCTGACGCTCCAGTTACATGGTTGACTTTCACGAGTCATCTCGTCAGCTACATTTTCTTTTGTAGGGATATACCTCCAATCCCCAGCGTTGCTGATCTCCAAAATTTCTCCAACTCGACACGCGACAAACTGCTTGTATCTTGCTCCTTCGGATCTGAGCCAATTCAACACAGTTGTATTATCAGACCAATACACAGTTCGATGGATTTTGATATCGTGCTCCGCTTTGATGAAATTTGATATTCGTGCTCCAAGTAGAGCTGCTTGCAGTTCAAGTCTAGGAAGTGTGAGATGTTTTGTCGGGGCTACCCGGGCTTTTGACATGACTAACGATACTTCGATTCCTTGATTTGTTCTAATTCGGAAGTAAGCCACAGCTCCAAAACCTTGTTCACTGGCATCGCACATGATGTGCAGCTGGATTTCTTCGGCTCTTGAAAGGTATTGAGAGTGGCACCTGGGAAGCTGGAAAGTGTCGATTCTATGCAGTTCGTCATTCCATCTCTCCCATCGTTCTTGAAGTCCGTTAGGTAATTCGTCGTCCCATCCAACACCTAACCTCCACGTATCTTGGAGTAGCATTTTGGCCTTAACTGTGAAGATTGATAGAAAACCCAACGGATCGTAAATACTCATAACCAATGCTAATAACTCACGCTTGGTCGGTAGTCTCTTCTGTTCCATCAACTCTTTACTTGTTTTCAGGAACGTGGTCGAAAATGTGAAGTAATCCTGCTCAGGTTTCCAAAATAGTCCTAAAACTCGTTCAGCATCAGAGTCCAAGTCCATATTTTTAACTCCTGGGGCATGTAGGTTTTGTGGTATGGCTGATAGTAACTCATGATTGTTACTTATCCAATTGCAGAGGTTGAATCCTCCTTTCATGTGGATTTCTCTGATTTCCTTGAATTTGTTGACGGCCTCCTCCACAGTGTCGATGCTGTCGAGGTAATCATCCACATAATGATATTTGATAATGGCTTTTGCTCCTACAGGGTACTTATCTTGAAAGTCGGCAGCGTTGAGATTCTTCGCCTCCTGGGCACACGCTGGAGAGCAGGCAGCCCCAAATATCAAGACTCCCATCTGCAATACATCCGGATCTCGATTGCGGTCCAGTCCTCTCCAGAGGAACCTTTGTGCATTTGCATCTTCTTTTCGAATGCGAATGCGATGAAACATATCTTGGATATCCGCTGTTACCCCAATCACCCTTTGACGAAATTTGAGTAAAATTCCTGGTAGAGAGGTTAACTTGTCAGGGCCTTTTAATAATGCATCGTTAAAACTTACGCCACTGACTTTTGCTGCCGCATCAAAAACAAACCTTAACTTCTTTGGTTTCTTCGGGTTTCGGGCCATGAAATGAGGAAGGTAGAAAGTCCGATCATTTTCTACCCTTGCTTCTTCTGGCGACAGCACACAAGCGAATCCCTTCTGTTTGTATTCTTCAATCTTGGCCACGTACTGTCGGGCGAACTCCGGGTCCCGATCCATCCTTCTCTCCATTTGGTAAAGCCTTGACAGGGCTAGCTGCTTAGTATTTGGAAGTTTGACCTCGTCACTCTTCCACAATAGGCCTGACTCCCAGCTATCTCCGACACGCCTGATGGTGTTGTCCATTATCTGCTGAGCAAGGATGTCTTCTTTTGATCGGGGATTGGTACTTGCTACCTTCACACCAAACGCTTCGGTGGTAAAATGATACTTCACCAATTGATGAAGTTCTTCGTCTGTCTTTTCGAACACCGTTCCACAGAAATCTGCTCGAAGTGTTTCATTGGTTCGTCCCAATAAGACCCATCCTAACTCCGTTCGTCCAGCGGCTGGTGCATTTCCAGGACCCATTTTCACCTCCAGTGTAGTACAAAGTTTAAAGTTGTCCATACCAATCAAAATTGTAGGAGATCCATTGTCATAACATTCTATGGGAAGGTACTTGAGATGTCTCCAATTATTAAGAACCTTTCTTTTGATAGATTGTTCCGGTAAATGTAACCTTTCCTTCGTTCTAATGTTGTTGAGAAGGAATGACTTATCACCTTTGTTGTTGAGGATTTCTGCTGAAACCGTTCTGGAATTCTTCTCTTCGATTCTGGGATGCAAGCCGCTGTGAACGAATGGCACGATTTCTCCCTCCAGTCCCAGTCTTGTTGCTATTTCGTCATCCATGACAGTGACGGTGGCACCAGGATCCAACATTGCATATGTTTTAATAATCCCTTTGGGACCCTTGATCTGTATTGGAAGAATCATTAATTTAACTTGTCCAATGCCTCGGTTACCCTTGGCAGCTGTTCCGGTAGCATGACCCATGACCTCTTCTGTTGACTCTTGCTTCTTCGAGTGCCGTTCGGGCGCCGGATTATCTTTATGGAGGAGGTGGTGGTGGGTTCTATCGCAATTGTTCTTACCACACTCCTTTTTATTCCTGCAGTCCCTGGAACTATGGCCATACTTCAAACAGCCAAAGCACAGACGTTTTGCTTTAATTATCTTCCATCTGTCATCAAGTTCCATTTTCTCTAACTGTCGACACTGGTGGGCTTGGTGACCTTTTGCATCACAGATCAGACAACATATAATTCTTTGATTATTGAATGGCTTACTGCTTTTCGGGTTGTCGTCCATGGCCCAGACTTTTTCTTCCTTTCTCCTTGGCTTATCCCAAGGCTTTCTGTGATCAGCGTCGTCCTTTGGTTTTGGAGGTGCAATCTTGCAAGCAATCTCCGTTTGGAACGACATCCAATTAGCAAAATGTTCAATGTTTTCTTGCCTGGCAGGATCTGATGAAACCCATTTCATCCAATCTGTTCTCAACGAAACTGGTAACTTTCTTGCAAATTCTTCGAGCAATTGAGGACTAGTCAGATGGGCGAGGCAGTTTAGCGACTTGATAGTCTCCACTAAGTTGTCCACAGCTACTCCGAATTCTATCAAAAGGTCAAGTCTGTCTTCCTTGAAGGCAGGCACTTCCTTTGCTTTATTGATCAGAAGTTGGACAATATGTTCTGGTCTTCCGTATCGCATCCTTAACTTACTGATAATAGTCGGTACATTTTCATGGCGAGACAGCAGGCAGTGAATGGTCTTAAGGGCTTCTCCTCGGATCGCCTTCTGCAGTCTTGGAAGGTTGTCCATATTGCTGTAGCCACACCCTTGAGTAGAATTCTCAAAGGCGGTGATGAAAATGGACCATTCTTCTGGCTTTCCAGTGAATATTGGCAAGTCCTTGCCTTGCACTTGACGAGCTAGGAACTTGTCGGTATTGTTGGTGGAGCTGCTTCCTGCGACCTTTTCAAATGCCAAAGACAACACTTGGGCCAACTGATTACTTAGAGCCTCTGATGAATTACTTGCTGTTGAAATTGGAGTATTATTTTTGGATTCATTACCTTTTGCAGTACTCGGATTCTTAAACGGATCTTTTAGATTTCTTAATCGCTGCAGCAACTCATCCTCCTCCAAACTGCTATGTTTCTCTTTACTAGCATCATAGGCCTTCTGGAGGGCCTCTTCTAAACGCTTAGTTGCTTGTCTTGCGTCATTTCGCCTTACTCGTTCTCGTACTAGCTCCTCCTCCTGCTGTTCTTGCTGGAACTCATCGAAAACTTCATCCTCTACCAAGTTGATGCTTTGATTGTCTTCGTTGTCAGATAAATCTTGTGAAAGTCTATCTTCATCTTCTTCTTCAGCTGCAATCTGCTGTTTTCGAAGCTCTGCCTCTCTTCTGAGTTGAGCTTCTTTTCTTTTCAAGGTTTTCAGTTCAAAGTTTAAGTCGATTCTTTGTTTTTCGACTTGTTCCTGTTTGTCTTTTAAAGTTGCTTGTAACTTCTGTAGACCTTCTTGCAACTGTTTAAATTGATCCAGGTTCGTCCCTGGAATAGGTTGTGAATTCTGATCTTGTAGCAGTCCCAGTTCTGTTCTACGGGCGGTGATGTCATCTAAGATCATTTTTACAGCATGTTCTTTTAGCACCACCTCATGTTCATGTAATTCATAATCTTCCCTTAATTTGTCGATGTCAGCTTCGGTGGTGACATCAATTTCCAGCTGTCTTACTGTACTTCTTGTCGATTTACTTGTTCTGGCTGAAGAAGTTGAGTTCCTCCTTCCACTACTGGCAATTAAGCTCGAACAGTTTTCGCTTGACAAGGATTTTGGCGGTGGAGGCGGTCGTGGATTTTTTGTTCCCGAAGACACGTTCAATCCACATCCTAATCGCTCTGGTGGTATTCCAGCGTTGGCTCTACTGGTTGCTCTTTTCGAGGCGGGCAGGTCAGCTCCTTCAAGATGGACATTACCTCGTTTCCCCGTCATCGTATCCTTTCAAATTACTTGAACGGTACGAATTAGCAACTTTCTCAATTTAAATGAATTGGAACTTTCTTGCCTTTTGTAGAGCTCCTGAATCCCTCCAGCAGTTGAATTGCGGTTCGTCACAGTCCTTGTGATTGTGGATTTTGAAAATTTGTCACCTCGTTTGGGTGTGTAGTTTCGTCACAACCTTGTTTGGATGTGGATGCTTTCGTCACAGCCTTCTTTGGATGTGGTTGATTTCGTCACAGCCGTCAGTGGTTGTGGATTTGCAAACGTATTTTTTATCTCACCATATGTGGAATTTGATTGTCAATTAATCCTAGTCTTCTGAGGCACTTCACAAGTGGGATGTACTCCCCACGGTACTGTTATCCCTGGGTTGAAAGGACCATATAGTTTTTCCGAACCTTCTGTTCGGTTTTCATAAACAAATTCTAACACGAGAAATGCCTTGCCCTTTGACTTCTATGGATTATTGACTGCTATTTTCTGGTTTTTCGTATGATGGGTATGCTTTCGAGTTCTGGTTTTGTGCCTACTTTCACCAGGAACTTGATGAGATTTAGTGCACGGATACAAAGGATGGTTAATTTATAGACAAAGATATTTAATAGTCAATTTTAGTTGAACAGAAATTTAGAAACGAAATATAAACCGAATTTGAGAAGCGTGAAAAAGAGTCGATCAGTCTCTTCCAAGTCCAATTTGCTTCTGCCTTTCCCTTCTGGAAAGGAATTACATTCATACAGAAATTTCATACAACAACTCACATAAATCTAAGAACCAATCACAAGTCACTTCGTGGCACCTCATGGCCTGACCTTTGCTCAACCTTTACTTGGAACATGATTTTAAGCTGCCACGTAGGACAGAAAAATAGTAAGTTACAAATGACGTGGAATAAAGCTCCATACTAACCTAATCTCTCAGTCTCACAATAATATTTTGTATGTCTGACCACTTTTACACTGACCTTCACACTTAAAATAGGCAACGCCGTTCTAAAGTCCAAATCACCACATTCTTTCATGAAATATACAACATTTTTGACTCAATATAAAATATGATATATAGTATAGATGATGATGATGGCGACAAGAAGCGTTTCGAAAACTAGTGATTTCATTACCTAGAATAGTATTGAACCTGTGAAATCCTAATTAGAATCTGGGGTAAACTTTTAATCTTTTGTCCTTATTTTTCTGACAACTTTCGGTCCGAATAAATTCCCATTCGTCAATTGATGCTTCTGATTTCAATTTTCGATTTTCAAAAGAGCTGATTCCTTTCCCAAGGAATGCATGGAAATAATATTCGAGACTTGTTGTTGTTGTGTTGCCGTTTTTATTGTGTCATTCATCTGTTCAAACAAAATAAGTCTGGTCTTCCACAGGTTGGGTTGACTAATTGAATTTATACAGTAAACTTGTAATTAAATATTTTAAGGGAGCAAACGCTAGACAAACTACTTTAGACTCCTTGGGAGTACTGACTTAATTAGAATCTAGGGTTTCAACTTTAAATATTTTTCATCGCAACCTTCGGCCGAATGAAGTACCATTCGCGAATGGATTTCTTAGAAATAATATTGAGACTAATTTAATTGATTTATTTTGGCTCTCCAAGAAATGTAAATAATTTCGAGTTTAATTGAATTTTGTTCTGACGTATTGAGATGTGAAATGGGGGATTACATGAAGATGTTCGTGCACTTGGACGAGGAAGGTGTGAACGAAGAAACGCCATGGAACTCCCTTCTCTGCGGTCAACTGTCAAACGGGACTTACTTCAGTGCCTCTCGACATCTCATAATTCAATTCCATTCCTCCCACAAAAAACCGGCCCACCCACTTTTGACCACATCATCCACACCCACACCGAATTACGGATTTAGAGGACTCTTCCGATTCCTTAATTCAAGTAAGCCACTTTCACTTACAACTTGGCACCTCGGACCAACCAACTAAATCCCAAAACGTCCTTTCAGCTCTATTTTGGTTCTTACTGAAAAAATTTAGACTTCCAATTCAAAAGTCTAGAATTTCTTCGATTTTTTGTAGGAATTGATTTAGGGATTTGGGATTGGAGAAAAAAGAATGGAAGCCGGACAAATTAAAAGTAATTGAGTTGGTTGGAAAGATATGAGATTTATTGCATCTGTGGATTGATTATGCTTCTATCTATGGTAAACGTTGGAACAGTTTTCAGAGGTTTCAAAACAAAGAATTGATTGTTATTTAGAATTTAGATTGATTCGAATTAAGGCTGGGACAAGGTTCCTATACTCTTGGTTTCCTTGGGCGTCTTTTCCTGAGGAAAAGACGCCCAAGGAAACCAAGAGTATAGGAACCTTGGGCTGGGAGTTGGCAGATATGGTACGACACCTGGGGGCGTTTCTAGAGTTATTGAATGCTGACCGTGGGAGTCGTGCTACACAAGAATTTTTGAGTTTAAATTTTTTGAGGTGAGGGGGTTTGGGTTTTGGGTTTGACCGACTATTTAAAATTTTTATTTGGCTTAAACCCAAGCTGCTGTATGTTGTAAATACGAAAACCGTTTTAAAGTCAGACGTTCGGAAGTTAGAGCGTAATCAGACAGACAGACAAATGCATAGTGTTGCCATAAAGTGGCATTGGGGTGCATAAACGGATTCTTCGGGGCAATATCGAATCACCCTTTATCACTCTTGTATAAAAACATGCTTTCAAAATTTAGATGTCTTTCCAAGCTTTTCAATCAGCTTTAAAATGCATTTTTTTAATTTAATGCATCTAAACCCGGTCAATTTTGATTCTTCAAAAACCCGGGGTTAACTCCCAAACGAACCCTAACCCTCCAAAATCCTTTGGTCCTAGCTTATTTAGACCCCATGTTCCGAAATCCTAAAAGCGACTCTGCTTTTTATCCCTGCCAATTCCACTTCTCCTGTTTTCAACTTTCTCTGATTTTTTTTATCCTCCTCCGGTTGACTAAAACAGTAAAGAAGACTTCGAAAAGAGGAAAGAAAAAGTCCGTCCTGATTTATGAATCTCGGGTCCTGAGGGTGGCTCGTCGGGCTATCTTTTCCCCGACTATTTTTATGGGACTTCATTGATTTATGGTCTTAAACCAATAGAGTCATAAGCATAACATACATGACCCAGATCAATTGAAAAATTGCTTTCCCCCTTAAGGCAGGAGGATGGGATTAGATTCAACATTTGGATTTTTTATCCCGTGGCTCCATAAAACTACAGTCTTTCTTATAAAAATTGAGGTTTTATGTCGGAGGAGGAGGTGATATTATGGGATTTAAAAAAACCCGATCGAGTTTTTTAAGGAAGGAAACGGTTAGGATGGATTAAGATATCCGGGATCGGTTCTGATTTGTGATCTATGACCCCTGGAGGGCTAAGGGCCCATTCTTTCAAATAATATATCCAGATTTGATCCACCTCCTGTTCCCATTTCCAATACGCCTTTTAATAACGTTATAAACTGCCAGTTTGGTTGTAGTTTTAATGCTGTCTTTCGGCTATAAATCCAGACTAATTAATTGCTCGTACGGTTGAGGTTTGAAGAGAGAGATTTAAAACTGACTGTAGGGTTTGAGGTCGATGGGCTGGATTATTTCTTTAGGTTTTTAATAGTGACTTAGCAGTTCTTGAGGCTTATTTGTATTGGTTTTGTGAGTGGGTGTTAATTGGTATTTGATGGAGATTTATTTGTACTGGAAGTGAAAGTGAATTGAAATTGTAGAGAAGAGGTTAAAAACGGTAAAGGAGGATTTGTGAATTAAACACCCGAGCCGTGGGGTTTGGATTTTGGAGCTTGAATGAAAGTTTTCCATTGGACTGAGGATTTCCTAAAATTTTAAATTTTTATAAAATCCTGCATTTTTTAAAGGATGTTTTAAGCATTGTATTATCGCGACAGTTTATAATTAAAAGAATGTGGTAGCATACACGGCATTAAATCATTCCATCACCCAATGAGGCTTTGATTGCAATTCGGATCACTTATTTAGTTCGCAAAAACCTTTGAAATATACGTTTTTATCCGGTTTGGGATTGATCCCATTTATGAATTTCTTTGTAGAATATGTACTTTTAAACCAAGAAGGGTATTTAATTTCTGAAGCATCGAATTGTTCTCTAACCTAACAATAAGCCTAACACGACCCTGCCCTGCAAGGTACAATCATTGCTCTTAGCTAAATATTACGTTTTCTTAAAATGAAAATTAACATATTAGTTCTGAATTAGTATCACATGAAATATAATCCTAAAAATCTAATTCACCCAATGCGTTCCAATATTTCACCGCATCCGGTGTCCCGTCTTTTATTGAGCTCAAAAAATGCCCCTCTTAACACCAACCTTCTCTTACTAATTACTACTCTGATAAAAATCAAGCTAGGTTCTACTATCCATATCTATGGTTGAAACACATCCGAATTTTTGGTCTGTAAACACAATAGAACTCTATCGGTAAGAACCTCATAAAACCGAATTCCCCTCGGGGTGAGGTCATGGGGTATTCCTCCGAAATTCCATATTCCATCCAATCAAATCACCGAAAGGTCTTATACCCCGATTACGATGATCCATTGTATCCAGACGAAGGAAACCAATAATTTCTCGTTGATTAACTCATCTCCCATTAAGTTCGAGGTTGGGCTTAGGATTTTTTTATTTCCAGCCTTGCAGAGAGGAGTAATGCGAGACAGGGTTTTGGTTGAGTACTTTCACCTCCCCGTTTTTGGTCGGCTTCCCTTTCAGTTTGGAATAGGAGGAGGGCCTAATGGATTGTTATAATGTTCACCGACTTGACTGTTATGTGTTGACCGTCATTAGCCCTAATGGGTAAATGTTTTCGTGTTCATCTGCTAATGGATAAAAATTAAGAGGGCCGGAGAATGGGCCCAGAACTTTGTTAAAGATGTTATGAGCTCGTAGCTCTCGTAAGTGAGTAATTTAATCTGGAAGTGAATAGGAAATGCGGAAACTTTCCCCGACCTCGCTTTATCCTTCATTTACCAAGAAAAATGGATTAGGGCTCATTTTTCATGATGAATTCCTCTCCCTTTTTGATCTTTTATTATCAAATCATCTTCGGAGGACTTTTAGACTCCGAGAGCTATTAATTAAGTACCGCACTTGTCTGGGGAAAAATGGCTTGTTATTTATTTATTGGGGTTGGATTTAGGGGTTGTTTGGGTTATCTTGTCCCACTTGAGCTTAATAGGATAATAATTGCGGCGTAATGTGGAATTTGAGGGATATTTTGAGTAGTGTCATCTAGCGGACTTAAATTATAAGCAGGGGTTTGAAACTTTGAAGTGAAGTGGTCCCACATTTATTTGACCATTTATTAAGTGTTGAAAACACTTTATGCGAACGACAAGTCCGTCTGTCCGTCCGTCTGTCCGTCCGTCCGTCCGTCCGTCTGTCCGTCCGTCCGTCCGTCTGTCCGAGCGATAACTGGAGAACGGCTTGACCTACGGTCACGAAATTTTGTACACTTGTTCCTTGGTTCAAGAGTGAGGCTAAGTTCGAACTTGGGTCAAATCGGTCACACCCCCTGCCCCCCATCAATTAAACCCCAAAACAAACCATTAAATCAAACAGAATAGTGATATGTAGGAGTCCAACGCCAGGATAGAGCTCTTACTCATTTTAAAACTGACGCTTAGGTAGTTTACATTACACTCTATGTCTATCATCTATACATGATAATACCCTGAACCTACATTTCAGAGTGCGAAACCTGGGATTTTTGGGGAAATTGAGATTTGGGGTTGAAACGATTCCCATGAGTAATAGAACATCTTCGACGAATGCGGGACCACTCCCACTGACACCAGGGTGCAGTACCCGGGTTTTCGGGGAAATTGAGATATGGGGTTTAAACGATTCCCATGAGTAATAGAACATCTTTGACGAATACGGGACCACTCCCACTGACACCAGGGTGCAGTACCCGGATTTTCGGGGAAATTGAGATATGGGGTTTAAACGATTCCCATGAATAATAGAACATCTTTGACGAATACGGGACCACTCCCACTGACACCAGGGTGCAGTACCCGGATTTTCGGGGAAATTGAGATTCGGGGTTTAAACGATTCCCATGAGTAATAGAACATCTTTGATGAATACGGGACCACTCCGACTGACACCAGGGTGCAGTACCCGGGTTTTTGGGGGAAATTGAGATATGGGGTTTAAACGATTCCCATGAGTAATAGAACATCTTTGACGAATACGGGACCACTCCGACTGACACCAGGGTGCAGAACCCGGATTTTCGCGGAAATTGAGATATGGGGTTTAAACGATTTCCATGAGTAATAGAACATCTTTGACGTATACGGGACCACTCCCACTGACACCAGGGTGCAAAACACGGGCTTTTTGGGGAAATTGAGATATGGAGTTTAAACGATTCCCATGAGTAATAGAACATCTTTGATAAATACGGGACCACTCCTACTGACACCAGGGTGCGAAACCCGGGGTTTTTGGGGAAATTGAGATTTAGTTTGTTTATCGTTATATTTTCAACACTTGGTTACACCCGTTACATCGGTTTATCTTGACTTGCCTTTGTGACCGTTTGTCTTACATTGCCCCATATGTTTGTGACCATAGTTCTTCTTGCCCCATATCTTGTGACCATTCTTTTTGCCTTGCCCCGTATGTATACGACAATTCGTTTTGACTTGTTCCATATGATAGTGTCAGTATTTCTGTATGTCCCAATAAAACTGGGCATTCGACCCATGGGAAAAAAGCAACCCTGGTACTATATCCAAAGCTTTACAAAACAGTTTCAGTTTGATTACTCGTCGAACAACCTCCAGATTTTTTATGTTCGAAGGGCTTATGCTTTATAGTTGTGGGTTGTTACATTTAGCCCCGTTGGGCCCAAGCGAGCCCAAAGCAACCAGGACCATCGTCATCCTCTCATTTTCCCCAAAATAATGCTCGACCTCGTCTTGAACCTTTGTTCTGAAAGCCCATTCAACCTCCTTCAGTTGAGACGACGTAATTTGATACAAAAGATAAAAACGCTCTACTTCTCTTAATTAACGACGTTTTATGTACCTTAGCTACTTTAAGAGAGCGAGGAACTCGAGACTTGCCTTCGCCCTGTCCCAATTTAATTGAGAATGAAATATTCCTCCTCCTACAACGTTTACCTATTAAATAGCCTCTCTCGGACATTCATTTCCTTAGAGGAGGGAGGACTGTTCATAAATATCCTCAGAAAAATTAACTGATATTTTTAATAAATAAAATTACAAATTTTTTTTTTAATTTACAGGTCAGTTTGAATCGAGTGGACGGTTGATGGCGGGGTCAAAGTGCGACTATCGCTTCGAAAGTCAGAACTACTCATCCCCCGAGGGACGATTCTTCTCACCTTACTTCCCATCCAATTATCCTCACAATGTCATGTGTGCCTATCTATTTCGTGCCAGGTTCGGGTTTTTACGGAAATATTATTACCTTGTTACTACCAAACTGTTTTTGGGTGTAAAACCGTTTCTGATCAATCAAAGAGAGTGAAACTCTCCAACTTACAGTTATTAACCTAGTTATTCCTAATAAAATTCACAAATTCGTACACTCGGACGAAAGGGTTTTAATTAATTATTTCATTTGATATTTTTTGTAAATTCAAATATTTCAGCCGGCAAGAACGCGTCAAAATAGTCTTCGAATCAGTGGCCTTAGAACCTGAAATTTACAGGTAAGAAATGCTCTATCAATCATAATCTTACGTCTTCACTAATTGAATAATTTTTGGCACTGAATGCCCCTCATCACTTTCTGGTGTATACACTACCAAATATTTCAATAATTAAATCCCCAGAAGGTTTTACCCAAAAAATTCAGTGTCAAAATCTCTGTTTATTCTGTCTCTCCATCTGCTAAAATCAAAAGCCAAAGCAAACTTACTACCGTTCTAAATTCTACTAATTTCCAACTCAATTACTTCCAGTTGCCTGAACAAAACGGATATAATTCGCGTTCTAGATGGTCCAATGTCTCGCTCACCTGTGATCGCCTTGATTTGCAATTCCATTAGAGAATATGAGGTACGTCTCATGATATATTAACTCTTCCCAGAGCAACAATGACGAACTTTATAGCCGTTGGGCCGTTCAAAAACACCGTTTCCGGTCAAAAATGAACCTTACTTGAAACTACCCTTACTTTAAGTTTTTGACCTGCAGAAAAAATCCTAAAAAATTACGAATGGTCCACGAAATCTGATAAAAAGCTCAGAATAAATCAAAAATAAAAGTCTTAGTCCCGAAGACAGTTGAGACAAGGGGAGTCCTCGTTCCGTTAAGCTATGTGTCATTCTCCCGTAAACTCCAGAGCTATGAAATGCTATAAAATATATGAATTGTCGGACGGTTGTTCTCTGATATTAGATTGTCTAGGATTGGGTCTCATGTCCTCCTGTTGTCCCTTATCTAATTTCAGATAGTATCAAGCGGCCAAGACTTGCTCGTCGAGTTCATAGGAAACTCCGACAATCCGGGAACGGGATTTCGAGCCAAATTTCATTTCATTAAAGTGATTTATGACAACCCCTATGACCCTTCCCGATTCAATTTACAGCACTACTTCCCCAAACTGGGTGAGCACTATCATATAAATACATTTAGGGATATGACTATGTATGGATTCTGTGTTTGTAAGTACTGGTCCAGGGATCGTTTGTTTACAGGGTGGTGCCAAAAAATAAGTGGTTTGCCTCGTTTAGAGAATGATTTGAGTAGGTATTATAGGATAAAAATTACTACTGGGAGAAGTATAGACATTGTAGCAAAAAAAGTGTTTTTATTTTGGAAATTTCAGATTTTTCAGTTGGAAATTTTTATTTTCGTTATATTTTCAGAGATTTGTTCAAAAATCGTAATTTTTTCATACGTTTTTGAAGGAATGGGGGGTTGGCTTGTATTTCGAGGAAGGGATATATTTTAAGGAGTTTAAGTTTAGACTTATAAAAGATTCAAAATGATCCAAATACTCATTATTCAAATAATTGATATTTTAATTGAATTTTATTGCAGATTCTTTTTTACTATGTCGAATGACTATCTTCTTGTAATTTACTTTTTATTTAATTGCAATCAAGGCTTGTATTTTTTAATATTTTTAAGTTCTCAATTACAGAATTTCATTCCTTAAATTGCTAAAGCGGATAATTTTGAAGGCTGAAAAGACGCTAAAAAAACCCGCGACAATTCAAAACGCTACAAATTTTGAAGCCCTTTTTCCGGAACACCCTGTACACGGATTAAAGATAACCTCATTTGCTATCAAACCACTGTATATTTTATCCCTGGTGGTAGTGTTAACAACGTGATGTGAGATGATAATATAATATTATGTTTATGTGAACACGATCCCTCGGAACTGGGGGCACTTGGAATTGGAACGGTTCTTGGAAATTGTCGGAGTTAGTTATATTTATATTATTTATACGGCGGGATTCTATGCGGGATTAAATGGTTTATACTTTATAATAAACGTCCTTTCTGGATTGTACTGGACCCTATTTACGACGAGATATTGTATGATAAGATGAGTAATAAAATATGGCGGTATAAAACCTCGTAAGTTTGAGTTTATATTTCATGTTCCTTCCTTACAGAAATTAATAAGCATGGAGAGGATGGACAACCACAAGCTTCAACTTTAGGTGAGCAAGCCTCATTTTACGTTTTACACCTTTATGGTCCGTGTTAACATGCTAATGAGATATGAACTGTTCATAAACTACGTTGCTTCTTTCACTGAAATGAAGTATTTTGGGTTATTTAACGCCTTTTAACGTGGCGCCAAATATGAAATCATGCGTTTAACTGCTAATATTAACCGCGGTTTCGAGCGACTACGAACAACTTGGATAAGCCGCGCCTAACGTCGCGTCGACCCCTTAATTTAATCAAGCCGCTAGAGGCCGCTCAAATCGAGAATCTCTTTGTGCCCCGCAGTTATATGGTGGGCATTTTGAGACTAGGCCATCAAGATGGTGTTGTATTTTAATGTCTCAATGTACCCTGTAAAATCAGTGGGCATTGTGAGACTGGGCCTGATATACATATAGTTAGACTCAAAGTAATTTTGGCTTTGGGGCACAACCTGTCGCCCCGGGGCCCTTTAACTTGTAAATAGCCCAATTTTAATTTGGCGATACTAAAGACAAGCAGTTGCAGTTTCCTCTTGGGTCTCACATTTCATAGTTTACTTTCCGCATTGTGGAGAGGAGACCTAGAAGTGTTAAGTTCTGGTGGAAATGTTCCGGAATTCTTGGGAATCTTGCCTTTGATCTTCTTCTCATATGATGTTGGCTGAGTATGTTGATGTTGATAATATTATGTTGACTCTGTAGTATGTTGAGTCAAGACAAGAAATATATATAAATTGCGGTTCAAGTAGCTGGGAATGGGCCTGTTATTGCGGGTATTAGGGACGGGATGAGTCCGGATTCGGGAAGATAATCACAGAACCGGGTATTTAGGTACTTTGGCGAATGTCGACTAGACTGGATGTCGGGACAGAGGAAGCAAGTCCATATCTTTACCATCATCCCTTCTGTTGATTCGCTTTTGGGTGATTATTAGGGGAGTTCGGAAGCGTTTATAGTACAGTTAAACCTCGGGTTTTCAGTTACAAATCTCAGTTTTTAAATGTCGGGGATTGTTTTTAAACATTGAAAATGATGCCAGAATTAATGTGTCTTCGGTTCATGTCCAAATATGTAACCAATTTTCATAAATACTCTGAATTTCGCTCAAATTGTAGAACAAGCTCATTTCTGAATTGTGAACGTAGGTATCCTTTTGTGCTTTGGTCCTTTGAATGTCAGCAAAAGAGTTGTTTTTGTCTTATTAAAAGTAATTGAGGTATATTTACCAGATTATCCCACAACAAAATTGATACTCTAATTACGTCAATTCAACTACGATTTTCGAACCCCAACGGGCTTTAAAACGACTAAAAGGTTAATTGGCTAAACCTCCATCTCGAACTCGCCGATTTTAACCATGAGGAGAGCCTAGACCACCCTCAGGGTGACTTTGGAACTTGGAACGACAATAAAAAATATAATTGGATCATTAAATGAGCTTCGAAATGCTAACCCCCGAAATAACTCCTCCCCCTGACGGGATATAAAAACGCTCTCAGTCGGCAATCATGTATCCAAAAATCAGAATTGATGGAAAAATATTAATTTTTTATTCGTTCTTTATATCGAGGGGGTGGTCTGTAGCCCAAACTTTGGTATCGGATAAAAGGGTACTCATTAAGTAGAAGCGGGTCTATTCGTAGTTGTAACTTTTCTGTGCTGATGGGATTAGGTTAGCAAGTCCTGAATGATAAGAGACCCGTCGGCCCCTTCTTGGGCCAGGAATGAAAATTAGGAAATCCCATTTCCACTCCTCTCCTTATGCTCCAGTTTAGGTTCATATGTGCTCAGTGTTACGGAATTTATGTCCGAATTATTTGTTCCATGTTCCATGTCCTATACCCCTGGAATAGGGTTAGGAGGCTGGAATAAGGAGTACGTGTGGATTTAGTGGATGGGATGGAGGCTCTTCTTGAAAAGTCTAACAAGGGAAGGTTCTCAGGTTGGAACTCAGGAAATCCATGAAACTTTTACTATGATATCTACAACTCATATGAACAATAAAAATCGAAAAATTAGCTGCCCTAATTGACATTGAGTATGTTAAAATAATTAGCAAAGTAGCGCACCATGGCATATTAGAATGGGCAATTGAAGGGGATGCGGATGAGGAGATCGGAGAATGAGAAAAAGGAAACGGAGGAGAAAAATCCTTCGCTCGCTCTAAAAGCGACTACAGCTTTCTCTTCAACTTATAGTTGTGTTTTAAATAGATTTAAATATTAACTACGACAATTCAGAAAATAAAACGAAATGAGAATATATATCTGCAATTTTCTGATCCAGGCAAAATTGATTTTTTTGGCGATTTTGACTTAATTATCACTCCTATTTTGTAAATTAATCCACACAATATTATATATATTATTTCCTTATTGTTGTGCTTAAAGTAAGTTATATAATATGCGATGATAACTAATAAATCTATATTGTAGTGTATAATATTTGCATGAAAATAGCTTAATCTTTAAATTCTTCGCAAAAGTGGGATTTAACAAAAAAAATCTTCAAAACATAAAAGTTCTAAAATAAATCATAAAGGTACCAATTCTATTTCTATTCTATGGTTTTATTTTCTGAATTGTCGTAGTTAATATTTAAATCTATTTAAAACACAACTATAAGTTGAAGAGAAAGCTGTAGTCGCTTTTAGAGCGAGCGAAGGATTTTTCTCCTCCGTTTCCTTTTTCTCATTCTCCGATCTCCTCATCCGCATCCCCTTCAATTGCCCATTCATATATGCCATGGTGCGCTACTTTGCTAATTATTTTAACATACTCAATGTCAATTAGGGCAGCTAATTTTTCGATTTTTATTGTTCATATGAGTTGTAGATATCATAGTAAAAGTTTAATGGATTTCCTGAGTTCCAACCTGAGAACCTTCCCTTGTAAGACAGTGCATTTGTCTTCTGACACACTGTCTCAAGGCCTCCGAAAGGGAAAGTCAGAAGTTTACGCGAAATCCTTCGGGCAGTTGCTGAAAAGTAAGAGCCCAGAAAGTGAGACTCTTAATAACAATCCCCATTCTGCCACAAGCATTCATTTCCAGACTTATAAGGGAACCTTTCGAGGTGTAAAATTAAAACTAAAATAAGTCCCCACCAGGGTTCACAATTTTAAAAGATAGAAAGCGGTGTATTAAAGGGATAAGCGGGTGAGGAGTTATACAGGGTGACCATTTTCAGCTTCCCAGAGGATAAGGGAACTTTTTGAGGTGTATCATATAATCCTAAATAAGTCCCCATGGGGGTTTATCATTTTAGAAGATAAAAAGCAGCTGTATTCCGGGTGACCTTTTTCAGTATGGCGGCGGAATAGGGATCTTTTCGAGGTGCATTCAAAATACCTAAATAAGTCCCCATATGGGGGTTTACCAAGCGAGGTCGAGAGTTGTTCCGGGGGACTTTTTATAGTATCCCGACAGATAAGGAAACCTATCCAGATGCAACATACAACCCAAAACAAGTCCCCATATGGGTGTATCATTCTAGAATAGAAATAGGGGGGTGAGGACGTGAGGAGTTATTCCGGGGGTATTTCTTATTAGGTTGGGTAGCTCAAACCAATATTTACTATCAACTATGAAGAGTTGCTATAATAGCGCAGGTGGTAGAGTGAGGGAGCTGCTACTGCCTGTAGTACGGGGTTCGATTCCCCGAGTACTCTAGGGAGTTTTTTTCTGGTGGTATAGTGTAGGTTTTTTCTCGCTTTTTTCCTACGCTCTCTGGCTTCATATAAGTCCAGGGCCAAATGGGTATCACCAGTTCATATTCTCCCCCCAAAACAGTATATGGCTGAGAAGAAAATGTGTGGTATGATGTCGTCTCATAAAAACTAAAGGTTGCATTGAGACGTTAAAACCCCGTTTTTTTTTTTTTTTTTTACTATCAACTATGAAATGCAGGAATTTTACTGACTTTTCCTGAACTGGCGAATGAAGATAATTAAAATGACTAAATTATCAACGTGGCTTGTTCCAAGCCACATAGTCACTACAGGCTCACCTTGTTTTCTTATTTGCCAACTTAGGTTAAATGTTTCCATTGTCAATACTATGTGCTTAGAATGCATTCAAAAGTGTTTAATTAAATCCTTCACCATAAAACATTTCCGATCTGTACATTTAAAGAAGTTCCCTTGTTCGTCCCTCCCGTTTTGGCTCATAATGTTGGAAGAAGGGAGCATCTGAAGCTGAAAGGAATGGGCATAAAAAGGGCAGTAAACTGTGAATGAATTACATGTTACATATTGAACCGTTCTTATCGGCAAAGATGATCCACTTGACTTGGAATTGCAGTAAGGCTGTAAGTTCGGATAGTGCTAGTCTGCTAGTGCAGAAAATCAAGTGCTATATATAGCACATTTTACAGGGCCGCGAGTACAGTATAGACATACGCGATCATAGAAACCGGTCAGGCCGATTAAATGGCATAAAAATCCTAATGCTCTTACTTTATCTTATAAGACCGAGTGTTTAAACCAGCCAAATCGGTGTAGATTTATTTCGGGGTGGGGATATATTTGAAGGGAGCTTGCTATTCCTTGAAAATACCCGAAAGGGTGGGGATTTATTTCGAGGGCCTATTCAGAATTGAGATGTCACAAAAAACGGTCAGTTTTGGATTCGACTTGTATGAACGGTCATGCCATGAGAGATGATAGTGGTTGGTGGTGGTGATAGTTTGGTTGAACATCAACTTCAGCAGCAGATAATTTTATATCGGAATCGATAAGTCCGAAATTAGGGTCATTCGTGTCTCCATTCCCAAATGGTGATGGTGGCAAGTTGGAGGGACAGCAGAGAGGGCTATAATTTTATATATTATATGGTGGTGTTGATGTTGGAGCAGGATTCTCAACAACTTCGTCTCAAGTGAACCAATTCTGCTTCTGCTACTCTTTTCTTAGCCTTATCAAATGATATTACATCATCCAGATTTCGGATTCGAAAGTAAGAAAGTTAAGGAGAACGAGTCTTCTCTAGACAAGAATTACATGTATACGGACTATATAGGGAAGATACTTTAACAATAAGAAAACGTCCAAGTGGTTGGGCTGTTCGTAAACGACTAAGAAGGGCCATTTATGGTTAATATTGGGTTTTTAGTGTCTTGCCATCTGGTAATAGAAGCAGGGGGCGGTTATTGTAGGGGCGGTTATGATGGGCGGTAATAATGGGGCGGGTTTCTCCAAATTCCTGTTAATAGTCCTGCTGGGTATCCTGTATCAGTATTAAGAGTTTGATGCTTACGACAGCATAAAAAATTAAAATTTACTGTATCCCCAAGCAGTCTTATATTTTGGACCCTTACTCTAAAGCCCTTAATTAGGGGCCTTAAAGTTATTTGGTGTTGATTAACCATGGATTAACCTTAAGCCAAGCTAATGCCCTAAAGTTCAGTTTCGTTTTTTATTCGGATTCGGAAATTAGTATATAAGGAACTGACTTTAGGTTTAGCTGCCACTTGGTTATAAAACTATTTCACTTGTATAGTGATGATTATCGTCGCCTGTAAAACGCTCATTTTTTATGACATGGCATTCTTTGTCATAAGCCATACTCCAGAAATAAAAATTATAGATGACAACCGGAAGCTAACAAAAAGATCCCTTTGAATTTTCTGGCTTTGACTTCCGGTTTGGAAGAAAAACTAATTACGTTTTAGAGAACATAATCAACAAAATCACTTAAATATTTTCGGGGAAAAATTCGTCAACCGCTAATTTCCGGCCGATGCTATTTAGCGTCCTGACTAAACCGCGTAATTTCAAATCCAACCGTTCAACTCTAAATAAATTGTTTCCTCCCGTCTAAAACGCTCAGTAGTTTATGAACAAACCCCCATGTCAAGTGAATTGTATTCATGTAGAACGGTATATAAAAATATATCTATTTCACGATGAAGCTGGTGGAACGTGCCGGTGGGTCCTGTGGGCTCCTCAATTCCTCGGACACCAACATCTCATCATCCCAGATTTCCAACGATGCAAAGATATAAAACCACCAACAATTTACCCACTCTTTCAAAGACTTTACTTTTATTTCCAAAGGCTCTTTTACGTTTACATCAAATTAGTTAGAGTTAGAGAGGGACGGGTTTTGCGGGACTTTCCCCCAAGCAATGCCCAGGGATGTCCAAACAAGTACGTATATTATAGGTTTCGTCATATCGTTCTGTGGAGATTGTATTCTTGGTGAACACGTCTTTGGGTAGGCAGTTGGAGTATAAATAAATTCGGCTGAATTTGGATTTGGAATCGGAGAGAGTTGACTGGGATTTTATTAGTCCTTTAGAGCCTATTTGTAAAAGAGAAGTTTGTGGAATGGTCAATTGGGAATGTACTTCTATAATATACTTTGACCGTCTAGGTATTTCTCATCTCTCTTCAACCTAGATGTCCCAACCCTTGAATATCAAAATCCCGGTGGGGTCTCCCCCAAGGGTCTTTGCCTCGAAATCCAGGGCCCAGTGCCATTTTTTCACGACATGCGTACCCATAAATTGTTAAGGTTTTGTGAGTTTGTGGGTTCCGCGGCAATTCCGTCGCGTTTTTAAGGTGTTTTTATTAAGGGGACTAATGTATGCTGCCTGGAGGCATGATAGCGCAAATGGTACCGTACCGGCCGTGTCTGCGTTGATTTCGACACGGGTTCGATTCCTGGTACCTTGTACAAAAGCTTATGTTCATTGCTCAATTCGTCCAGGGCAATCTGTTTTTGAAGCACAGTTGATTCCGTAATCTCATTTGAACCGGGGGTTCTATTGAACTGAGAACCCCGTTTCGTATTTTAATTAATACGCCGGTAAGATCTGGTCTCATCCAAGAACGTTGATGAAATGAGTGTAACAACTACATCTATTTCCAAATCTTCCAAGAATGAAACCACAATAAAGCGATCTCTGGATGGTCCTTGTTGGGGTTGTAAGGTTGTAACTCGTAACTCTACGATACAATAATTGGTATTGAAGATATGTGCCATAGAGCCGAGGTTAGATATCCATTTCCGTGACGAATGGCTACAGTTTGGGTCAACTTTGGTCCCACGTGTCCCAGGGGACAGTCCCACTCCTGCCTCGTTCCTGTTCGGTACTTCGTCTCATATTCCAGTTTACTTCATCCGCTTTGGCTTCACGAGGTTAAAATAGTTAGGACTGTAACTAAAAGGTCTAGTAGTGGACGGGGTTTGTAATAAACATTTTGTCCTCAAGGACACAACTCTGGGCACTCGTTTCTGATAGTACTGATCTCCCTCATATTTTATTCCACGTTTACAAGATCATCGTTGTTCAACTCTTCATTCTCTACATGCTATAACATAGCATTTATCGCTACCATTACTACCAATACATTATTTAGACACTTAACTTAGACGAAGAAGCCCTTTGAAAAAGGGTTAAAATGTTGGAAATCAGCCCAACTTAAAGCTGCAACATAAAATTGTTAACCACTTCGGTGAATAAATTATTGAATGAATCGCAGTGAGTCTAATACAGCGGTGCCTAGAGACTTTAAGGTACATTTGTAAGATAGAAATGCCATCCAGCGTCAATCACTGTATTCAAGTCTCACAGTGCCCCATAATGGTCTGCAAAACTGCGTTTATCGTTGCCTTCCCGAATATTCAACTAAAATCCAGCATAACAAAGCATTAAAAATATGACCAGCGTATTTAACAGACAGATTTACAATTAAATATTAGTCTAGAGTCTAGATGAACACGAGTTTAACTCAAGTCCAACTTTTGAGGTTCATGGCCTTAAGGCATCGATATGATTTTTCAGCGCCATCTAGTGTCAAAATATCTGAGATTACCACAATACCCCTGGATTACGATCCAAACTTCGTTACCTCCTACTGCCTCCTAGCATTCCTTGTTTTAACATTCTAAATTTGACTAGTTCATTAATTTTTCGATTAAAACAGTAAATTAATTGACCTTAAATCCTCAAATAATGTAAACTAACCCTGTACCTTTGTTCTATTCTAGTACCACAATGCGACTCGATGATCAGCAGTGATTCGGGTGACAGAGGAAGTCTGTCGAGTCCGAATTATCCGAATGCATATCAGGCCAAGTCCCACTGCCGCTTTGACTTGATCGGGCACGGGAGAGAGCGGGTCCAGATTTCTTTTGTCGACTTCGACTTGTTCCATTCTTATTCGGATTCGGAGGACGGGATTTACATCCCAAAATCCGCCACAACAAACTCCAACAACTTCTCAAAGAACTGGGAATCGGAACAAAGTGGGAAAAAGTAAGAAAAATTGGACAACTCTACATTTATTTCCAGAAGAAGAAGAATAAAAGCCTTAGAAAGTACTGATTTAAGTCTCTATATCCCAGTAATCCGAGTTAGAAACTGTAATAACAAATAACAACCACCACCACCTTCTCTTCTGTTTATTCGCAATGCTACTGTCATTGTTATTTACCGTAATTCTATAAATAGATCACCCCGAAATAGAGTCCCACCCTTTAAAAGTAGGTTTAAAATAGAACCCGCTTTAAACCTTACAAAAACACCATAAGTCACAGCGACAGCACCCAGGAATTCCCATCCCATTCTTTCTCTATGAATTCTTCGAATAATATTGATCGAAACTATGAGTTTTTTTTACACACTCCTTAGCATTTTGATACATTTGGAATAACTCCGCAAAAGATCCCCATACATTAGACACATTTCTCTCAATTTAGAGGACTTTAAAAATCCAAAGAGGATCGATTTAGAGAAATATACAATATTTTTGCAAGAAAATACAGGAACGGGTTGGATTCATAGGAATTTCAGTTTGTTTTGGGGTAGGATTTTCATTTTTTACGAACGGCCCAAAATAAAATAAGTTTCCTACAATTCGATTGTGAAAGGATCAAGAAACTTTTGTAAATCCAAGACTGGAGTAAAATAAGGGATATAATAATAATAGTACTAAGGCGACATGACAGGATGACAGGGGACTTGGTACTGTCACCTAAAACTGTCACCAATACCGCTGTCCTTTTCAGATGGAACATGCATGCCGATTTATACATGAAAAGAGGATAGAATAGTGCTGATTTCATCATCAAAGTTGTGCAAATTGTTTTTGAAGAATATTCTAAAGAACGCAATTTTTGGAATTGTAACCGATATTCTAAAAATAGAATAGGGATCTTCTTTAGTTTTTAAAAATTATTTGTTTTAATGGTTAACTTTATCTGGCAAAGTTACAATCAGAGATTTACGTCCGAGCGTACATCATTATAAGAGAGTCCATTTATTTCTGTTTTTGAAGGCCGAAACTGTAATTTAGAACGTCGGCCCAGAACTAACTTTGATTTAAGTATGGTTTTAACCACAAAGGGTCAGCAGATAAAAAGAAATCGGATTAGGATTATCGGCCCAATTGTAATGGATTAGTCAATTTGAAGATCCGGTTGGGATTGTTTTGTCAGATCCCGAAATGGAAATATTATGTTTGTGAGCCGGAGCGTGACAAATAGGGAAGGAAGGGTTTGGGAAAGTGTCCCACTTTCCCCTCCGACTTTTACCCAAACTTTCCACGAAATGTGGCTCATCCATTCCATTTCTTTACTTATAAGAAATTAAGAGAATCTTGAGAAATAAAGGGGTTGTTCAGAGCACATTCTTTGCAAAGCTATGGCTGATTTGCTCAAACAACAGTGGGGTAATGTAAGATTTTGAAGGCTAGGATCATATTATTTGTCTTAACAGTTAGAGCTTGGTCTGGTGAAAGTAACTTGTTATATGGACTATATTGTCGAAGAGAGAAACAACCCTGTCAAGAAAGAACATAGCACTCTGTTTTCTTTAAAGATTATCGTACTCGTCTAGTATTCGATCATATTTATTTTTTATTTATTGGACGGCATTTTTAGTTAAAAACGACGCGGATTCAAAATAAAGTCAAACGGATTGATATGATGGGTGTGTGTATGATATCCTTGTCCTGACACTTTTGTCCCTGCCATCTGTGTCTTGGATGCCCTTGTCAGTGACACTATTTTCCCGACATCTTTGTCCGGACACCCTTGTTCTTGACATTGTTGTACTAGCAGTACTAGCACCCTTGTCCTGAAACCCTTGTCGCTGAAAACTACGTCTTGATACCCTTGTCCTGACACCTTTGTCTCTGACATTGTTGCCCTGACACTCTTGTCTTGGCATCCTTGTCTTGACATCCGAACCACCCTCGAAACATCCCTTATATTAACTTTAAAATCACAGGTAGTTAGTGAATGGCAGGCCCGTAGCGACGAGGGTTGGAGAGGGCTACCTCCAACCCGGCCGGACCGTTCGGGGGGCCGTACCGGTCGGGTTTTTGTTGTAGATATAATGGCTTTTTTCGGATTAGTGCAAAAACATGGGATCAATTGTTACGTTTTCATGTTTAAATTGTTTTAAATTCAATACTTTTGTTTGCTGAATTTAATTGCCGTTATTGTCTAAAATCACCCCGAATTGCATTGGCTTGTTAATTCAGACGATACTCCATTGTAAATTGTAACTCCCTCACAAAGCGCGAATCCTACACCTTGAAACTCCAATCTACTGTGTGTTTTCCGCTTCCGGTTATTTAAAATGTTTTAAAATGCCGAGACCGGAGAATAAAAATCTAAAGCCCGTCTCTCAAAAGCCAGAACAAAGTGGCTCACAGAAATTGCGAAAACGAAAGTTGCAAATCGAAAATGAAGCAAAGCTCGCGTCAGAAGCATCCAAGTTTTTTAGAGTGCAACAGCCACGCAATCTTAATACGACAAGTATGCAACAAACTGCTGGTATGTTTCATAATTTAATTGCCAGGAAGATCATTTCACGTTTTTAAAACTTGTTTAAAACACCGTATGAATATTAGAATATTGCTAATTACAATAAAATAAATTTAAAATTTAGTTAATCTTCACATGCCGTCAACGTCAAGTCATCAGAAAGGTCTTATTATTCCTGAACCTAATTTTACGGAACGGACTGTCGCTGTTTTAACACCAACTCATACGAATGAGAGTTCTGTCATTCTACATTTACTCGAAGGTTGAAATTTTTGCGTTTCTCGTGGACGTTTTATTTAGTGCTTAAACAACTTCATTTACTAATTTATGCTTTTCAGTTACTGCTTTAAAACTGTCCGACCCGGCTACATGGAGCTTTCCTCTGTCTGCATCTATAAAATGTCAGATCTTGACTGAAGGACCGTGTCAACTCAAACTGTCGAAATTTCTAAAAACCGATACTGGATGTTTTAATTCAGCTCAATATTTTAAAACTCTGCCGTCCAGTGAACGCGTGAATCGTGAATGGCTTATTTTCAGTGAATCAACGAACAGTTTATTTTGCTTTCCCTGTTCTCTTTTTGGCTTGCAAGGAACTCTCGCAAATCCGTGGACTAATTATGGAGAAAATAAGTCCGGATTTAAAGATTACAGTCATCTTTCATGAGCAGTTGTCAGACATGAGGATAGCCAAGGCCATTTTGAAAATTTTATTACTTGGAAGCAGTATGTTGTGAACTTAAATGATGGAAAACTGCTAGACCAAAAAGCCCGAGTCGAATTGAAGGAAGAAGTTGGATTTTGGCGACAAGTTCTTCATAGCATTCTTGATGCGCTTCTATTTTTGGCTAAAAATAATTTGGCTTTCAGAGGCACATCTTCCCAAATTACGGACAAAAATTGTGGAAACTTCCTTTCTCTCATTAAGTTTCTTAGCAGATATCATCCGCCATTGGCATTGCATGTAAATCGGCTTAAATCTGGAAGTCCCCACAAATTCAGAACGAATTCATCCTCATAGCAGCCGCAACCGTGCGCAATTCAATTTTGGATGATATTCGCGCAAAGAAAATATTTTGCTATTATGTTTGATGCCAATTTAATGATTTTGCTTCTGCTAAGTGTCGAAAAGTGCATATTTAATTAATCATGTGATTAATTGTATTGCATCTTTACATTTACAGCGAATTTAACGATTAAATTTAAATGTCATATTCAAAATGTTATAGAAAAAATATACTAAAAAGGCCGTACTTGGGATTCTTAAGCCCGGCCGTACCAAACGTCGCTACGGGCCTGGTGAATGGTCCCCTCTCGTTCCAAAATTTCTCAAAACGAAGTAGTAGCTTATTTCGGCCAAACCACCTTGACTAACTTTAAAGTTCCAAGAGTTCCAACAGCTTGTGTCGAGGCTGTCAATCCGACTTGGTAAAGACTTGGAGAGGAGAGACTCTAATTGGAAATCTTTGTAAATTATTCAGGAGCTAATTATCCTCCTCCTCCGATGTCTAAGAACCTCTGTCTACAGAAGTCTGTTGAAATTTGTAAATTCGCATAATTTTGACATTTCCTTAAAAGTCTCGTGTCGACATTGTTCCGTAGGTGTGCATTCAGTGACATCGTCTCCGCCTTCGTCTACTCGAACGGAGAGAGGAGGAAAGTGTTGGACCATTGTGGTCCAAATCCACCCCCAGACTTCATGTCCAATGACCACCGGATCACTCTCGAGTTTAATGCCAAGGCCTCAACAACGACTCCGACTGTCAGGGGATTTTACGCTCAGTACGCTTTTGTACAAGGTTAGTCTCCTTATTCAGTCTTTTACCGTAGATACTGAAATAAGTACCCCGGGGTGGTTATTTAGGGGCTTTGAATGCAGCCTCAGGAGAGAGTGGGGAGTTACTCAGGCAGGGGACTTATTTCAGCATTTACGGTAGCCGAATTTTTTAAATCCCTTGAAAACACTCAGGTTGAGTAAGTGGAGGATAACAGAGTTTTGTGGTTTACTTTCATTCGACTACACAATGGTGGACTGTTTTACATCCCCTTAATTGTCCTAATCTTGTTTTCTAATTTCAAGCTAGAAACTATTGTTTGAAATGTTCTGAGCTGATTTTAAGTGGTCGGGAACCGTTCTTGTCTTTCAGACTGCTTTTAAACTCGATTCCGTACTAAAAACTAATGGCTTATGGATGTTTAATTAAATGCTTTTGAAGTACGAATGTTTCCTGATTGTACGAGGAAAACAAAGTGTATCTCGCATTTGTTGTCTCCTCCGTGATCAGGTATAAATTATTAACGGCTTCCATTCGAACCGTAAATCCTGAAATTAGAGCCCCCCGGAATAACATCCACGTTTTGGTATTTGACATGGTTTCGTCACTTTTCAGATTACGGCCTGACGGCGGGTGTCCAAGTGACGGAATATCCCTGTGCATTCGTCTTCAACATGTCAAAGTCCGCGACGAATAACGGTACGGTGACAAGTCCGAATTACCCAGGCCTGTATCCCCGGGAGACGGAGTGCCACTACTTCTTCTACGCCGAGGAATCCTACCGGGTCCACCTTCACTTTGATCACATCGACATTGCGGGAAATAAGCCGTAAGTATTCACAAGAAAAAACTACTCAAACTTCTTCGTAATGGGAAGGGTCGTTCAGAACAGACGTCAGATTTGGAAATATTTGTTCCAAAAATATCTCTAGTTGGTCAAAATCTTGTCATAAATTGACCCAAATAGCCGTTTACTGTTCATTATTTAAAGCTAAAACGTCCTGTAATCGTATTTTTCTGAACGGACCTCTCTATACGGTTATTGGAATTCAAGCCGCAGATTTTTTATAACTAACAACTGAGCAATAATAACAATAAAATTTTTTCTCGTTTTTGTTCCACGCTATGAACTACTATATGAAATTGGATATGGGTCAGATGTTTAAGTGAGAAGGACGACTACGTGGAAGTGTCAAATTACATGCCCACGGACCCGAGATTCGTCCGAAAGTGCGGTCGAAAAAGTTCGTCGTCGTCTTCGACAGGATTTGTGATAAGTTCTTTGGGGAAATTTCTGAGGCTGACATTCAGATCGAATGATGGATGGGGCGATGGGACTGGATTCCGGGCCCTCTTCACCTTCACCAATAAAATAAATCAAATCGCAATCGTAAATGTCAGCTCGGGTGCCCCTGCCGGTCCCAACCTACTCAAAACTCTACCCACTACCCCCCACTTATTATTCTCTGTCGGTAAGAACAAAGTTTTTTTTAATGGCCCTGAAAGGGGCATTCAGAAACTATGATGATTGGTTAGAAATCGGTGATACGGGAGCAAAAAATCCATCGAAATCGGGCTGAATTGCTTCCGAGAACACTATTTCCGGAAATTTTATTGAATCCAGTCGAGATGTGATTTAAAACGGTCCAAATCAATGAGAATATACTGGGAGTTTCAGTATTTTTTGAGCTTTTTTATGTTAAAGACCTGGTAATGAACGAAACACCCTGTAGTCTGGGGTGGGGATCTGTTCAGAGAGATGTTTTTAGGCATTTCAGGTTAGGTTATTATGTAAGTCAAATCTAAATTCTTAATCACTCATTTCCATTGCATTAAAATTTGTTTCGTGTCAAAAAAATACCAAAATTGTGACAGAAACCTTGCTGAAGTTTATGAATGGCCCAAAAGAGTTTTTTGGGCGAAAACACCAAACTTTGTCTAAAAAGCCGGGCATTCCTCGATAAGTTCGGGTGAAGTTGACAGTGTCAAATTTGTATCCGTCTCCCCGATTTCGGGTCCGTGTTAGCCGGTGATTCCGCTCCTGCAAAGTGCAGTCCAACCCGGCATTTTTTACCCATCGGGTTTCTGAAGAATCCAATGTTGCAACTGACAACTCCAACTAATCCAACCTCTCTGTTTTTTCAACAGGGACCAACTTTGCCGTTTTTGTCATCTTATTTTGGGAATCAATTTAATAAAACCCCCGAATTCAGCGAGAAGACAGCAGCTGCTGGTTCCAGGAACGAAAAGTTTCCGAATTTAACTGATTTGATGCCATTCGACTGGATGACCACCCGAGGAGGGACCCGAAGATTAATTATGAGGCCTGGATTTTGTGAATCCGGATATTCGACTCGACTTCTGGAAATGATTTACGGACTCCTGCACTTGTTATTATTATTGAAATTAATAAAAACTTTTATTAAAATACTGACTCTGAGTTAATATATCTGGTTCTGGATGCCTTTCATCTTTTGTTTATGATTGAATAGGAGACAGGGTTAGACAAAGAAATTATATGAATCGGGACAGCGGCTGGGCGAATATAGATTACATGAATTCAGTAGCTCGTCGAGTGTCAGCAGGCCGGGACCTTATGATCTCAAAACATGCCAATGTCAAGTGATCGAAATAAGAAGAACGGTTGACGGATTGTCCCTAAATAAGTCCTCATGATGAACTTTTTAAAACTTACAATTTTGGACAACTAACAATTTGAAATTCTAAAATCTGTTACAATTTAATAAATTGTAAGTTTGATGGTTTGTGATGTTTAAAACATTTTAAGACAAACTTTTAAAACAAACACAGTAATTAATTGCCCTCGCAAGTCTAGTTTGTCGGTTTTTCATTCATTGTTATTTTTATAAACTTGCATAACCCCTGGCTGACACTTTTAAGCTTTTTACACACAAACGCAATAATTACAAACAAAAATTGAATTCTAAACTCTGGAACAGGGCAAATGTTCATACCATTATTTTTGTTCACGATATGATCGACAGTTGCCATGATATATTAATGACCCCCTTAAAATGTTAAGATAATTATTTGCTTTCGAGTTCAGGGACTAACTGCTTTGTTGAAATAAGTTGGATCCATCGATCGATGAAAGCAGCTTTCCAATAGAGAAATTAAATGCATTCAGTTTTAATGGATTTTTACAAACTTTTATTAGACAACATTTATTACTTTTACTAAGTAGTAACCCATTTTTATGTAATTTGATAGCTTGTAATCTGAAGCCCTGATTTAAATTGCTTATCGTTAAAATATGCTCATAAAATAAAATTTAAAAAGCATGTAATGTCGTTGAGCAACACAAGGGGTCGTTTTAATCATGAAGATGAATATCACCTTTCCCCAGCCATATAGTACAGACAGATATTGATGAATATCACTCACCTTTCCAACAATGTATCACACATTTGTTATCACATATAAAGATGTTACCTTTTGACCAAACACCCCTCGACATTTTACTTTAACGGTCCATAAACTGAATAAATGCGACTGAATTGACAGTGATTAGTGAATTTACAACATTTGATTTTATCATAAATTATTCCACAGCAGAAGTGCCTATGACGATTATTACTGACGTTCAAACACTCTTAAAAAATTACAAAATCGGGATCGAAATGCAAACCGTGATGCTGTAGTACATTATAACTGCGAAACAGTCCGCCAAAGAACAAGTCTTAATTCTGAGCAATCTATACCCATTAACTCCCATCGGATATCCGAGTGGCTGCAATGCCAACGTTCTCCGAACCTGGTATCCCCTGTGTTTCTCGGGAACTTTCAAATATCGGAGATTGCGGACAATATTTTTGGAAACTTTGTAAGTTTTAATTCCTTGATGGAAAGCGATACCAAAGAGCAGATTCATCATAAAAGCAGTCACTGGGAAGTTTACGTAAACAAATAGGGGAAGAACTCGGTGTAACCTGACAGTGCAAAAACTCAAGCTAATGGAAGAGACAATGGCGACACCGACAGTAAGCGAAATAGCTGTCTCCAAATATTCTAAATAAATCCGTTGAATTATCTCCAGTCGTCTGTAGGATGTAAAATCCCGCATCATTCGTAATCGACCAAATCCTCTGTTTTTATAAGCCACTTGATTTCGTTCCAAGGCGACAAGGAGTTTGTTTAAACCGTCGCCAAAATACAAATTGATAATGTCGCAAAGGATCGTGAGACGAAATAATTGATGGATCGTTGAAACGAATATAATGAGTCGGGAGAGTTTAAAAAGGGGTGCATCCACAGAGGGGACCCTTCCTTTCAAAGCGTGGAAAAAAGGGTCCATGTCCCAACGAATTACTATAGCCGGAGAGCAGATACCTATTATTTTGAATCCGGTGAGACAAAACAGTATCATCAGGTCGACAAGGTCGAGTTTTGACCATTTACTAAATGGATGGCGAGCTCCTATTTAAAATAAAATACAAGTAATTTCCATTCGTTAGAAGTTTATAAATTAAGAGAACGTACCAACGTAACTAGCTCCCTCTTGCAGTCCAAGTATAGAATTCCAGCCGGAAATCAAGGCGTCTCCATGATGGATAATTCCATGGGCAGATGCTAGGCCAAAAATGTCAATTAAAATATAAACGCAATGGAGAACGAGAATATGAATGGGGGCAATCCGTTCCACCGAATATAATTGCCTTATGGGCAGAGATATGGAAAAGAGTAGGCTACACAGGGCGAATGCCAAGTCCAAATACCACCAAATTAAAGACCGTGTCCCCGACACCTTGACCAGTTTTTGACTTCCGGTGTCCCATTCCAACCCTATACGCGCAACCCCTTGGTAAATCACCGCGTAATTATTGAGTGTGGTTATCACACGTAGGCGAGCCATTCTTGGCAAGTCGTTGTGAATGCTTTCTTGTTCAAAAGTGAAATGGAACTTTCGTCGATGTCCTCGAGACTTGAGAATAAAAATTAAAATTGACGATTAAATTCATTCTAGAGCAAGGCTGATGTTTATACAATTATTTTGCCTTTCGATTTCATCGTTGCTTTGACTCAATCTCAATTATATCGATAATTGTAGCCTTTTGAGTTCAGAGGGGCAGTGGCTGTGTGCTTTTTAATGGTTTTATAGAAACTTGATGAAGGTTAAGTAGTAGTAACCATTTATATAATTTTATAGCTTACAATCTAAAGCCGATCTAAATCTGAATCTATTTTACGGCTTTGGTGAAATGTCGAAGAGACGAGGTAACAGCCCGTCATTGTGCCTCTCATTGAACACAATGAAGGATACATGAAATATTGATGTCAGATTGGTGAAAATGAAAATTGCATTATAAAAGTGGTTCAATGTTTTAAGTTATGAGAGATTCCTAGGTTCCTACACTTTTCAGTTATATCTCGTTCAACGTTGTATCTCTTACAAGTACGTAGACCTACCCGGTCTCGTATGGGGTGTGTCCTAGCGTCCCTACTCGTGACCTTTGACACGACGAAGCTAACTGACTTGTACGGGAACCTAAATGCGACTTCTACAACCGAGGAGTGAATTAAGTGATCGCAAAGACTTCGTAGTAGTAGTATTTAATACAAACTTCGGTAGATAATTTATTAAAAGAAAATCAAACGGAGAGTTGTGATTACGTCGGCTACTTAAAACGAAGTGAGATGAGTGTTGGCATTCGGGGCTTCCTTTTATACCCGATTTCATAACAAGGAAAGATCAAAAGTACAAAATGCCAACTTGTAAAAATACATAATATTTTTCTGAACAGAAATGAAAAGGACACTCGGTGACAGTACCGCAGTGTCTGTAAAAATGTTGAATCAAAGTACATGACCAAAGTTCAGAAAACAATACACACATCTTCAAAACAACATACACGAAAAGCTGAAAACAGTACATGGAATTTGTATCCTGGCAAAGTACTTTACACTTTGACTTGTACTAACATTGGAACAGCTTTACAAAAGTACCTGACTTGTACTTATGTCAAAATTGAACTTAAAACTAACATTTCGGAAAACAAAGGAATTTCATGAAATATAAAATAATTCATATGAAAAACTATAAATCATACAATACTATTTTCATTGGTACATGGAACAGTATCAAAAAGGGTTACTAGTATTTAAAAAAAATGGAAACAAATCGATTTGAAGTCATGAAAACTAAAACTCTGAATATACTCTAATTTCGTTAATTCCATTTCACCAAGAATTCACATTGTTCATCTCACAAACCGTTGTAATTTGTAATCACACATCAAAAATGCAAAAAAGATGAGACAGAAACATCGTTTTACTGCACGCCGACAACAACGACGGCGACGAAGTCGCATGCTAGTCGTAGAATCTCAAATTTACCCAACCATAAAGTAAAGAAATAGACATCGTTACATATGTATACAGTAATTTATTTTCAAAAGCAATCTCACATACAGGGTAACATACTTAAATTAAACCTTAAAATTATTTCTTCGTTTAAATTTTATTTTAAATGTCAAGCTATCCGGTGACATTTGGAACTTTAAAGAGATTCAAAAGTATAGATTTTATACACAAAACGATTTATCGAAAATATTTCAAGGTCGTACTTCTAGGGTATAAATAATATGCAGCCTCCTAAAGCACAGCGCACTGCCTTGAATTGTTTGAGAGTTCAGCTAGACATCAAGAGTATAAACTCTCAGCCTTGCTTTCAAATTCAAATGCTTTAAAAGTTCACAAATCGGATATTGAAATGCAAACTGTGATGCTGTAGTACATTACAGCTGCAAAACAGTTGGCCAAAGAACAAGTTTTAATTCTGAGAAATCTATGCCCATTAATTCCCATCGGATATCCGAGTGGCTGCAATGCCAACGCTCTCCGAACCTGGTATCCCATGTGTTTCTCCGGAACTTTCAAATATCGGACATTTCGGATAATATATCCAGAAACTTTGTAGGTTTTAACTCCTTGGTGAAGTCCAAAAGCCAGAATCACAATTACAGCCATAATGGGGACGTTTACGTAAATTAGGGCGGGCAGAAACCCGTGTAACTTGACAGTGCAGAAATTTTAAAACAATGGAGGCAGCGATGGGGGGCGCCCACTACCAACGAAATAGCTGACTGAAAATACGCCAAATGAATTCTTTGAATGACCTCTAGTCGCCTGTAGGCAGTAAAATCCCGCATCATCCGTAGGCGACCAAATCCCCTGTTTCTATAAGCCACTTGACCCCGTTTCAAGGAGACGAGTATTTGGTTAAAAGCGCCGCCAAAGTGCAAGTTCAGGATACAGCAGAATATTATAAGCCGACCTAATTGATTGACAGCTATGACGGATATTACTAGCCGCGAAAGTTTAAAAACTGGTCCATATACAGGGGGAACAGTTCAAAGCCTGGAAGAAAGGGTCCAGGTTACACCAAATAGCTAAAATCGGACAACAGATTTTCCAAACACCCAAACACTTTCAACACAGAGAGATAGATTAGAAATATCAGGCTAAAAACGTCAGTTCTGGTCACATTAAGGTGTGGTTGCCGTTGCCGAGTTCCTTTTGAAAATAAATGAAAAATCATAAGGTGTTAAGCATAGACGGGCATTTGGTAGTGCCCCCAGCTAAGAGCAAAAAGTGCCCCCAGCTCGACTATGCTGCCCCCAAGCCCCCAGCCCCCAAGCCCCCAGCTGTGGACACTGGGGACAGAAAAAGCCCCCAGCTGCCCCCAGGAGGCAAAACAAACTTAAAAAAAACATTTAAAAAAGTCATACGAGTTTATCTGGCCTGGTTTTATCTGACCTAAAGGGGTTTAAATCAGCGGTACAAATTAATTTGAGTCAATGCAGCTTGGTGGAAAATGGTTTTAAACACCCTATTGGATTTTTTTTGCCTCAGGGCGTCATAATTTGAACGAAAGTTTCGATAATGTTCGACAATGTTCAATGCAGATTCACTATACATTTTTTAACTATCTATATGTCTAGCAAGGGCAAGGTTTAAGAGTTACTTCCTGAATTTGCTTTCAACTTTTTGTTACAAATAACACTATTAAGCATACAAACTATAAAACTCGAAAAATTTTCAGCCTTAATGTTAAAAAATAATAAAAAATTACATATTCAAATGCTAATGAAACAACTTTACAACTGTATCCGATTTTCAGAATGTTTCGAGTTTTTTTATATAAAAGATATTTTTCAATAAATGGTAAAGATTCGAATTCTCAAAAAAATCTGATTTTTTTGGAGATACACAATTTTTTGAGCCCTCCGATTTGCTTAAAAATATTGATTATCTTTGATTGTTTGGAAATATTAAATCTGTACAATTTCCTGAAAAGCAACACTTTGACATAAAAAACAACTAGAACATTTTTTGAGAGTCGGACATCATTCGTTGTTTTATGAGCACTTGAAAAAGTAAATTTTCATAACTTTTTATCATAGCAAACATCAATTAGTGCTGTCAATTTTTCGATTTTTAGACCGAGTCAGGGCTTATGGAATCATGCTGTCGGTCCGTCCGCCCGTCTGTCCGTGACACGCTAGCGGCCAAACGGCGGGACCGATCGACTTGAAATTTGGGAAACTTGTATATTTTACAAGGGTCCCATTTAATGCTTCCAACCGAAATCTGAAATCTGCCAACCATTCTTGTGCAACCAGTTAATATGAACCTTGACAACTTTAATTGGCCATATCCGCGACCGATATCCGACTATGTCCAACCAATATTAGAAAACCTCAACGCAATTAAAACCATTGAATTTCTTGTATAAACATAACCTAAAGTTTTAGAGTGGATGTCTTTATCATAAATATGTAAATGACAGAAAGAGATAAGTATGGGAAAAGGTCTAGAAGGGAATGGGATAAAGCAGGTAGATCAATAGTCATTGTCTTTTTCTTGTTAGTTTCAAGAGTTTCAACTGCTCTAATATTTTATTTTATTTACTCAATATCTTTTTAAAACATTCTAAACCTTGTTATTTTTATTTTGACATTTTTGACCTTTGAAATGGCAAAGTATTCATCGCTTCAAAACATAGAGTCTGATGATTCAGATCACGATTTTGAAACTCAGCCCCGAACTAAAAAACGCAAAGTATATGCGTCTTATGAATTCAAAGAGGAATTCGAAAATTTTGAAACAGCAAAAGCAGCGATAAGTGGTGATTTTGTTTTAAGGACAAAAAAACCGTCCGAGAATCTATTGACTTTGTTGGAAAAGCATTCCGAATTTTTCTATCCACTCCTCGATTAATGACATTTCCAAAATTGAGCAATGCCATTCAAGCTGACACAACATACAAATTATTATGGGAAGGATATCCATGCATTGTGGTTGGTGCATCCGATAAAGATCGACACTTTCATCCTTTTGGAATCGCCATTACGTCAACAGAAACCGCCATCGACTATGCTAGCGTTTTCCAAATCTTAAATGACAATGTTGACGACTACAATCCGACAATACTGATTGCAGACTCTGCTGAAGCCATTACAAATGGTTTCACTAATGTTTTTGGACTACCTAACAAACGCGTTTACTGTTGGTTCCATGTAATGAAAAATGTCAAAGACAAACTTAAACTCATCAAAATTGAGGAGCTACGTTCCCAAATTATCGAGGACATTCGGTTGATTCAGCTTGCATACACGCCGGAAGAGTTTCATGCTGCCCAAAGCCTTTGGCTCAAAAAATGGATTAGGGAACCGGAAGTTGCAGAATTTGTAGCTTATTTCAAATGCGAATATTTGGATCAGAGATCCGGATGGTACGAGGGATTGGTTGATGGCCAACCAAGTACTAATAATGGCTTGGAGTCAATCAACTCTCTGATAAAGAAGCAGACAACTTTTCGAGATCGAAAACCATTTGGAGAATTTTTTCGGTGCCTGTTTAAGATGCTACAAGACTGGTCAAAGGACCGATCCCCTATTACACCAGATTACAAGAGATTTGCAATATATCCAAGCCATTCTTTAAAACTGATGACAGCCTCTTACGATTTCGCTAAAACCAGAGCTGTTTTGGTGAAACAAAAAGCACACAGCGAAAATGAAATTCACTTCTATGTCCCTGCCAATAATCAACCTCCTCTAAAATCGGAAGATATTGACAAATACCTGACTTCTTTAAAGCGATTGTCGTGGACAAAACTGGACACATATCGAAAGACGAAACAAAGGCTATGGATTGTCAAATTCTTTCCAAACAATTGGATAGACTCTACTTGTAACTGTCCAATATTTCAGAAACAATATATCTGTAAGCACACGATGGGAATTGCAATTACAGTTGGAAAATTCGACGTACCTGATCAGGCAAAAAATGACCAAGTCGGGGTCAAGAGAAAACCAGGGAGACCAGCAAAGACCAGAAAAGCACTATTGATTGATTGAATATTGTCCTGGACTTAATTTTATTTGTTAATAATTGGTTTATTTTTCATAAGATGTGGAATTAAATAGGATAACTTTTTTATTATGAAGTTGTTTGTGTTCTAATATTGGTTGGACATAGTCGGATATCGGTCGCGGATATGACTAATAAAAGTTGTCAGGGTTCATATTAACTGGTTGCACAAGAATGGTTGGCAAATTTCAGATTTCGGTAGGAAGCATTAATAATAACCCATTTTACAAATGCAAAGGCTAAGTTCGAAAGTGGAAAAAATTCGTCGATCAGTCGGCCCGTGGGGGCCATGCAAACTAGTGTTGCCAAGGGAATAGGTTTAAATACAGACAAATTGAAGCATCCTGACTTTGGCTATATAACACTGCACACTGTAGATTTTATAGTTAACATGACTCCCAGTTTCATAAAATTACTTTGGTCAACTTATTATATTTTTTCTCAATTTACTATTTATTTTTTGGTCTATTTTGTTTCGAGTGAATTAAGTTGACTACATTTGACCACCCTGGGTCAATTTTAATTATTCATTTCAATTAATATCACTTTCGATCTATTTTATTTCTAGTGGGTCAATTTGACTAATTTATGTAACTTTTGACTCAATTTGACCACCTTGGGTCAATTTTCATTATTCATTTCAATTAATACCACTTTCGATCTATTTTACTTCTAGTGAGTCAATTTGACTAATTTATGTTGCTTTTGGCTCACATTGACCATCTCGGGTAAGTTTAAATATTCCTGTTCAATTATTATCACTTTCAACCCATTTTATTTTTAATGGGTTAATTTGACGAATTTATGTTGCTTTTGACTCAATTTGACCACCTTGGGTCAATTTTAATTATTCATTTCAATTAATACCACTTTCGATCTATTTTACTTCTAGTGAGTCAATTTGACTAATTTATGTTGCTTTTGGCTCACATTGACCATCTCGGGTAAGTTTAAATATTCCGCTTCAATTATTACCACTTTCAACCCATTTTATTTTTAATGGGTCAATTTGACGAATTTATGTTGCTTTTGACTCAAATTGACCATCTCGGGTATGCTTAAAAATTCCTGTTCAATAAATACCACTTTCGACCCACTTTATTTCTACTGGGTCAATTTTAGTAATTTATGTTGCTTTTGACTCAAATTGACCATCTCGGGTATGCTTAAATATTCCTGTTCAATAAATCTATATCATTCAATAAACCTGATCGTACCATAATTTGCAAAATGCTAATTTCTTTTGCTGTGATTGATCCCATTAGCAATGCCAAGATTTAATCACGATGGTAATTAGACTTTTTTGGGTTAATGACTGAACGACGGTTGCATTGATCGATCGATACAAATGCCAACTGATAAACTGGTTCCCAAGCGAGGATATATTTTTGTCGAATTTTTTCGACGTTTTATTGGGGTCAAGAAATAATAAACTATTTTTATACTTTAATAGCCGCGTATCTGATGTCCGAAGCTGTAATCTTAATGTCATCGTTGGTTTTGCTGGAATCATGAATCCGGCACTAATCTTTCTGCACTAATAATAGTGCCCCATTTGGATAATAACATTCACCACAAACTACATTTTAGTTTCCATTGGATAAGAATATACCGTTACAAACGCAAAACAAGAAAGGGTGAAACTACACAAAATTTAAAACAAAATGTAATAACGTTATGCGACACATTGGAATTGTTTTCTCAACCATAGGGTGAAATTGTATATTGTATACATGGTTGCATAGCACAACTCTGGGTTTACCTTTTCAACTAGTCTGGGTTCACAGTCTACTTTTTCGTCCAGTTTCTATTGTCGAGAGTATTGGGGTCCGAGCAAAACGAGGAACGGGGCGAAATACACGGCTACGTACTAGAGAGACTGGAACTCCACCCGAAACTTCCAACTCACTGGGTTCTCACCTCAACTCACCTCTCGTCCACATACTAGTGAACCGGAGTGTAGTGCGGTAGGCTTCGGTACATATGCCTAAATTTACATCGGACGTTAATCGTCTACCTTCTCTACTCTATATTCCATACTCTACAGTAAATCCGTCTGTCCGTCGGTCCGCGCTGTAACTCGAGAACGGTTAAAGTTTTTAAATTTGTTTGTTTCAATATGTATTCCGTAATACCAATATAGGGTTTTTTGGTTAAATGACCTATCCTTTACCCCCAGCGCCCCCTAAAGGCTAAAATACAGCGAAATAACAATCAACACAACACATGTCGAGTGTGTCACCAATAGAAAGATATTATGATGTGTGATATGAATAATCTACAGTGTGCAGTGTATAAAAACCCGAGTCAGGCAATCGTGTGTCCTTGTACGTTTATCAAATCATAAAAATGATGGTTTACAAAATTACAGGGCATTCCGACCGTCAGGGGCGATAGATTACCGAGACTTATATGAAAAGTTTCTATTTTGAAATATTAGTAACTTCACGCTCCCAGCAAATATTATCAACCCCATACAATCAAGAGCAAGACACGGGGCGAAACCTTTTACTATGAAGTCACGTTCATAACTATACTACATTGTTTTGAAAATGTGAGAATTGTGACTTGTTTAACGTGACGGGCAATGACGTTACATATTCTTTGACGTCAAAGTTTCACCTGTTTTTGATATGCGTTTGCAACAGTTTATTCAAAAGGGGCAACCGGCTGTTTATCTCGAACTCTAGAACAGTTTCATTAATAATTTTTAAATATTTTTTGGGAAACAAATAATGACCTTCTAGCTAAAGAGAATTTCTGGGATATTTTAGATCAAATACATGGTACGAAGGCGTTATCAGGTTTAATTCAGTTACGTATACGATTTTACTCTTTGGTTAGTGAATATGAAAATGTTGTAAGAAAAAGAATTTTTTCAGAACAAAACTTACGATATTACGACTTTACAGCGGAAGTTAAGTCGTTGGAATGGCTACTTTTGTCAAAAGGTAAAAGGGTATGATTAGATATCACGCTTTTTCTGTAGTGTCATACATAGTTCAATAGAACTGCTATTGATCAGAATTAGGGCTATGATTAGAGAAATACAAGATTTTTTATTAAAACGTCATTAATGTTTCCGGCAACAACTTTAAATGTTGTTGGACGTCCAGTTCTCCAGTTACGTTTAGATCTTCTGTTTAGATGCGCGTTTACCTGTTTGTTTAATTAGAACTTGATTACACCACTGTAAATTAAGATTATATTTCCTTTATTGAAATCGGTATCTAAGAATTATAGAAATGAACGACTTAACATGGACAAACAGGAAAAGGATATTTCGAGTCAAATCCAATAATAAATAAAAAAGTTTACTTTCATTATTATTATTAAACTGACGGATTTCAAACAGAAATTTTTTTCCTGTGATTTCTGTGACTTTGTTTATTTTCCAAAACATTACTAAATATTGTATTTAAGCTTTTTAACAGGGTTTAATTATAAATAAATTACCAAATTAAAAACATACTAATTTATTAATATTTGTGTGCTATTCTAAAATCATACGTAATTATAATTAGCTATTAAATTGATCCCTGCTGGCCAGGTCGTCGGTGTTATGTGAATTACCTAATTAAGTTCTAAAAACTCAGGGACTGGAAATGTCATGAAAAATAATTAGTATAGAGAATTTATTTGATTTGACTTTACCAATTGTATTTTTATTCTCCAAATTATTGTCTCTCAAGAAAGTGATTCATTTTGTTTTCCAATTTAAATTTTACTTGTTTCCTATAACTCCCATCTCACTGCTTACTATATTTCTAGTTAAATTTAAATACACTATATAACAATTAATAACTAAGATTAAATAATATAAATATACTTACAACTTCAACAATCTTTATTCTCCAATTTACTGTCTTTTCACTTAATAACAATATTTTCCACTTGTATCTCAATTGATCTTTGTCACTTTTTCAATTATAAATGTTCCACAAGTTACACTTTCTACTCCTCTCTCAATCCACTCCAAAAAGTATCTGTGTCGATGATAATACTGTCTTCCAGTATTATCTAAGGAAGATCTGAAAAGACGCTAACTTGGCCGGGCTCAGATAACTAGCTTTATGCTAATGAGCATCTGTTCAAGGGCCCGAATAAGATCACTTATTCTATTTTTAGAAATGCATACACTTCTCCCAATTATACACGCATAATGTCACTTTCATCTAAAATACCCTATTTAAACACAAAATCACATACACCATGTGAATACTCCTTTTCTGAAAAAGGGTGACTTTTAAGTCTCTCCCCCTTCACAATCTTTAATTACTCTAAACTATCATCTGGCATTTTCATCTTGAAGCAAAACTTTCCCACACAATTTACGTGTTAAAAGGAAATGTACGTCTTAAAATATAAAATATATAAATTATTTAATGTCCTAAAAATATAGGTATAACATACATCCCTCCATAATGTTGTTTCAAAAAGTCGAAGATACATATAAAAATAATATAAACAAGAATTTTTATATGGATCAAGACAGTAAGGTACAACAGAATATCTAAGTATTAAAGTAATTAAAAGGTTTATTTTTTTTTTATTTTTTATATTTTGCTTTGAAAAGTGAGTGGGAGTTGTTAAGATAGAACTTAAATAAAATAAAATTAACGTCACAGCAATGGAATTTCACGCAGTATCATTGCCCCCAAATAAAAAATAAAATAAAAATAAAAACTAACATAAAAGAAATATAAAATAATAGACATATAAGACACAAATGATTATGGAATCTCGAAATTAGGGACTATAAACAAAACGATGATCAGAGAATAACAAAGTAAAATAAACACGAAGATTTAAATGGTAATATAAGACTAAAATATAAATATAAGAATCAACAAATTTTGAACAAATGTGGATACAAATAAAATTGGATAGCAACAGTGGTATTCAACAATAAAATCTAATGGGACAAAACAAAACTTGATTGGAATACAATTGAAATAACGATAATAAAAATCCAGTTAGGAACATAAATAATGAAAGAATCACCGTTTAAAGGGGGGAAAATAGATAAAATCAATTATTAACTATGATGAATCGAAGCATTATGTTTATTTTGTCTTTTAGGAAAATTTTAATTCTCGTAAAGCCTCTGATAAATAAATCCAGTAGAAGTCATATCCACGAAATGATTACAAAATTGAACCTGTTTCACGATAGTAAAAATCCATCCTTCAGAAGGACAAATAATAAACAAGAAATGTGCATAACACACAGCAAGTGTAGAAGATTCATAGGAACAATAAAGGGTATGAATTGGTATCCACATTAAAATACCTTGATTTGAATTACAAACAGACCGGTTTCCACAATGTTCAGTTAAAAAAGAAGGAATTTTAGTAAAATCCAAATCCAAAGTAGGTCCAGTTAAAAAATAAATAGTACTATCCAGGTAAGTCGTCGAGACAGTGTGGAGCCATTTATAAGGAATATTCCAATTAGCAAGAACCAAGTTTTTATAATCATTGTTGAGGGATTGACGTGTGACAGGTAAAGATTTGTAACTAGAATCCAAATTAAAATACGCACGACGGTAACATTCAGTAAGACTAACATTAACAGTAGTATTAGTAATAATCAATTGAGTGTGACCAAAAAAATTTGAAAAAGTCGTCGCTCTATATCTAATTGTACGACAAAATACAGCTCGATATAAATCCAATGAGACAGGACGACGAGTATGGAGAACAACACGAAAGCGATTACGAATAACATGATTACTTATCTTTGCCCGAACCGTTGTAGTGTTCATTATAGGTAGAATTGAATGAGGAAATGGCAGTAGAGAAGATGTGTGAGACGAAACCAACAGTGTAGAATCCACAGTAGAAGGTAAATTTTCAGTTGAGACGTCATCATAATTTGTTCCCCAAGAAGGAACGGTGGAAGGAAAAGCAAGGGGTTTTGAAGTAATGACAGGAACAGTAAGAACTTGATCAGGCTTCAACGTCGGAACAGTCATAATGGGAGTAGATACTAAGGGAATAGTATCCATTGGAATAGACTCAACTGGAACGGAGTCAAATGGAATCGGCATTTGAATAGTACTGCTAGAAATTGAAGGAGTATCAAAAGTAGCAGGAACAAGATCATCTACAGGAACATCCCAAATAAAGGGTTGAGGAGTGAAATATTGATCATGACTAAACTTATCTGGAACGGTTATAGAAGAAGATTTTTGGACACGGGCATTCATCATTAATCGAAGATCTTCAGAGTAATAAATATACAGCTGACAAGCAAAGAAGATAACAAGTATAATTTTAAACGCTGCCATTATAATCATTGAATCCGCTTCAACTCAAATAATTGATCCAAAGGATATACAGGAAGATCTTCTTCATGTAGATGATTTACATCTATTACTTGTGGCTCTAAAGCTAAATATTCAGATTGAATAGGAACAGGAGGTCGAGCAGGAGCAATTTTACGAAGAGCAAAACGTGGAGGTGCACTGGGTGGAAAGGTAGGTGGTGATCGAAAGGTAGGAGGTGTAAGTGTTCGTGGATTCACAGTAGGCAGTTTCCCATAAGGTCGGTCAGCACTGTCAACAAAATAAAATCCAATAAATGGCAAGGATTGTAACCATTTAAATCGTGATCCAAGAATAATCCGATAGTATCGAAGAAGTTGGTAAAGTACGAACACAATAAGCAAAAGAATAATCAGAACAATTAGCTTATAAGTAAGTTGCTTAACCGGGTCCAATGCAAAATCACGTAGCATAATTTTAATTTGTTGCTGTTCAAAGTTCAAAGGTTTTCCATTCTGTTGATCCTCAATGATTTTATCAATCCGCTTAGATTGGCGAATTTGTTTGATAATCGATAAAAAGGTATCTTGTTGTCCAATTTCCTCTAACGAATAAACACCAGGGGTTGGCAAGGACAAAGGAGGCATGTCATGGAGAGTAATACCTTCACTAGGAGAGGGTAGGATAGGAAGTTGAGTAATTGTGGATCGATTAGTGAGATGGACCATCTGAGAACCGGTGTCAAAAATAAAAACTGGAGCTGGGCATTCCACAAATGTCGGGGAATCAAAAATCTCATGCCCCAGACCGGATATCCATCCAACACGAGTATGCAATTTGTAGGAAAATTGAACTGGCCATTCAAGCGTGCAATTTGTTTGGGGGAGCAACATCCATTGGCGAATTTCATCGCACTTAAATACTGAAAGCGCATCGCCATTTAGTTTCGCACGGTATCGGCGATCCCTCATCAGTGCACGAACCATTAAACTGGCCTGACCACCTTCCGCGAGCGCTCGAACTAATTCCAACTCAAGCTGATGACTGCGACAAACTTCGCGATGGACAGTTTGAATGCCAAAAGTTAAATTAGTAGCCAGAGTCTCATATAAATATTGAAATTCAGCATGAAGTTCAGAGTCCAGTTTGACACGAGGTACAGAAACGGCACGAATGGGGCGTTGATTATCAAATGTCTGTTTGGATGATCGCCGAACTCGTTTAGAATCAGGTACTAGAACTAACATCTCAGCAGTAGAAACCGTCATAAAAGGAAGAGTATCAGATTCAGTAGGGGTGTACAAAACTCCTTGGGCGCTGTAACCCATTTGCTGATCACAAAACGAGGCAGCACTCATATGAGTAATTGCCAAATTCAGTTCGGGACAGGACATTCTATTATCAGTCAAAAGACACTTTGTAGTAGCACCCTTCTTCAAACGACAGGTACTGACGTCAGAGGGTAACCAGATCAAAATTCCATCGTCAGTGGGACAGAAGCCTTTGGTCACTTTACAGTCTTCTACAATTTTAGCGGTCGAAATAATATTTTTATCCATATTGTTAACTGAAATACGGATGTTGGCATAATAATAATTTGTCACTTCCGATTCCACGGTGTAGGGCCAAGAATATTCAACGTTATTTGATCGTTGGGTTCCAAAAAATCCTTCCAAAATAGGAAAAAGCTGACGCTTATCCGGCGTGCGTTGGGTGAAAACCATATTACGACATTCTGCTTCCGAAACTGTGGAACGACGTTCTTCATTATCTTGGGAGTAGGATCCAAAAAAGAACCAAGAACGACGCTTGTTGGAAGTAATCTTGTAGCATTCATACCCACTTAGAGTATCATGGGCAATTGCTTGCCACCAAAGTGTGATTTCAACGACACGACTGGAACTTTTACTTGTCAAAGTCAATAACGGACAGTCAATAGGAGGAGGAATCTTCCACAAAATACCAGTTGACCATCCTCGACAGTAATAAAGTGGAGTGCGTTTAGGAACTTCCATATTGTTAAACAAATCAACAATCTGATCTTGATTGGAAAGAAAATTGGGACCCGAATGCAATGAATGTGAATCCTGGGGAATGGGGTCAGAATAGGCAGAATGGTTACCGGCACGGGTAAAATGAAGTAGACTTACAACTAACAATGTCTTCATGATTAACATCATGATGTGTTTGAACAACAACTTAACTTAACAAAATATTATTTCCTTAAATAAGAACAAACAAATAAGAACACAAATAATGAAAACTTATAATCGATATTTAACATTGAAATCATTATGCCACATCGGTCTATACTTAACTCTCGTAGACCTACGAAGAGGTGAGTTGGGAATTACAGGAACTGTAGGAGGCTGCTCATCTTCTGAATCAGAAGATTCTGCTTGCAAATTCTGAATATCTGGTGGCTGAGTTTCAATAATTTGTTGAATTTCCGAAGTCAAAACAGATCTATCAAAAGAGAGATAACCAAAAATATCACTACAAAATTGTAACAAAGAAGGAAAGTGACATTGATCAATTAAATGTATACGAAGAACCCGCATCAAAAATGAAAATGTTGAATTTCCAAGAAATACTATCTTCTGATTTATAATGGCAGATAAAATCGATTGCACATCCTCGTGTTTTAATGGTAATGTTAAGGTATGAACGGTAAAATTATTAATTGCAGATTTACGATGTAAAGTCAAAAATAATTGGATTTGAATCAAAGAAGTATACAACAAATCATTCTCATCTTGAAAAACAATAACATGATCTGGTTTTTCCGTATCTAACATCGCCAAAAACAAAGATAATTTATCATTATCCCTAAAATATTGGGAAGAAGTAAACTGAAAGGGAATGAACGCCGGAGAAATAAATTTAAATTCCGTAATATCTTTTTTTGGAAGGGTTCGAAGTAAATTAAACATATTATCTGGATTCGCCAAATCATCACGGAAATCAGATTGAGACCGAAAAATTGACACATCATCTTCTTCTTGAAGAGAAAAGATGGGAATCAAACGCATACGATTAACATGAGCTCTCCGTATCTTTGATGTAAACAAATCTTTAACTTCATAAGTCAAGTCTCCAATTTTATTTACTACTTCATATTCGCCAATATAGACGTCCAAAAATTTACGCGATAATCCCGGTTCAATTTTTTTTGGATAACGTAGTTTAACTTTATCGCCAATTTTAAATTGGATGGGACGACGATTTAAATCTTCACGAGCTTTGTAACGTTGTTGCTCTTGGTGCAAAGTCGATTTTACTACATCATGGATTTCTTTCAAAGTTTGCACTTTGGATCGACCTTTATCAGTAAAATCTGCCAAATTATATTCGTAACTAAATGTTGGTTCTCTGCCATATACAATAAAAAAGGGAGATTTCTTTGTGGAAATCTGAGTTGTACTATTGTACGCATAGGTAAGTTGAGGAAGAAATTGATCCCAATTGGTGTGATAAGTATTCACATATTTCGAAACCATTTTTGAAATTGTTTGATTGAGTCGTTCGGACAAACCATTACCCTTAGAGTTGTAAGGGGTAATAAATTTATGTTTAATTTTATAAAGTTTACTATGTACCTTTAACACATCAGAAATATAGCAGGGACCGTTATCAGATAACAGATAGGTTGGGGTACCAAATCTACAAAATACATTCTCCTCTAAAAATTTAGCCACCACTTCTGCAGTTTGATCGGGGATGGCTTTTAGAATTGCCCATTTGGACAAATGACAAATCGCATTAATGATGTATTTATTGCCTCGATCGGACTCAGGAAAAGGACCCAAAATATCCGTAGACACGAATTGAAAGGGATGATCAGGGATTTGTATGGGCTTTAGTTCACCGTGTACCTTACCATAATGACGTTTTTTACTTGTGCATATATCACAACTTTGAATGAAATTATATGAATCAGTACGCATTGTAGGCCAAAAAAATTTCATACTTAATTTCTCATAAGTCCGTGAAAATCCTAAATGACCAGAAATGGGTATACAATGAACATCACGCAAAATTTCGCGACGAAGCACAAGAGGGATAAAGGGACGAGGATATGTACGTTTGACATTAAATAAGATATCTTTCCGGACTTCAAAATTCTTGGGCAAGCTTTGCAATAACGTTTGACATTCAGTATCTAGTTTTTGATATTCCGATAGATCATCAATAGCAATATTCAACACTGGAAGTTCAATATGCTTAGTGGCTTCAATAAGATTAACTAAGAAGTCTGCATTTGGGTTGCGAGATAACAGATCGGCTAATTGATTTTGCGAACCTTTAGTATATTTGATTTCACAATCATGCTCTTGGATTAAGAGAGCCCAATTTGTTAATCGATTGGAAATCTTTGTGGTATTACACGCGAATTTCATGCCAACCAAAGGCATGTGATCAGTATAAATAGTAAAATGTCTTCCGTAGATGTAAGGATGAAAGATTTTTAAAGATAAATATACTGCCAAAAATTCACGTTCAGTTGTTGAATATTTTCTCTGAGCCTCATTTAGAACACGGCTCACATACAAGACGGGTTTTTCTTTACCAGATAAATCAGGCTGTAACAAGGCACAACCTACTCCATAACCAGAAGCATCAGTGTAGATGTGGATGGGTAAATTAGGGTCATAAAATGCTAAAAGTGGAGGATTGGTTAAATGAAGTTTAAGAGTTTCAACTGCTTGAACTTCTACATCACCAAACACAAACGGAACATTCTGTTTTGTCAAATATGTGAGCGGTTTAGCAATGTTGCTATAATTCTGAATAAACTTCCGAAAATAAGAAACGGAACCTAGAAAACTGAGTATACCTTTTCTATCAGTCGGATAGGGAAGATCGAGTATAGCTTTGACTTTAGCTGGATCTGCAGAAATACCGTCATGCGTGATAATATGACCTAAAATTTTGATTTCTCGTGCTAAAAATGTACTTTTCTTGATTGAAATCTTAACTCCATGTAGTCTAAATCGGTGAAAAGATTTCTCAATATTGGAAAGATGATCCTCAATTGTATTATCGGCAAAGATGATATCATCTATGAAGGCCAGTACATTTTCCCATAATAGTCCACACAAAACTATGCTTATCGCTCTTTGATAAGCAGCACTGCCATTAGAAATACCAAAAGGCATCCGCAAAAATTCGTATAATCCAGAGTGCGAAACAAATGCTGTAAGAGCAATGCTAGCCTCATGTAATGGAATTGCCCAGAATCCTTTTTCGCAATCCAAAACCGATATCTTTTTTGACCTACGACCAATCCAATCTAAAACGGTCTGAATATTAGGAATTGGATATGAATCCTTGTGGGTAACTTTATTGAGGGGTCTGTAATCTATTGCGAATCTCGGAGTGGAAACACCTTGACATTTGTGACCCTTTTCCACTCACCACACCCATACCCCAAGGGCTATGAGATGGGCGTATAATATTTTGGCGGAGAAGATCCTGAATCTTCTCACGCTCAAAAGTCTCTAAATGAGCAGGCTTTCTATACGGTTGTTTTTTGACAGGTACAGCACCTTCTAATAATTTAATTTTGTGGGTGTAACAGGAAATAATACCAATCTCATCTTTCCTGGCAAACACATCAGGAAACTTCTGAAGAATAGGTACTAATTTTTGCTTATCGTCTTCCGAGGCGGAAGAATCGATTCGACTAAGAATTAGTAACATGTGAGCTTTATCTTCAGGTGTAGAAATTACAGGGGTTTCATGAACTTGGGGTGAACTTTCCTCACTTAGATTTAAAATTGATTCCTCTATAGGTAAGTCGTCAAAATTTTGCAAATATGCAATTGGTAGTCCTTCTTTTAAAATCATAGTTATCCCAGAGAAATTAAAAACTGGTACAGTTAAATTCCGTGTATACTTCGCTCTTAATAACAAATCAGGCATAAGGCAATTAAATGCTTGAAGTTCCGGAGTACTTGTTAAAATATTCAGGGCTGTAAACTGATTGGAGCCAACAATGGGTATACGCTTAATAGTCTGGGCAGGGATTTTGATGTCCCGGGTTAAATAAAAGACGTGATGGGGCTCAACTACGGAAATTGGAACAGGGATATTTTCAAGTGTCGTGGTCGAAGTATTTTCAAGTTGCGGGGTAACTTCTAGTTGAGGAATAGTTAAATGAATAGATTCTTCTGCGGTTGAAGGATTAGCTGATACTATTGAAAGAGAGTTCAATGAATTCTGGTACTGCTGACAAAAATTGCTCGTATAATTCGCAATTGTAACAGGTAAGTCATGTGACTTTGAAAATAAAAATAAGAATAAACTGGGGGGTTTCAATTGTGCATTTGAAAAGATCGAAATATTATTCGTAGAAATATTAAGATCAGAAGAAATTTCTTCACCCCAAGATCTGGATGGGAATGAAGATTGCAATGAAGACTGTATGGTTGTGTCGAAGGATTGTGACCGAGATGAAAGTTGAACGAAAGGATGGAAGGAGTGAAGATGTGGTTGACAGACTTCTAAGGCTTCCGTATTATATTTATTGAAGCGTAAAGGATGCATATCAATAAAATAGTATTTCTTGAGAAAAATCTTTTTTACGTCAAAATTTAGGATAACCTGATTAACGACATTAAAGTTATTTCCTAATAGCAGATCATATTTAAAATTATCCACGACTAAAACTTGAAATGTAATGCTGGGAACCCGTCTAAATTTAATTGGAATATTCGCATAACCTCTGACAACAAGGATAGACTGAGTAATACCTCTCAAAGTAATATCTGTTTTTAAAGGAATAATATTAGCAGATGAAACATACTTAGAGTTGACAATTGAAGCCGAGGAACCACTATCAAACAAAACGGTCACTTTAAAATTGTCGATTAAACCATATGTTTTAGCTAAACCATCAGAAATTCCAATATTATTTAAGATTTCATAGTTTGAATGGGACAATGCTGAAGGTAAGTGTCCAAAACGATGTTGGTATAATGGTAAATAACGAGAAAAAATGGGATTAGAATATGCCATTTTTAATCTGATTGGACGACTATCGGAATCATTTAGTTTGTAGTAGGCGAGGTACCAGGGTTGTGAGTCGCACCTCGCCCCGCGTAGTTTTTCGAAGAATTATCTATTCGACACTGTCGAAAATCATGCGGATCTTGACTACCACAAGTGTGGCAGGTCAGTCTAGTGTGATTATAAGTAAATCGACGAGGAGATTGCTGATTTGAATAAGAATCAGGTTTTCCAAATCGTGGTGTAAATGAAGGACGATGGTTAAATCGGAAGGAACGAGGTTGGCCGGAAACTCTATTACCCCTATAAGGCTGGAATTGAGAAGGATGTATAGTTCGACTCCCGTCCCGTGCAGGTGCAGATGCCTGGTCAGTAAAACGAACCTGCTTATGCTGTGATTTCATGGCCTGTGTGAGATTGTTAATGCTCTCAATTTGAGCCTTTTGCAAGTTCAATTGTTCTTGAAACTTTTCATCCAAATTTAAATGGTCTTGGAGTTTCTCATCCATCTTAAGATGCTCCTGTAGTTTAGCTTCAAACCTTTGGTCAATCAATTCTATAGGACTTGATTCCTCGTTAGCAAGAATCAACTTATTCGTCTCGTCTACCTTTCTCATGTTGGCTAAGAAATCAGCAACTGTTGTCATAGGCATAGTGTTTAACTTCTCCAAATAACTAGGACGAAGCCCTTTTATGAGATATCTAAGTTTCTGTTCGTCTGCCATTTTATCGTCATAGTCTCTCATGAGATCAACCATTTTATACACATATGATTCAGGAGTGTCGTTTAATGATTGTTTTTTTTGCATTTAACTTATCCTCTGCATCAGCTTTGCTTGAGACATTGCGAAATGCACCCTGGAGAGCAGCGGATAACGTTGCCCAGTCTAATTGAACTACTGCAGCACCACTAGCAGCAGCTACAGCTGCTTGTGCTGTTTTCCAGTCTTTAAACCAGTTGAAAAACCACAACTGAGCAGTATCAGTGAGATAATTGGGAAGTTGGATTACTTTAATTTTATCATCCCAACTATTTGAGAGTGCTGCTAGTTCAAATTTAATCAGATATTTATAGGCATCTTCATCCTTGCCTCCACTGAATTTAACAGGGATGGCAGCAACCTTAACAGGTTTAGCCATCGAATTCCAAAACCATTAAGTACGGTGAGAGAGAGGAAAAAAAAAATTCAAACTGAATAGTTTGAAGAATTACAAGTTAAAATATGTCTCGGCGATATTTTCAAACAATGCAATAAAATCAGGACAAAAATCAACAGATAAATAAGGGAAAGTCCGGAAAATATGATAAAAATCTCGGTAAGCTGCAACGATGTAAACGTTTCAAAACCCATGTTTAAGAAAAGGGAACAAATTAAAAAATATTTTTTATCGAATTCGACAGTTTGTTTAACTGAGTAAGGACATAAATCAGAACCCCTAGTTGTGTCATATGGAATAATAGGGTGAGAGTACTAACTAAAACCTTGCACTTGCACATGTTGATTGGATATTAAAAATAAATAAAAATGTAATTTTCTATTGGAATAAGAAACCAGAATGGGGAATATAAGGAAAACTAAAAAGAAAATGAAATGTGAAATTTGACATTTCCTAATTGAAGTAAATGATAGGGTTTAATTGCGACTTACAAGTAGCACAATTAAATACGTTGGGCGCCATTATGTTATGTGAATTACCTAATTAAGTTCTAAAAACTCAGGGACTGGAAATGTCATGAAAAATAATTAGTATAGAGAATTTATTTGATTTGACTTTACCAATTGTATTTTTATTCTCCAAATTATTGTCTCTCAAGAAAGTGATTCATTTTGTTTTCCAATTTAAATTTTACTTGTTTCCTATAACTCCCATCTCACTGCTTACTATATTTCTAGTTAAATTTAAATACACTATATAACAATTAATAACTAAGATTAAATAATATAAATATACTTACAACTTCAACAATCTTTATTCTCCAATTTACTGTCTTTTCACTTAATAACAATATTTTCCACTTGTATCTCAATTGATCTTTGTCACTTTTTCAATTATAAATGTTCCACAAGTTACACTTTCTACTCCTCTCTCAATCCACTCCAAAAAGTATCTGTGTCGATGATAATACTGTCTTCCAGTATTATCTAAGGAAGATCTGAAAAGACGCTAACTTGGCCGGGCTCAGATAACTAGCTTTATGCTAATGAGCATCTGTTCAAGGGCCCGAATAAGATCACTTATTCTATTTTTAGAAATGCATACACTTCTCCCAATTATACACGCATAATGTCACTTTCATCTAAAATACCCTCTTTAAACACAAAATCACATACACCATGTGAATACTCCTTTTCTGAAAAAGGGTGACTTTTAAGTCTCTCCCCCTTCACAATCTTTAATTACTCTAAACTATCATCTGGCATTTTCATCTTGAAGCAAAACTTTCCCACACAATTTACGTGTTAAAAGGAAATGTACGTCTTAAAATATAAAATATATAAATTATTTAATGTCCTAAAAATATAGGTATAACAGTCGGTATTGCTATAATTTTAAATGGACACATTTAATAAAATTACATACTAGTATTAAATCGTAAGTAGAAAATTAAGACCATCTTGTTTTATTGTTTTTAGTGCACCCTCCCCTAGAAATACTTTACCCTTGTGGGGGTTTTTATTTTATTCTTTTTAGTGATTTATTTTGAATTTTTTTCAACATTTCAAAACAGTTTTTGACCATGCTTAAAATGGATTTATAAGTATTTAAAAACAAAAGTTGCCCTAACCAAAACCAAAAAAGGGAGCAAAATAGCATGCGTCATTGCTTTTGTTATCGTCATCGTCACTTGCTCATAGTTTCCAAATGACGTATCACACAGAGCTGTTTGTAATCGGACCTATTTAACACCATCTCCCCGGTCATAGGTGCCTCAAACATCCTCAAATCATATACACCATGAATAGCCTTTGAAAATATAATAATCTTTGTATCACACATGGTGGGTGTGAAACACTGTGTTACTACATGACCGAGTCTTTGCTGCTCCTTACCCTTGAAATGTTGACCTACTTTTCTGCCGAATTAAGTTGACCTCCGTCTGAAGGACCGTAATGATTTCTCGAAATAAGAATTCAAAAAATTGAACCGTTTGCCAAATATGTTCTTTCCTGACCGACAGACGGACGGGCAATTCATTCGCATAATGTATGCAACGTTATATTATGTGTGTATACATTATTTTTACTGAAGATAATTTATTTTCAGAATTATCAAAGTATGCTTTCTAATTCAAACATATAATTGTATTCTATTTTATTGTTGCTTGCTTTAAGATTGCTTGCCAACGTGTCCATTTAAAATTATAACAATACCGACGACCCGGCCGGTAGGGATCAATTTAATAGCTAATTATAATTACGTATGATTTTAGAATAGCACACAAATATTAATAAATTAGTATTTTTAGCCCGACTCCGAGGGCTTATAGAATCGAGGCAGTGTCCTGTCTATGGAAAAGCATGATAACTATCAAACAGAGTGACATAACGTCACCAAATTTGATACACACCGTTTTTTTGCAAAATTAGGAGTTAAGTTCGAAGATGGGCATAATCGGTCCATTGGTTGACCCGTACGGGTCATTTTGTGGAAGTATGTATTTGTATATATTTTAAACCTAGAAAAAAAACCGGTAGAAAAATAATGGCATGTTTCGATTCGGTGACAAAATGGTCCGGATAAAATGGTCGGGACATAATGGTCGCGGATAAAATGGTCGTGGATGAAATGGTCCCAGGGATAAAATGGTCGGTGACAAAATGGTCGGGACGTAATGGTATCAGTGAATGGTCGCGGATATAATGGTCTGGACATAATGGTAGTAAGAAATGGTCGCGGATAAAATGGTCTGATTTTTTTTTAAATTTTGATTTGATTTTGAATCACATTTCACTGTACTGATGGCCGCTGAATACAACCATTAATCTATTTATCTACATAAATATTGTCATTTCCTATTGCTTATCTGTTGACCGTTTTTATCTCGCTGCATGCCGTACTATATACTTTACGATTCTACACTAATATTATTATTTAGAATAGAATTGTATTGCTGTATAGTCTAAATTTGTTGGCTGAATACGACTGGAACTAATCTTTTAATTAAATCTACCTACTCAAATATTTTGGGTCTACTTTTGGGTCATGTCTTGCTTTTTGTTCATGGTTAATCCTGCACAAAAGACTACAGTACCTACTTATAATTTCTCGACTTTACTGAGTTGTTCTCATCCTACTATATTTAAACTGGTGGAAGGGCTTTTGAAACAGCAAAATCTGACCGAATTTGGGATTGAGATGATTGTCGCAGGAAAACTCGAGCCTGTAAGCCCAAAGTGGACAGAAAAAACTGCAAAATTGAAGAGTAAGGTCTCTGAATACAGTACTACGACACAATATTTCCGAGCGATTTCTCATTGCATTACGTTGTGAAAATGTAAATTGATTTACATGCAATTCATTACATTTTATTTTTCATGAAAAATTGACGTATTAATCTATTATATATTGAGCTGCCGTGGTATGTTAATCTGCTGTTAAATAAAGCTGTTAAAAAATATATTGAAAATTAATTATATTTTTTTCCTCACCAGACCATTATGTCCGCGACCATTTTTAGCTACCATTATATCCCGACCATTATATCCGCGACCATTTCACCCGACCATTCTATCCCGACCATTACTTCCCTGACCATTTCATCCTGGACCATTTTGTCTGTCGACCATTTTGTCCCTGACCATTTTGTCCCGACCATTCTATCCGGATACCGCATGTTTCTATAGAAAATATATACCCATTAGTTAAATAGCAAATTATACCTCTAGAGCAAGATGACCTTGACAACGCTTGTCAAAACAGATGATGACAAATGAAGAGTTTTTGAAAAAAAAATATAATAAGCGGGCATACGTCATCATTTGCCTCCTTATTTTTTTATGACGTCATCGTTGTATAGCAACTCATGACGTCATCATTCAAAAATCGATTCGGTGACAAAATGGTCCGGATAAAATGGTCGGGACATAATGGTCGCGGATAAAATGGTCGTGGATGAAATGGTCCCAGGGATAAAATGGTCGGAGACAAAATGGTCGGGACGTAATGGTATCAGTGAATGGTCGCGGATATAATGGTCTGGACATAATGGTAGTATGGAATGGTCGCGGATAAAATGGTCTGATTTTTTTTAAATTTTGATTTGATTTTGAATCACATTTCACTGTACTGATGGCCGCTGAATACAACCATTAATCTATTTATCTACATAAATGTTGTCATTTCCTATTGCTTATCTGTTGACCGTTTTTATCTCGCTGCATGCCGTACTATATACTTTAAATTCTACACTTATATTATTATTTAGAATAGAATTGTATTGCTGTATAGTCTAAATAGATAGCTGAATATAGATAACTGGGACTAATCTTTTAATTAAATCTACCTACTCAAATATTTTGGGTCTACTTTTGTCGTGTCTTGCTTTTTGTTCATGGTTAATCCTTCACAAAAGTCAAAAGACTACAGTACCTACTTGTAATTTGTAACATTTTAAAAGCCATATTCCAGCTTGGTCTACCCTTCAGATAAAATGGGTCTACTTTTATCTTATTTTTCCATTCGTTGTTCGTTCCTTTAAAAAAATCTGTATTACTTCCTAGTTTCATTATTCTTTGTTGTTGCGGATTTTGATTTGTTGTATTTGTTTCTAATTCAGCGGTTAATAAAATGGCAGAAATACAAGAGATTGAAACGGTCACTGAAGGACTGAAAGTTTTTCCATCGAATAAGGGAACTGGTTACACTGTCGTATATAAAGGATTTCTGTACGTTTTTCATATGGATGGATCGAACAAAAGAATCTTTCGGTGTTTAAAACACCGAGAAAACTGTCATGGACGGATTCATCTATCCTGGAATTACAAGACTGTGTACTGTGAACAATTAAGTGAACCATGGAAACATAACCATTCCGCATCTCCTTCAGAAGGAGATGCAAAATATTCCATGTGGAAAATGAAGTGTAGAGCTAATAAAACCCAAGAAACAACAGGAGAAATAGTTTCTACCGAGTTGGGCCAAGTTCCTACTAGTAGTCAGGGATCTCTACCAAAATTAAGTTCCATAAAACGAGCAGTCAGAAATGCTCGTGCCACAAAAGGTCAAGTGGTCAATTTTCCAACCGTGGAATCAATTCCTGATCTACGATCACAGTTTTTGACCTCATCTGGGGAAATGTTTTTAAAATTCGATAGCGGGCAAGTGGCAGACCGATTTTTTATTTTCACAACCGACCAAAATCTGAAGTGGCTTGAGCATTGCGATCATTGGTTTGCGGATGGAACTTTCAAAGCCGCCCCTAGTTTATTTAATCAGCTTTACATCATTCATGGAATGAAAATTATTGAAAAGCAGAACATCACTTTTCCATTGGTTTACTGCCTAACTCCCGGTCGGTCAGTGGAGACATAAAACCATATTGAAAACCGTTAAAGATTTGAACCCGAATATAAACCCTTCATCTGTAATGTCTGACTTTGAACACGCATCTGCCCTGGCTTATAAAGCTGTGTTTCCTGACGCAAAACAACGTGGATGTTTCTTCCACTTTGCCCAAGCAAATCTTAGACGTATTAGGACCCATGAACAACATAATGGTCTTTATGCAAAGTATCGTTCGAATTCCAGCTTCACAGTGAGCATCCGTCAACTTCTGGCCCTTGCTTTTGTACCAACTGAAGATGTTGTTGAATCAATGGATTTACTAGAGGCTTCCGAATTTTTTATGAATAACAAAGATGAATTAGAGGGATACATGGAATACTTTGCTAGTACCTGGATTGGAGCCTATGATCGGAGAGGAAATCGGAAACAACCAATGTTTAAACTATCTCAGTGGAATTGTTATGACTCAGTTTTAGAAGATCTTCCAAAAACTAATAACACCTGTGAAGGCTTTCATAATGGGTTCTCAACTTTATTGAGTTGTTCTCATCCTACTATTTTTAAACTGGTGGAAGGGCTTTTGAAACAGCAAAATCTGACCGAATTTGGGATTGAGATGATTGTCGCAGGAAAACCCGAGCCCGTAAGCCCAAAGTGGACAGAAATAACTGCAAAATTGAAGAGTAAGGTCTCTGAATACAGTACTACTGACCGACTACAATATCTCCGAGCAATTTCTCATTGCATTACGTTGTGAAAATGTAAACTGATTTACATGCATTTCATTACATTTTATTTTTCATGACAAATTGACTTATTAATCTATTATATATTGAGCTGCCGTGGTATGTTAATCTGCTGTTAAATAAAGCTGTTAAAAAAATTAATTATATTTTTTTCCTCACCAGACCATTATGTCCACGACCATTTTTAGGTACCATTATATCCCGACCATTATATCCGCGACCATTTCACCCGACCATTCTATCCCGACCATTACTTCCCCGACCATTTCATCCTGGACCATTTTGTCTGTCGACCATTTTGTCCGGACCATTTTGTCCCTGACCATTTTGTCCCGACCATTCTATCCGGATACCTCAAAAATCATACTATGACGTCATCGTTTCAATAGAGAAATCGTGAACTCTCATCTCGTTAGCAATCCGTTTCAAATATCTCTTGCCTTCTACTTCTGCAAGATTGATCTTACATTGCACAATATTATTATTGTGCATTCGTGTATTATAAACATAGATATTGATAGCATAAGAAATTATAAGAAAACAATCGATTCCCCTCTTTCTCTCGTCAATCGTCTCATCATGTTCATTTCACGTTTACAATATTCGTGTAGGACTTGGACCTGATGACAATTATGACTTCATTCCCTTCCCATAGTTTCCTTTGTATTCCTAATCAATTACTTGTGATTTGACTCCAACATCTCACAACTCCCCATTCAAACAAAGAGAAAAGGTTATATCATATATACATCAGGACAGGACAGTGTCGAAATAGAACGGTGCTAATTTATTCATCGGTTCAATATGTTCCCAGCCGTATAGAACATTTTCCAAAATTGCATATTCATGAACGTAATGGTTTGAGATGAAAGAAATTGATGCAATCAATGACGTCAGGATGCAAGCCAGGAAATTATTCAGTGCTATGTTGTCATGATCAACCTGAGAAAATGTTTGTCGATTTCAAAAAGTTGAAAGTTGAAGATTTTTCAAAAACCCTCCATTTGACATAACCTGTTCCAGCGCCCGTTGTCAAGCAATCTTGCCTTGAGAGCCGGGCTAAATAGAGTTGTACCGATAAGTTTTTTTTGTAATAGTAATTAATTTATAATTAAACCCTGTTAAAAAGCTTAAATACAATATTTGTATGTATGTATGTATTAGGTGGGTCGAATGGACATTGCACACATGCTTTGCCCACTCAGCCGTCAAGGCCATTTCTGGCCTATTACGGACTCCCCAAAGAACAAGAAGTTTGCTGTGCCGATATTAGCGCCCCATTCGATCTCGGTCGAATCTCCCAGATTTAGCGATAAATTGCGCTATACTGGTGAGGGGCACTTTTGATAGTTCCTCCGGGCACAGCATGTGTGACCCGAAGATTTGAAAACGCAAGGCACAATATCTGTCGAACACACCTAAGAAGTGGGTACTAGTTTCGTCCTCCACATTGCACAGAGTGCAAGTAGAGTTCTCCACTAATCCCATCGTACATAGATGTTTTTGAAGAGTATTATGCCCAGTGATAATCTGAGTAAGGAGTCAAGAGAACCCCTACTTAGTTGTTTCCATGTTAAAACAGTATCCCTATATGGGTCCTGAATAAATAGTTTAGTCTGACGACAGCCAGGACGTTTCACCCATTCCTCGGTATGCTTCCGTTGGAAGTGTCCCCGTATGGATGTTTTGATGAATGAACATGGAACCGGCACACTGCTGGTTCTGGGCCAAGGAACGGCATTCGGAACGCCTCCTTGGCCAGTTCATCTACAGCTTCGTTCCCTTCATACCCGGTATGGGCAGGGATCCAGTGTAAAGTAACACTTCTGTTTGTTGACAGTGAGTTGATGATGTCCCTTCCATCTCTGACCAGTCCCGGTACTGGGCTGGGCCCATATTCTCAAAGCAAGTTACGACATCGTAAGGCTAGGATCGTAGAGGTTACGAATTTTGGTATTCTCAAACAAAAATGGTGTCTTCGTAGGTAACTTACGAACGACGCTGCCAAGGTTTTGAGAATACCAATACTTAGTAAGTTTTCAAGATCGTAAGTGGTATTCTCAAAACTTACGAACGCGATCGTAAGTGCTTACGAACGACCAAAAGTTACGGGAGGGGGAGAGCAACTTTAACTCGATCGTAAGCAAATAATTATAACAATTCATTCAGATCACATTTCGAGATCTCTTGATTTCTACATATACAACTTCATAAAAATTATTAAAACGCTAAGATAATGGGTGAACTGTGGGTCATCTTCGAAGATCTCGCATATAACGCGGCATTTCGTCGAGAGAGACTTTTTCAAGATCGTCAAAATCCGTTGGAAATACATGATGATCTTGATTTGTTAAAAAAATATCGATTGCCCAGATCCGAAATAATAAATTTAGTTGAACTAATTTGTCCGGACCTACAAAGGAATACCAACAGGAATAACCCGCTTCCGCCACTCATACAGATACTTACAGTATTAAGGTACGTTGTAAAATTAATATTCACGCTGAGCGCTCAGCATATTTTTGTTTTGGTTTAACAACGGACTTTGTATAGGTTCTTAGGGAAGGGAGCTTTTCAAGTGGATAATGGCGATACTATTCGAATTCACCAGTCTAGCGTGTCAAGAAGCATTGCAACGGTTACTGATCTTCTCTGCGAAAGAATTAGTGAATATGTCACCTTCCCTGGCAATAATGAAATCACTCAAGTAAAATATGATCTCGCTGCTTTATCGGGATTCCCGAATGTGATTGGATTAGTAGATGGGACACATATTCCTTTAAAATCCCCAGGAGGAATACGTGAAAAATCGTATGTCAGCAGGAAGGGAGGTCATTCAATCAACGCTCAAGTAATCTGTGATGGAAGGATGGTTTTTCGCGATGTCGTTATTAAGTGGCCAGGATCCACACACGACTCGTTTGTATGGCGAAATTGTGACCGAAGAGAGAGATTTCTGGAGATTCCTCCGGATGGATATTTATTAGGTTGCATAACCATATTTCTGAGCGCTCAGAATTTTCAAATCGACCTAAGGAAGTGAAAATAATGCCTGATTATTATTTTTGCAGGGGATTCTGGCTATCCGTTAGAACCATGGCTTATGACTCCTATAACTAAACCCGGAACCCCAGCTGAAATACGATACAACAAGAAGTTCGTAAAAACTCGTCGATTAGTGGAATGCGCGATAGGCTTACTCAAATCTCGTTTTCGTTGCCTTCACCAGTCAGGAGGTACTCTGCAATATAGTCCAGAGAGGACATGTAAAATCGTTGGAGCGTGCATAATTCTACATAACATTCGTAGGGGACACGCTATAGATTATGATGAAGAACTAAGAGATGTGGATATCGACGATCCCGACGAAAATGAAGCATGGGAGGGAAACGACTCAGGTAGCAATATTCGAAGACGAATCATTGAGAATTTATGAAAAATATTTAAATAGAAAGTCTAAATAAAATGATAGTTTAGCGCTAAACTCTAATATTTTATTCAGAAACGGGCTCAGCAACTTCCACCGGTGATGCCATATCGATAGTAATATTGACATTCATTTTAAGTTTCTGAAGGGTGACAAGCTCCTTCAAACTATGGGCGATTGATTCTACACCTTGGAGAATTTTGTTTTGAACGTCCAGCATATTCAATCCGACCGATAATTTTTTGTCCTTTCCAGCACTAGATTCTCTTGCATTATCACAGGATGATTTTTTTCTGCCCGTAGAAGGACCCGGCGATCTGAGATCATTATCATCCATACTTGATCCATCAGCGGTGTCAGGACTCTGGGAACATTTATTTTATTATTGAAATGTTTTGTTTACGATTTACATTGACAAACGCCGAGCGCTCGGCTAGGAAAACTTTTTCAATTACCATTGGAACAAGATCCCGGATGCTATTTGGTTTCAAAGAGGTGTCGATACCACAAGTGACTCCCTGCAGTCCTTCAATTCCGATCAACTTGACCACCTTCAATTCTTGTAATTGTAAAATTCCAGATAAAAGATCTTCCACAGCATTCATATCGGGAAGGTCAGGTTCCCCTCCCCCAGTTTTCTTCCTCTCTTGAAGAAGTTTCGAGGCTTTCTTTTTTGTCGAACTTTTATAATCCGACCATTTCTTTTTCACAATTGAAATGTCTCTGGTGCTGGATCCCGATGCATTTACCTATATATTCATTTAATCATTTACTATACAATCGTCGATCTCACTGTTGAGCGCTCAACAAAAATGGATTGCAAACCAAGGAAATATTGCAATTAAATCTAACCTTTTCCGCAATTCCAAGCCAGAGTCCTTGCTTAACCTCCTCTGTTACCTTATTTGAGTGTGCACCAAACAGAGTATCGTAGCTACTTTCCACAGCTTCAACGAGAGCCCTCTCCTCTCCCTGAGACCAGTTAGGGTTTCTTGACCTTTTAACAACTCCAGTTTCCCCTAATGGGCTTGCTGACCGCTTCGATGGCATTTTAAAACTTTAATTTATAATATAATTGAAATTTGAAAAATTCGAGAAACTATAATTAAAAAAAACTTCAAGTAAATTCAAGATGTATTTAAAATTGCCGCAGTGAGTTACGATGACAAAAACTTCGTAAGTTTGATGAGATCGTAAGGAATTACGAGCGCGCTGCTAAAAGTTTTGAGAATGCCACTTTTTTCTACTTCGCCCGAGAATCGTAACCTGTGATCGTAGCGCTACGAATTCGTAAGTTACGATCGACTTTTGAGAATATGGGCCCTGGTACTGATCAGAGATTTCAGTACACTCTCACTATCAACAAATATATTAATGACTGCACCCATAAGGCTCTCACTGAGAGGCCCACAGGCTGCAATGATTGCCATTAGCTCGGCCTGGAATACTGTAGGATACGTTCCCAAAGGTACCTTACCCCTCAGCATATCCAGTTCATCTGATAAACATGCTGCATCAGTAGAGCCGTTCATCCTTGACCCGTCAGTAAAGACGGTTATGGACCCCGGCGGTAAACTGGGAAACCCTTCTTCAGGCCAATCTCTCCTGGATCTAATTTTCGCTGAGAAACTCCTTTGTTCAAGTATGTTCTCAAGGAAATAATCACAGGGTAGTTCCATTTCTGGGATCTGTTGTCGCAGGTTGGTACACAAGTCAATATGCGAAATTGCCCTTGTGTCCCCCCTGCCCTCCCAGTTTAGCCACTGACTTCTGTTCAGAAGCCGGTACATTGTGCGAACAGCTAGTTGTTGTATGTGCAGTTTGATTGGTAAGAGACCAATCATGCACTCCATACTAGCTGTTGGCGTCGACTTTAGTCCTCCTAGGGTACCCAAAAGAGCAACTCGTTGGAGTCGCTCTGATGGTCTCATCGTGGTCGCTTTGAGGGTAACCGCAACCCAAATGACGGAGGCGTAGGTAACACATGGAAGTATTACTGCAGAGTACAGCCAGGCATAAATACCCGGAATCAGTCCCCATTTCCTCCCAATGGCTCTCCTGCAGTGCGCCAAGGCCACTCTGCCCAGAGTGGCTCGGGCCCTGCAGTGCGGTTCCCATGTGAGAGTACGGTCTAGAGTGACCCCTAGATACTTAATCTGGTCCTGTATCACCAGTCGCTTGCCCTGTAGGTATAAGCGGCCTGGTTCGTATTTTTGTCTCTTTGTGAAAAGCACTATGGCCAGTTGGTCATTGACCGCAAGGTCGACCTCCTGGCACCAGCCATCCACCAAGTTGATCGCACATTGTGCATGTGACACGACAGTGCTAAGATCAGGACCCCTGGTAATTGAGCCAAGGTCATCAGCAAAGCCCTGTGTGTAGACTTGTGGGAGTTTTCTTTTCAGAGTTGACAAGATTTCGTCAACCACAAAATTCCAGAGTAGAGGTGATAGGACTCCTCCTTGCGGACAGCCCCTCTCAACGCCTCTAGACTCCGTAACACCGTTAGCCGTGACATCCGCCTGACGGCCTTCAAGCATGTTCCCAATCCACCTAGCACACAAGTTGTTGACTTTATTTCGAGCCAATCCTCGTGTGATAGATTTGAAAGTAGCATCGCTAAAGGCCCCTTTGATGTCAATGAACGCCCTTATGGCATATTCCCTTGATCTCAAAGTTGCCTCAAGCCGAGCTACGATTTGGTGCAGTGCCGCCTCAGTTGAGACCCCTGCCATGTATGCATATTGATTGTTAGCTCTCAGTTGTCCAGTTAATTCTGGAGTTCTGATATGCCAGTCAACCAATCGTTCTAATGTTTTTAGTAGAAAGGAGGTCAACGAGATTGGTCTCCATGAGGAGACTCTCTCGTAGCTATCCTTTCCGGGTTTAGGTATGAAGACAATCTTCATTTTCCTCCACTCAATCGGTGTATAGCCATATTCCAGGCAAGCCCGAAAGATAGTAATTAAGAATGGGATAATTTCCTCTAGGACATAAGTCAGCATAGTCGGAAATATTTCATCCGAGCCCGGCGACTTGAATGCCCCAAAGGATCTTATAGCCCGTTCGATTCGTGTGGAAGATACAATCTTTTCGATTCCTTCCCCACTCCACTTCCCACAATCATTTCGTAAGGTTTCCTTGTTATGATCCCTTGGGAAGTGATGCTCGAGAAGTGTTTCAGAGTTTCCTCTGCATTTTGAGTGTAGGAGCCATCCGATTTCTCGACAACTCCTAATCGGATATTAGAATCCGATTTAAGAATTCTATGAAGTCGGGACGCCTGAGGGCAATCCTCGATACTTCCACAGAAATCTTTCCATGATTTTCTTTTTGCAGCTCTGGTCGCAGAATTATATCTGTTCCGAGCTGCAATATAAGAAGATCATGCTAGATCTCGCTCACCAGGTTTAGTTCTCTTGTAAAGTCTAGTAGACTCCTTTCTTAAAGAGGTGAGCTCCTGACTCCACCAAGGAACTGTTTTCCTGTTGGCTGTAACTTGCTTAATGGGGCACGCTTCGTTAAGCGCTTCCCTCATTAAGTTTGATAGCTGTGTCGTGCCTTCCTCAATGTCTCTTATCGAGTCCATTTGGGTTGGCTTTAGCAGTTTTAGGCCTGACTTAGCCTTCGTAACGAAGATGCCCCAATTCGTCGTCCTACGGTTCCTAATGAGTATAGGCTCCGGTGGACCGAGCTGAATTGTAGCCCTTATGTATTTGTGGTCCGAGGATGATTCCTCATCGCTCACCCACCATTTAATGACTTTTTGAGTTAAGCAGTTTGAGGCTAGAGTAATATCTAGTACTTCTCTCCTGCTTGCCGTCACGAAAGTAGGCTTGTGCCCTTTGTTAACAATATGTATGTTATTTTGTAGCAAGTAATCACAAAGGCTCTCTCCCCTTTCGTTGCAGTCTGTACTGCCTCAAAGAGTATGATAAGCATTTGCGTCACAGCCAATAATCAGTGGTAGCCCTTTGGCACCACAGTAATTAACCAGGTCAATCATTTTTTGTGGTGGACAATTCTCATCATGGGCCATGTATACTGATGCATATACAACAGTTCCATGTTTCCAGAAGGTCTTGACCGCTACAACGTCCCTAGAGAAAAATTCTACCATCGGCTATGTCTTAACATCCCTTGTCGTGATTACACACGCCCTTGGTATATCAGAGTTGTTGATGGAGTAGTACATATTGCCTAGTCCGTTCAAGCCCCGAACTCGACACTTCCATGCCCTGGGTTCTTGAATTAGGCATATGTTTGTCTGCATCGTTCTCAGACTTCGATATAGAGAAATCGAAGCCTTTTCTGAACGATGCAAGTTGATTTGAATCAAAGAATGACTTCTTTGAGTCGCGCCGAAGAGTGACCACTACTTTGGCCTTTGTAAAAGGGGGGAGTATGTGAGAAGTTAGTATTTTTTTGGGATTTTGTGTTTTTTTGTTTTTTTTTTGTTTTTATTAGTTTATCATTCATCTACCCCCTACTCCTTTCTCACCACAGAGTCGGCTTTGACATTGGGAACATTGCCTTCTAATGTCCGCTCCTCTGTTGTAGTATCAGATGGAGGGTCAGCCTGCCCCGCAGGGTTGCCCCCAGGGAGTGCACCCCCACCATCTGTGGATTTTTTTGAGAAGTCAGCCAACCCCCAGGGTTTATCCCGGGGGTGCCCCTCTCTGCTTGGTCCACTACCCTTTACTTTAGCTCCCAACTCAGTAAAAATGAGTCGGTCGCATTATAGGTGTAGTGGGTTTTTGTCCACTCCCCCCGGTAGCCCCAGGAGAAGTCGTCGCCCCTTGTCGTCCACCATGACGGTCAAGTACCATCCCTCACTTGAAAGGGTGGCGCTCTTGATCCACCATGTGGAAAGGTCGACCCCTCCACTATGGTTTGAGATGAGTGGCAGTAAGATATGCCCTTTGAGGGGTGTATCCGTGCCCCTCACCCACACTCCAAACTTATCGGGCGCTGGTGAGTTGACCGAAGTGCAGTACTTGCCCCCATCGATCTTCTCGACCTCCATTTCTAGCCAGAGTCTGGTGGTCTCGTCCAGGCATTTGGCAATTACCTTGCCAAACTCCAGGTAGATCCTATCCATCCTTAGCCTGGTGGGTTGCCTCATCTCGTCTATGGCCTTATATAAGGCCTTTTGGATGACGAGTCTGTCGCTTCCGTTGAGGTTGCCTTTCGTCTTATCACTGTACGTGATGTTGACGAAGTCCCTTCTTCGCCGCCTCTAAGTAGGTGGACTTTTTGGCCTCCGATTCCGGTTCCCCTTTGGAATCCGGTGTTCCCCAAGACCGTTTGGTGGCTCGGTATCCTCCGCTGAAGCCCGGCTCCTGGTTGGTTCTCCTAACGGGAGTCCCAACAGGATGAGGGTTACGGAGCACTCGGTCCTTATTTTGAGGAGATGGGAAGGAGGGGGGACTGCTGAGCTGGGAGGGTTATTCCATTATCCCCCTGTGCTCCCAGCTGTAACAGCGAGAATTCTCAAGGGTTGTCCCGCTTGCAGTCTCTCCTTCTTCGCCTTTCTCCTCTGAGCACCCGACTTTCTCTTATTGGACAGTTGACTCTCGTTTGAGTCCTTTCCCGTCCCTTGGGAGTTTTCCCTTTCCACAACGTGAAGGTCTTTGACACCTGTCTCCACGGTGTCAATCCCTGTCTTGGAGGTGTCGACGGTTGACATTTCGTCCCCCACGTCCATGTCCTCGAGTAGGAATTCCTCCAAGTTTTTGGGAAGAGGCACGTGAGTGTCCTCATCCGATCCCAGGAGTTCCATCTCCGTTATTTACATCTGTAAAGATGGAAAAAAGTTTTTAAAAAAAGTGTATCTTTGTTCCTTCTCCCTGCAAGTAAATTGCAGGTGAGAAGTACCAAAGTAGTATTGAGGATGAAGGTACAGTGGAATCGAGAAATACGCCCATCCCATGCAAAAAGCATGTACCCGGCGTATTCCCCGATTCCATCCCCCTTCATCCCCAATTTGACCTGTAAAAAGGATGTCCAGGGCGGCTGTTGGTTCCTTGAAAGGTAAGGTCAACACTAAGGTATTTTCAAAAAATAAAAAAAATTCCCCGAAAAAATGTGGTAGAGCTCCAAATTCCCGCACTCCCTCTCCAAAGTCTTAACTTGTTCTTAAAAAAAATACAATATTTAGTAATGTTTTGGAAAATTAACAAAGTCACAGAAATCACAGGAAAAAATTTCTGTTTGAAATCCGTCAGTTTCATAATAATGATGATAGGTAATAAATAAGGTAAAGCTCTCTAATAGATCGATTTCGTACGCACGTCTATTTGTTCACATTTTTTTAACATTGAAATTTTGTAAAATTTATTTTGTTAATAATACATTGTTGACCTTTCAGTGGAGATAGGTAGTTTCAGGACCGTGTGTATGTCAAATATCAATGGATGAATGTCCAGAAGTTGGTTTCCATGTTTTCTAATAGCTACTTTATATTTGCGATATTGCGATCCACGGTTGAATCTTATCTTGAAGTTCTCTTCCATAATACTCATATCTTCACATGCTTAAAAACGCAGAGTAGATTAGAGTATTCCTTTTCCTTTACTGTGCCTTCGTAAAGGGAGATCGTATGGGAAGTGATGTGTCGGGGTACGAAAAAAAAGAGGTTTGGGGCAAGGTTCCTATACTCTTGGTTTCCTTGGGCGTCTTTTCCTCAGGAGGTTGTCTCAGAACTTTGATTTCGAAATCCCATTTTTGGGCTACGGAAAAACAAACTCTTTTCTCCGCTTCTATGGTCATTTTTTGGAATTCTAGGAATTAAAAACTCTGAAATTGAGGATTCCGAGTCTAAAATCTAAACTCAAGTGTGATCTGATACAAGATGCCTTGACAACTCTAGTCCCAACTCTAGTTCCAGCACCTGTTGTCAAGCAATATTGGATCTGATAGTTCATGAAATTCAAGGATGTGATAAGATAATGTTCATATCATTCAATTAAACTGAAAAGATCAAATAGTATTTCTAGAATTCCAAGTAACCTAATCGCAAGAATCATGATATATAACGTACATCATGAGATTATATTATTATATTTTAAACCTACTCCAAGCAGCCAATAAAGCCCAGTCAATCCGATATATCGGTATGGCGGATAGACCGTAGAGACACAGAGGGGCTTAGGGCCATCGCAATTTTTCATTAGGGAATAATTAAACTTAGGGCCATCGCAATTTTTTCGAAAATAGAATCTTAATACTTGAATACATTTTTGTACAAATTTTCATGACTTAATTTTAAGGCCCATGTTGCTGAAGTCGTTTCAAAGTTTCGACTCTTTTCAGGTTATTGCAATTCCAACAGAAATTAGTTTGGTAGATTGACCGTACGGGAATAATTAGACTTGGGGCCATCGTAATTTTTTCGAAAATCGAATCTCAATACTTGAATACAATTTTGTACAAATTTTCATGACTTAATTTTAAGGCCCATGTTGCTGAAGTCGTTTCAAAGTTTCGACTCTTTTCAGGTTATTGCAATTCCAACAGAAATTAGTTTGGTAGATTGACCGTACGGGAATAGTTACACTTGGGGCCATCGCAATTTTTTCGAAAATCGAATCTTAATACTTGAATACATTTTTGTACAAATTTTCATGACTTAATTTTAAGGCCCATGATGCTGAGGTTATGTCAAAGTTTCGACTTTTTTCAGGTTGCAATTCCAACAGAAATTGGTTTGGTAGATTGACCGTACTTTGAACTAAAGCAAATCTTCGAAACAAGTCTATTGTTTTTTTCTAGGTGAGGCGATTAAAAACCATAGCAACGATGGTTTTTTGCCAACGCTAGATATGCATTCGCACCTACTTTCAAAATCTTAAGAACGACCTACAGCCTTAAACTTCCGACAAAAACCGTCGCGGTTTTTTTCATTGATCGATAAATGACGAGTAGTTGTGCCGCTCGGGGGTCAAAATTGAAAAAAGTTCATTCCTTCATGCTTAAAACTATTTTTAATTTTAAAATCGTCGAACACTATTTTTAATTTGACTAGACCGCTACAAAATTGAAATTATCAAGCGAACTTTAATTTTGCAATTTCTAAATGCGACATTTTTAAATTCTATTAAGATTGAGGAATCTTAACGTGCTATTTTTCTTAAATTCTGGTATCCGTAACTTACAAGGGAACCTCCTGATCTGTTTCACGTCGATTTTATTGCATGAGATTATTTTATTGTGTTTAAAAGTAATTATTGGTAATTTTAATCCCATATTTATCTTCAGTTGATATTTTCTGAGCAAATTTGACTTTCGTAACATCCCCGTCAGGGTAGGAACTAAGGGCATAGTCTTTGCCTTCTGCTTGCAGTTCGACACTTCGTCTGTTCTAAGTTTTAATTTAACATCAAAGATTAGAGACTTGTAGCATCATGCTTAAAATTTTTTTTGAATGTTTAATAAATGAAAAATAATATTTAAGTAGAAAAAAAAATGGGAAAGTCATTTTACAGAAGTTTATCTCTTATAAAATCTCTTTACATATACATGTGATATTCGGACAGTATGCAGCCCGAAAACCCCAACTTGAGACTCGACTCGAGTCAAAGGGTACATTTAGGATTTCGTAAATCTTATTCCACAACACTTTAAAGTGATCGCATCTTGGGTAGTGACTAGAGGATATATTATCTAGACCACAAAAAATAGGCAGTACTTACCCAGACGAAGGCCCATTGCCTCTGCCATTATAGGGGTTAAGCCAGTATTGTGCCAGATTTTAAAGACAATATCCTTTTGAGGATTTGTGACCCCTGCTTCTTTCAAAAGAGCCCAGCGAACATCATTTATGACATCAGCGTTCACTGCTGACTATGGAATCTTTGAGGTCATTTTGGTACAACTTAAATAGACTTAATATTAATGTTTCCAAGAAACGGATGAAACAGGGCAAGAAATTATTGAAAATGAGGAATGGATGAAACGTGGAAAGGAATTACTTTTTCTAGGCAATATATGGATGTATCGTCCAAATAAAAAGATGCCATTAAGGATGATGACACTTATCGAGACAGATTACCTATTCATCAGTTCATTCAAAAGGCCTTGTCAAAACAATTCCAATCGGTCAAAAACATAAGCGGGGTAGGCCTGCAATGGCGAAAAAAGTCCTGATTGTGCAGTAAATACTTACATTTTTCAATTTGAAATTAATTCATTGTTAATAAATCATCTTGACTCAGTGTTAGTGTTATTGTAACGTTTATCTTTAATAATTTCAATTTTGTATGGCATCTTTTTATTTGGACGATACATCCATATATTGCCTAGAAAAAGTAATTCCTTGCTTGCCACGTTTCATCCATTCCTCATTTTCAATCATTTCTTGCCCTGTTTCATCCGTTCCTTGGAAACATTAATTGGTAGCCACTTAAATATAGCGATTCCTTAACAAGACCTGCAGTCTCATCGGAGCTACCAAATTTTTCACATTTTAGGGTGATTCGGTCAGTTTCTGTGAGGTTTGCATTTGAAACAGTTCTCCTCCAGATCATAGACTCCTTTAGGGTTTGTCGACTAGCCCTTTGTCCTGCTATACTGTAGTTCATAAAGTCGGAAATGGTCAAACATCCCAACCTTATAAAGTTAGGAAAGGTTTGTCCATTAAAGAAGGTCTCATTTTTCAGTGATATATTATAATGCATTTCCCTGGTCATCAGATCTATACCTAAGGCTATAGTTTTAACGAGCGATTTAAGTTTCTCGTAGAATGGAGTCTTAACAGATGTTGTCAGTCAAAATCTTCATAGTATTTTGTGATGCTAAGTTACAGAAATAGGTGTCACAATTTTGAATTACTTTATTCACCAAAATTACCCGGAAAGTCGCTGCCTGAACTAAAGGGTGCCGAACGCCAAGTCCTCCGTTCACAATTGGTAAATAAAAGTACTGACGGCCGACCCATCGTTTTGTACCTCTCCATACAAAATTTTCGGAGATATTTGTTATTTCGTTTGAAAACTTTTAATACGAACCAAAAGATTGGCAAAAGATACGAATTTAATATTTTGGCCCTTGAGAAAAAACTCACAGCAGATGTTTTATCTTCATACAATGATAATTGTTTAGATAATTATTTGCTTTTGAGTTCAGGGACTGACTGCTTACGTTGAAATAAGTTGGATCGATCGATCGATGCAAGCGCTTTCCAAAAGAAAAATTAAATGCATACATTTTGAATTTGGGTTTTTACCAACTTTTATTAGGCAACATTTATTACTTTTACTAAAAGTAGTACTAACCCATTTATGTAATATTAAAGCTTATAATCTGAAGCCCTCATTTCAGGGGCCGTCCATTACGTAACGCAAGAAGGGCGAGGGGGGGGGGGGTCTAGACATTTTGTTACGCTCCAAAAGAGTTGAAATTGAAGACGGCTATGTTTTGCGTTACGAAGAGGGGGGGGGGGTCTAAAGAATCGTGTTTTCTGCGTCACGTAATTAATGGACGGCCCCTAAATTGCTTATCCTTAAAATATGCTCATATTAAAATTTCAAAAAGCATGTAACGTCGTTGAGCGACACAAGGAGTCGTTTTAATCATGAAGAGGAATATCACCTTTCCCCAGCCATATAGTACAGACTGGTATTACTGAATATCACTCACCTTTACAACAATGTATCACATATTTGTCGTTGCTATTGGAAAAGCTGTGACCTTTTGGCCATACACCCCTTCATTTGACCACAACGGTCCATAAATTGAATAAATGCGATTCAATAGACAGTGTTCATTGAATTTAACATTTGATTAATGACGATTAATATCGACGTTCAAACACTCTTAAAAAATCACAAAATCGGGATCGAAATGCAAACCGTGATGCTGTAGTACATTACAACTGCGAAACAGTTCGCCAAAGAACAAGTCTTAATTCTGAGCAATCTATGCCCATTAATTCCCATCGGATATCCGAGTGGCTGCAATGCCAACGCTCTCCGAACCTGGTATCCCCTGTGTTTCTCCGGAACTTTCAAATATCGGAGATTCCGGACAATATTTTTGGAAACTTTGTAAGTTTTAATTGCTTGATGGAAAGCGATTCCAAAGAGCAGATTCACCATAAAAGCAATCACTGGGAAGTTTACGTAAACAAATAGGGGAAGAACTCGGTGTAACCTGACAGTGCAGAAATTTAAGATAATGGAAGCGACAATGGTGACACCGACAGTAATTGAAATACATGTCTCCAAATATTCTAAATAAATCCGTTGAATTATCTCCAGGCGTCTGTATGATGTTAAATCCCGCATCATTCGTAATCGACCAAATCCTCTGTTTTTATAAGCCACTTGATTTCGCTCCAAGGAGACAAGTAGTTTGTTTAAACCGTCGCCAAAATACAAATTGATAATGTCGCAAAGGATCGTGAGACGAAATAATTGATGGATCGTTGAAACGAATATAATGAGTCGGAAGAGTTTAAAAAGGGGTGCATCCACAGAGGGGACCCTTCCTTTCAAAGCGTGAAAAAAAGGGTCCATGTCCCAGCGAATTACTATAGCCGGAGAACAGATACCTATTATTTTGAATCCGGTGAGACAAAACAGTACCATCAGGTCGACAAGGTCGAGTTTTGACCATTTACTAAATGGGTGGCGAGGTCCTTAAAAAATATAGTACAGGTCATATGCATTCCTTAGACGTTCATAAATTAAGGGAACGTACCAACGGAACTAGCTCCCTCTTGCAGTTCAAGTATAGAATTCCAACCGGAAATCAAGGGGTCTCCATGATTGATAATTCCATGGGCAAAAGCTAGGCCAAAAATGCCCAATACAATATAAACGCAATGGAGAACGAGAATCGGAATGGGGGCGATCCGTTCCACCGAATATAATTGCCTTATGGGCAGAGATATGGAAAAGAGTAGGCTACACAGGGCGAATGCCAAGTCCAAATACCACCAAATTAAAGACCGTGTCCCCGACACCTTGACCAGTTTTTGACTTCCGGTGTCCCATTCCAACCCGATCTGGGCAATGCCTTGGAAAATCACGGCGTAATTATTGAGTGTGGTTGTCACACGTAGGCGAGCCATGCTTGGCAAGTCGTTGTGAATGCTTTCTTGTTCAAAAGTGAAATGGAACTTTCGTCGATATCCTCGAAACTTGAGAATAAAAATTGACGAATGAGCATTCTAGAGCAAGGCTAATGTTTATACAATTATTTTGCCTTTCGATTTCATCGTTGCTTTGACATTGACTCAATCTCAATTATATCGATAATTGTATCCTTTTGAGTTCAGAGGGGCAGTGGCTTTGGGCTTTTTAATTGTTTTATAGAAGCTTGATGAGGGTTAAGTAGTAGTAACCATTTATATAATTTTAAAGCTTACAATCTAAAACCGATCTAAATCTGAATCTATTTTACGGCTTTGGTGAAATGTCGAAGAGACGAGGTAACAGCCCGTGATTGTGCCTCTCATTGAACACAATGAAGAATACATGAAATATTGATGTCAGATTGGTGAAAATGAAAACTGCATTATAAAAGTGGTTCAATGTTTTAAGTTATGATAGATTCCTAGGTTCCTACTTTTCAGTTATATCTCGTTCAACGTTTTATCAAAAAGGGTTACTAGTATTTAAAAAAAATGGAAACAAATCGATTTGAAATCATGAAAACTAAAACTCTGAATATACTCTAATTTCGCTAATTCCATTTCACCAAGAATTCAAATCGTTCATCTCACAAACCGTTGTAATTTGTAATCACACATCAAAAATGCAAAAAAGATGAGACAGAAAAATCGTTTTACTGCACACGACGACAACAACGACGGCGACGACGTCGTATGCTAGTCGTAGAATCTCAAATTTACCCAACCATAGAGTAAAGAAATCGACATCGTTACATGTGTATTCAGTAATTTATCTTTCAAAAGCAATCTCACATACAGGGTAACTTACTTAAATTAAACCTTAAAATTATTTCTTCGTTTAAATTTTCTTTTAAATGTCAAGCTATAGTGGTCCGGTGACATTTGGAACTTTAAAGAGATTCAAAAGTATAGATTTTATACACAAAACGATTTATCGAAAAATTTTCAAGGTCGTACTTCTAGGGTATACATAGTATGCAGCCTCCTAAAGCAAAGCCCTGAATTGTTTGAAGGTTCATCCAGACATCAAGAGTATAAACTCTCAGCCTTTCAAATGCTTTAAAAGTTCACAAATCGGATACTGAAATGCAAACTGTGATGCTGTAATACATTATAACTGCAAAACAGTTGGCCAGAGAGCAAGTTTTAATTCTGAGCAATCTATGCCCATTAATTCCCATCGGATATCCGAGTGGCTGCAATGCCAACGCTCTCCGAACCTGGTATCCCCTGTGTTTCTCGGGAACTTTCAAATATCGGAGATTACGGATAATATTTTTGGAAACTTTGTAAGTTTTAATTGCTTGATGGAAGCGATTTCAAACAGCAGATTCACCATTAAAGCAATCACTGGGAAGTTTACGTAAACAAATACAGGAAGAAATCGGTGTAACTTGACAGTGCAGAAATTTAAGATAATGGAAGCGACAATGGTGACACCGACAGTAATTGAAATACATGTCTCCAAATATTCTAAATAAATCCGTTGAATTATCTCCAGGCGTCTGTAGGATGTTAAATCCCGCATCATTCGTAATCGACCAAATCCTCTGTTTTTATAAGCCACTTGCTTTCGCTCCAAGGAGACAAGTAGTTTGTTTAAACCGTCGCCGAAATACAAATTGAGAATGTCGCAGAGGATCGTGAGTCGACCTAATTGATTGACTACTAAAACGGATATAATGAGCCGAGAGAGTTTGAAAATGGGTGCATCCACAGAGGGGACCCTTCCTTTCAAAGCGTAGAAAAAAGGGTCCATATTTCAATGGATGAACAAAACCGGAGAGCAGATCCCTAGTAGTTTCAACCCGGTGAGACAAAACAGTACCATCAGGTCCAAAATGTCGAGCTTTGACCATTTATTAAACGGATGGCGAGCTCCTATTTAAAATAAAATACAGATCATTTCCATTCGTTAGAAGCTAATAAATAGAAGCTATAAAGAGAACGTACCAACGGAACTTGCTCCCTCTTGCAGTTCAAGTATGAAATTCCAACCGGAAATCAAGGCGTCTCCATGATGGATAATTCCATTGGCAAAAGATAGGCCAAAAATTCCAAATACGATATAAAAGCAGTGTAGAACGAGAATCGGAATGGGCGCAATCATTTCTACTGAATATAATTGTCTTATGGGCAGAGACATGGAAACGAGTAGGCTAAACAGGGCGAATGCCAAGTCCAAATACCACCAAATTAAAGAACGTGTCCCCGACACCTTGACCAGTTTTTGACTTCCGGTGTTCCATTCCAACCCGATACCCGCAAACCCTTATAAAATCACGTCGTAACTATTGAGTGTGGTTGTCACATGTAGGCGAGCCATGCTTGGCAAGTAAATGTGAAAGCTTTCTCGTCAAAAGTGAAATGGAACTTTCGTCGATTTCCTCGAAACTTGAGAACACAAATTGACGAATAAATTCATTCTAGAGCAAGGCTGATGTTTATAAAATTATTTTGCTTTTAAATTTCATCGTTGCTTACAAGGAAACATTTCCAATTGTACCACCCCGATATTTTTCAAACCGGTCTTATTCGAAAGAGGATTTAAAATAATTAAACTTTGATATAGGAACTCTGGGTACATAAAATATATTTGACCTAGTAAAGTCAGGGATCGGGCGCTGGAGGTGTGAAAATTAGCATGGGCGAGAAGGGGAGAAAGAAGAGAAAGTCGACTTTTCCCATTTGCACCAATTTTTCCTGGAAAGTCGCGATGGGGATAGGGAGACATACCGTTTTAAAGATAATTTTATTGCCGAGGGCGAGTACCCGGTCAAAATTAGGCCATCTGTTATGGTTTAGACAGAAAAAAATAAAAACCGATTTTTAAAATGTGATTATTATGTTCTAGCCGCTTTTTCTTGTATTTCTAATCAGAAAATTATATTTTTGACCGGGTACTCGCCCTCGGCCATGAAATTATCTTTAAAATGGTACATCTCAAAATTTTCTGTGATGACCCTATCGGGAGCTAACGTTGTCAGAAACTTAAAATTTTGCTAATTTTTGCCCCGTCGCTACGGCTATATTTAAACTAGGATTTTTGAGGCTCCAGAGTATTTATCGCTATGGGAAAATGAATGTCATAGGGGATACTTTGGACCCCTCTATCTCCAAACCTAATGAGTTTTAAATTATCAAATAAATTGCATCACAAAGATATTTTAACGATAATAATTATCAAGCCATTCCACAAACCCTATAGGGTTAAGATTTACTTGAAATTGATATTAACAAAAAACATGTTTTTTGAATTTCGGTCGACCTCATAGCCCGATAGGGATGCTACATAATTTATTCTTTTCTTATGGTGTAGACAATTTCATAGCCAAGTTCCTTTGATGGGTCAAAATTACATTTTTTGAAACCATCACCCCGAAAAATGGATTTAAATCAAAAATTGTCATGCATTGTTTTAGTTTTATGGGTTTTACACAAAATCTGTAGGAGATAGGTCAAATTTGACCCATCAAAGCACCTCGGGTATGAAATTGTCTACACGATAAGAAAAAAATATATTATGTAGCAGGACCCTATCGGGCTATGAGGCTGACCGAAATTCAAAAAACATGTTTTTTATTAATATCAATTTCAAGTCATATTTACCCTATAGTGTTTGTACAATGGCTTGATAATTATTGTCGTTAAAATATCTTTGTGATGCAATTTATTTGAGAATTTTGGACTCATCAGTTTTGGAGATAGAAGGGTCCAAAGTACTCCATATGACATTCATTTTTCCTTAGTAATAACTAATCTGGAGCCTTGGGTATTTATATTGCTCATTTCTCCTTTCCAGTTGCTAACCCGGGTTAGACAAGTTCTAAAGAAGTTTTTAGGTGGAAATATTGGACCTCCACTTAGCAACCAGAGCTGAGGAATTCAATTCTACTTTATTCAAAGTCTATACCAATTTACTAGGCATTGCCATGACAACGCTTAAATCCTATGCAAAATTGGCTAAGTTCATCCCGTTGACAACCAACCCGGTCATCATGATTTTTTTGAACTTCGGTACACTTGTGTGCCCGATTGGGTCATGCTAGAGACTTAATTTGTTTTTCATCGTGTAGACAATTTTATAGTGGAGGTGTGATGGGGGGGGGTAAAAAAACCTGCGTCCAACAGATTTAGCTTAAAATCTATTAAACAAAATTAATGCATGACAATTTTTGTTTAAAATCCATTTTTCGAGATGATCGCGTCAACTACGTTGATTTCAGCCCCCCCCCCCCCATCACACCTCCACTATAAAATTGTCTACACGATGAAAAACAAATCAAGACTCTAGCATGACCCGATCGGGCACACAAGTGTACCGAATCTCAAAAAACATGATTTTTTTATACTTAAATTCTACGTTATTCGTGAACAATAGGGTTTGAACAATGGTCTGATAATTATGAGCATTAAAAAGTCTTTGTAACATAATTTATTTGAGAATTTTGGATGCATTAGTTGATGAGAAGGAGGGGTTTAAAGAACCCCTTATGACAATTATTTTCCCTTGGTGATAATTACTCTGGTACCTTAACATTGGAGGAACCCCTAAATTAGTATTGACCTGAACCAGCCTTTTCGCAAAATCTAACCGGGGATTTACCCTTGGAATCCCTGAAATAGCGCCCTATCCCTGACCTTCCGACAGACTTTACTAGGTCAAATACGTTTTATGCACCCATAGTTCCTATATTAAAGTTCATTATTTTAACTCCACTTTCCAATGAGACTGGTTTGAAAAATATCGGGGTGGTACAGCTGGGAATGTTCCCTTTTTAGACTCGATCTCAATTATAAGATTATAACCTCTAATGAAGATGATTGTAGCCTTTTGAGGTCAGGGGCAGTGGCTTTGGGCTTTTTAATGGCTTTATAGAAACGGATCAAGTAGTAGTAACCATTTATGTAATTTGTTAGCTTACAATCTAAATCCGATCAAAATCTGAATCTATCCTACGGTTTTGGTGAAATGTCGAAGACACATGGTAACAGCACGTAATTGTGCCTCTTGTTGAACACAATGAAGAATACGGTATTCGGATGATTGCAGCCCATCTTTTGCAGCCGATCATTTGCAGCCCTTAACATTTTGCAGCCCTTCATAACAAATCATTGTAATTATGATTAATTATGATTAATCAATAATTGTTTTTTTGTAATCTAGAGTTCTATAACATATTATCGTTTTAGTAAGTTAAATATTTCATATTTCGTTAGGGAATTGATAGTAGGTGAAATAGAAGAATGGTTAATAGACACAATAGTAGATTTTAACTCATTTTCAGATTACCATCTATAAGAAAAATTAGTCTTTTGCTTTTTAGGAGTGTCCAGTTACAATTGACTGTTCCAGTAATTATTGATTACGAAATCTAAATTATTTTGTCTAATAATGTTACATATTTTAAATGATCCTATGATTTATGATTTTCAAATATATATTTAAGGGCTGCAAAATGTTAAGGGCTGTAAAATGTATGGGGCTGCAAAATGTACAGGGCTGTGAATGATGGGCTGCAAATGATGGGCTGCAAACCCAACTCTAATTTCGCTAATTCCATTTCACTAGAATTCACATCGTTCATCTCACAAACCGTTGTAATCACACATCGAAACGGGAAAACAATGAAAAAGAAAAATCATTTTACGTCATGTATTGACTGCACATGGTAATCGTCGAGTTTGGATGTTATTGGTAAACGCGTCATGATTTTAAAATAATTGAATTCTTTCCGGTTTAATTGTTTCCGGACGCTTTTAGAATATTCTGTTTTTTGTCTTGGACTGTAGTTTTGGGATTGATTCTCATAGCCATTGATTGCCCAATATGTCTGTTCTGGAAAAAATTTCTAGTCTGTAGTAACAGCTAACAAAATCATTAACTGATCGTACCATACTTTGCGAAATACTAATTTCTTTTGCTGTGATTGATCCTATTAGCAAAGCAAAGATTTAATCTCGATGATAATTAGGCTTTTTGGGTTAAGGACTGGCCGAGGGTTGCATGGATCGATCGATAAGTATGCCAACTGGTAAACTGGTCCCAAACGAGAATATATTTTTGTAGAATTTTTTAAGTTTAAGTTTAATTGGGTCCAGAAATAATAAACTATTTTTATAATTCTATAGCTCCATATCTGATGTCCGAAGCTATAATCCTAATGTCATCTTTGGTCATGATCATGAATCCGGCATTAATAGTTCTGCACTAACAATAGTGCAGCATTTGAATGACATTAACCACTTTAGTTTGAATACACCGTTACAAACGTAAAACTAGAAAGGGCGAAGTTACACGAAACAAAATTTAAAACAAAATAAAATGTTGTGCGACACATTGGAATTGTTTTCTCCAATTAACTTCTAGCAATTTATCTATTTATATTTTAAATACACGGTCCTCAAACTACCTATACCTCTACTGAAAGGTCAAAAATGTATTATCGACAAAATAAATTTAAAACATTTCAATGTTCAAACGAGTGTGAACAAACAGACGTGCGGACGAAATCGATCTATTAGAGAGTTTTAACTTATTTCATCATAAACAATTCATAAATACCACAACTTTTGTAAAAAATGGTTAAAGAATAATTATTGACAAAATTACCGAGCAAATGTAAAACAAAATGACATCGATGTTTAAAATTTCACAATTTATTAATTTTTTGCACGGCATAAACAATTTGTTTTGTCCGCATTTTTATATTCATAAAACGGGTATGGAAATGCAAACCGTAATACTATAGTAAATAACAACTGCAAAGTAGCTAGCGAGTGAAGAAGATTTAAATGTGAAAAAACGAAACCCATTAAGTCCCATTGGATATCCCAGCGGTAGTAACGCCAATGTCCTCCGAACCTGGTATCCCTTGTACTTCTCGGGAACTTTCAAATATCTGAGATTCCGAACAATATTTTTGGAAACGTTGTAAGTTTTTACACATTGGTGGAGTCCGGTTGCGATTAGCAAAGCCACTGTATGACTTAATATTGGGAAGCTAACGTAAAGTAATACACTGATGACTCGGTTTAACTTGATCGTACAGAAATTCAAGATAATTATAAGCAGTAAGGAGACACCCATTACAATGGTAGCGCCTGACTGCAAATATTCTACATAAATTCTTTGAACTATCTCTAATCGTCTGTAGTCCGTAATGTCCCTCATCATCCGCAGTCGCCCGAAGCCCCCATTTTTGTAAACAATCTGACTTCGTTCCAATCGAACCAGTTCTTTATTAAAACCGTCGACAAATATCAAGTTGATGATATCGCAGAATATGGAGAGCCGAGCAATTTGCTGGAAGCTTAAGAATGATGATATGATCCGAAAACCTTTAACAACAGATCCATACGAGGGAGCAAAGCTTCCTCGCCAAATATGGAAAACAGGGTCTAGATCCGTGATGACAATTAGAATTGGAAAACATATACCTATTACTTTAAACATGTAGATACAGAGGAGCAGCATGAGACCAAAAACGTCTATTTTAGAAGAGTTTTCAAACTGACGAGCTTAAAAATACATCACAGAAAACAATTTTAGTATTTTTGACAGTCCTTGGTAGCACATTCCAAAGTATTATTGCCGATTCCTTATATCCTGAGACATTTTTGTTCAAGATTTAATGCACTCCGACACCGTTTTTAAAGGTATTTTAAGCTTGTAATAAATTTCAGGTTACAAACCTAAAATACATTGAAAACCGGTGGCGTGAGTGCTGTAAATCTGGAGCAAAAATGTGCCAGGATATAAGGAATTAATATTACTTTCGATATTATTATATTGGAACGTACCAGCTGAAATCGGTCCCTTAACGCCAAGTAGTAGGAGATTCAAGCCGGTAACGATTGCTTTACCATGATAGATAATTCCATGGGCGCAGACTAGCGCATAAATGCACGCCACGAGGTAAAGAGAGTGAAGAACCATGATCGGAATAGGGACAATTCGGTTCACCGAAAACAGTTGCTTTAGAGGTAGATATAAGCAAATAATCGTAAAGAGTCCAACCATTTCTAAGTCCAAATACCACAATATCAGGCAGCGATAACCCGACAGCCGGACCATTTTTTGGTTTTTGACGTCCCATTCCGCCCCGGTTTTTTCAATCCCTTGAAAAACTCGGGCGTAATGATCGAGGGCTGATATCACACGTAGTCGTTCCATACTTATCCTATACTGTTGTGTTACTATTGTTTCAAGAAACTTTTTTCAAAATTAGTTTTTATGTCAGGAAAGTTATTTCTCAACTGTTCCTGACAGTTAGGCAGTACCGTCTATAAAATGAATGTTCAACTGACCTTGAGCATTTTACCTTTGTCCATGACTCCATTTTACATTGTTCTCAATAAAAACCTTTTTAGTACAATTTAGGTTAATAGTTTTACTGATTAGTTGAACAAGAGTTCAATCGATATTTGCAATCATCAATCATGTTCCCACATGAATTTTTTTTATTCCTTTGTCGAAGTTTTATTAGGGTTTAACAAACTATTAAACGATTGTATGCCACATGTCTGAAACCGTAAGCTAAAATTGATCTTCGGAGTCGGGGGAATTATTAGACAACTAGTTACAAATATGTAATGTGCTATTCTGCCATTTGGTTACCTTCTTCAAAAATTCTTTATATGGAACAGGAAAGAACTGCACGAATGTCAACATGAAATAAACCGTTGTAACGGGTGTAACCAAAGTGTTGCAAACTGTAAGATGTTACAGTCAGAGGGAGAGGGAAGTTACGAATCGTATGTAGGTTAAAATTTAACAAACCCTACTATACTTGAAAAACTTAAGGTTTATGTTGAAAGGCCATTTTTCGCTACGCAAATTTTATGTTTTTGAGAACGTATCAACACTTCTTCGGCACGTGCATCTTCTTAATGATTCAAGGACTATTTTAAAATGAGATTGAACTGTTTCCTTCTCAGAAATTCTCGACTAAAAACTCAAATCCCTAACTAATCCAGAATGAGTAGCTCCAAGATGGCTTGACAACGGCCGCTCCAAGGAGTTGCGAGAGATGGAAGGTTTTAAAAATAATCCATGCCCTACAATATGGTGCACAGACTTCATACACATAGATTTCTGAGGTTTTCATCGTTTAGTGCGAATTTTTTTCCATTTGTCAAGCTTTACCAAAGGAGGGTACCGGATTTCAAGGGTTTTTACTTTTTGGGCCTCAGGTAATTTAGTTTTGCATGGTAGCACTGGGCCTTTGGAAAAAATCACTTGGCAACCATCTAAAAGCTAGGTTCCAGTTACACGTTGAGAACGTCCCGCTAATGGAGTGTTCATCGTTTATGTTATTATGCTTCTCCCTTCAGCCTTGGTATTGCGATTTCCAGATTATGCGATCACAATAACATTTTTACGGCATGAAAATAATTTTTTTGGACGATGGTTTACGGCCACCGGACTGGTTGATTGATAGTCTAGGACCAATGGTCGATACTTCTGGGCATCTGGTCGATGGCTTAGGACCACTGGTCGATGGTCGAGGACCACTGATCGATAGCCTTGGACCACTAGTAGAGGGTCGAGGACCATTGATCGATAGCCTAAACAAATGGTCGAGGACCACTGGTCGATAGCCTAATACAATGGTCGATGGCCAAGGACCACTTGTCGATTAGCTAGAGCCACTGGTCAATGAGCTTGGGTCACTAGTAGATGAGCTTTGGCCACTGGTCGATAACTTAGGACCACTGGTAGATAGCCCAAACCACTGGTCGATGGGCTAGTGCCACTGGTTGATGGCCTAGAACTACTTGTCGATGAGCTAGTGCCACTGTTCAATGAGCTTGTGTCACTAGTAGAAGGCATATGACCTCTGGTCGAAGAACTTGGGCCACTGGTAGATGGCCCAAGACTACTGGTCGATGAGCTTTGGCTACTGGTCAATGAGCTTGGGTCACTAGTAGATGAGCTTTGGACACTTGTCGATAGCCTAGGACTACTGGTAATTAGCCTAAACCACTGGTCGATAGCCTAGGACAACTGGTAGTTAGTTTGAACCACTAGTCGATGGGCTAGTGCCACTGACTGATGGCCTAGAACTACTGGTCGATAGCCTAGTGCCACTGGTCATTAGTGTAGGGGCACTGGTTGATAGAGTAGATCCAATGGTACTAACCTTAGGGTCATTGGTCGTTAGTCTATCAGCACCGATCGATAGTGCAAGGCCAAAAATGGATCGTCTTTGGCCTCTAAACAATGATCTATAGCCATTCTCAGTTGGGTTGGACCATCCGTTGACGACTATGACTATTATATTTGGTAAACCACCGATCAAATTCTTTGTACCGACTATGATGCCATTTAAAAACTGGCGGTAGAGGGCACCCTTTTTTAGCGCGGAAATTTTTTTAGCCGAAGCCTAGGAGAGATAGACTACTCTGACACTACTGGACCTTCCGGACCCTGTGGATAGGGGTATTTAAAAATGTTGGGAAGGGCCCCTTGTCTTTCAAGCAATAGAGTCCCTTAATTTGGCCGCGACTAGTCCCGAAGATAAAGCCCGCTTGCTAGCTATAGCCAGACCTCACGCTGGTGATTGGCTCAACGCCCTCCCTTCCCCCCAGCTCGGGACACACCTTTCCAACGAGTCATTTCGCATAGCATGTGCCCTGCGCCTAGGGGCAGATATATGCGAACCCCACAAGTGCCCTTGAGGGGCTGAAGTAACTTCGACGGGCTACCATGGCCTTTCCCGTAAGAGAAGTGCGGGACATCGGTCCCGACATGAGGCGGCGAACGATGTCATTGCCAGGGCTCTCCGTTCCACGGAGGTACCCTGTATTCGCGAGCCCAACTGGCTGTTCCAGTTCTGACGGGAAAAGACCAGACGGGCAAACTCTCAACCCATGGGCCAGGGGGAAGTCACTGGTGTGGGACTTCACCTGTGTAGATACTTTTGCCCCTTCCTACGTGGTCCAATCCGCCGCCCGTTCCGGGTCAGCCGCCGAGTCGGCAGAGGAAAAGAAGAGGAGAAAGTATGACTTTCTCCTCAATCGGTATATTTTTATTCCTGTGGCAGTGGAGACAATCGGTATTTGGGGTCAGGAGGGACTTCGTCTCATTTCCTCTATCGGGCAGAGGATTTCCGATGTGACTGGGGAACCAAGGTCTTTCTCATTCCTGATTCAGCGTTTGAGTATCGCTATTCAGAGGGGGAACGTGGCCTCAATTCTTGGTACTCTTCCATCTGGTAAAGAGATTTTTTTGTCAATGGTACTAAGTTTTCTTAAAACTGCGTTTCAATCATTTACTAGTTTGAATAAATACTAATTCTTTGTAAAGGAAGAGTTATATATAGTGTACAACTACTAGTCGATTTGTACGGGTACTGGTCGATGATCACTGGTCGCTAATGAAAGGCTACTGCTCCACATGGGACAGTAATGTAAGGTTATTGGTTGTTGTCATGAACAATAACTGATGCATTTATTATGGTGGATTGAAAGGTCATTCGAGGCCATTTCTGGCCTATTATACGTCGCCCCATTCTGGTAAACTAGTGCGAACAATCGCTAATCTAGATCCATGGTTCGATTCGTATCGTCCCTTTAAAGGAAGTCTCATTAATTATAACCCCCAAGGCCATGATTGAGTAAGACCATCGACCAGTTGAGTTAGCTATCGACCAGTCAAGTTAGGCCATCGACCAGTTGAGTTAAGCCATCGACCAGCTTAGTTAGACCATCGACCAGTCGAGTTAAGCCATCGACCAGTTAGTTGGACCATCGACCAGTTGAGTTAAGCTATCGACCAGTCAAGTTAGGCCATCGAACAGTTGAGTTAGACCATTGACCAGTTGAGTCAGACCAAATTTATATAAAATATAAATTTATTAATTACTTGTATTTATTGTATCTTATATTATTGCGTTTCATACAGTTTTCATGCGAATTCCTTGATTTACTTGAAGTCATTGATGAGAATTTCGCGTTATTTTCACTATTAAATAGATTGAAGTATTATTTGAGGAATTCAAAACCAAGGTAGCTGAAAAAATTCTTATTGCTATAGAGAGGTAGCGACACATGGAGGGGTTTCAAAGGGTTCATGTGTCGTTACCTCTCTATATAGGGGAATTCCTACCATTAAAGCAAAAGCAACAGTAATTCGCTGTGATTATTTAACCGTCCTTTGGTAGACCTTGGTATTTCCAATACGTTGCATTTCAATTTGGGGTTGTTTTCACTCTTATATTGTATAAGGTTGCATCAATTATTACTATCAAGAAAAAGGACGGCGAAGAAAAAAAGTAGATTGTAAATAAAACTTACAAAACAATAGAAGTCGACACGAACTTTTCAGGTCTTTGGAGGGGAAGTTTTTTATCCTGACGTGTTTTAGCATGAGTTGGAACAAAATATTATGGTCCACCTAAAATACATATTGTCTTACAGTGGAAACTAGCATTTGAATAATTAATTACCCTTTGGGCTGGAAACTATATAATACTATGACATATCCAAAGTCATCGAACTCGTTCCTGACTGGGTTTGTTGTTTATCAGGAGGTTGTTGTATTTCATATACTTTGAAATTGTATTTCTTCGCCAGAGGAGAACAAACTTTTTAAATCGTTTCCACAGCTAAAAAGTCATCGTAAATAGACCTCACAGTAATGAACTAAAACTAAAGACAAGTTGCTCTATCAATTGATATTTGTAATTTGTATTCTTAGTTCTTCTGGGTTGCATTATCAAAAACTGAAATCGGGGAATCAACCTTTAACGAATTGCACTTACCCTTTGCAAGATAATTATAGTGTAATCATTTAAAAAAAATTAACTATACGGTTCTGTATTTATTTTAGTAACGGCTCTTTAGACGGCAATGGGATAAAAAACAAGCTTTCATATAAAATCGGAATTTAGACTTAAAATCATGGTATAAATGATCTAACAAAAGAAAGTTTTGCCTCTAGAGCAAAATTTTAATTTCAAAATTTGTTTACTGGCACCACCTCATCAAAAAAAAACACTTAAACCAAAAGTATTGCACCTTGGGTGTAACATACTGGCTATGTATGCCTGTCTGCTCTAAATATCGATTCTAACTATTTTTGATTCCAAAGCGAGTACAATAGGTGTTAGAGAGGACTTCAAAATGGGTCATTACGCCCTGATTTCAAAGTTGACACAATTCAAGTATCTATTATATTCTATCATTGTGGCAATCGCAATTCCCGTACCTCCAACATCTGGCCTGAAAGTTGTGGAAGGGCTGGCGGATTTGATCAACTCCATCACCGAATGTCACATCCGGCTCGTTTACGACGAAATAGACCTCGATGACGTCCCGGTAGACAAAAATCCACTTACAATCTGTCGCTACCAAACCTCTAAGAAACTCGACGTTGATTCGTACGACAAACTCCAAGGTGATTTTGAGTTATCAAAAGGATTTCAATACCACAGGTCGATTAATGTTGTAAAGTCGAAAGGGATTTACTGCGTTTTCCACGTCATGTATTTCAAAGCAAAAGTTCAATCCTGGAAGTCTTATCAAGAGTATATCAATGGTTGGCATATGAGTTCCTTGTCTTCAGTACAAATTGCTCTGGACGACGTGAATCAAATCTTTGTACACGGTACAGATGAAGCAAAATCGGAGACTTTGAAGCCTCAATTCAATTACTTTGCATACTTCACCCATTCCTCAAATTTAAAAAACATTACTCTTTTATTGTCAAAGGAAATAAACCGCATGGACATAACTCGCTATTTCGATGCAGGTTATTACGATCGCGGGTTTGCAAGGCTTGACGTGTTGAAATTCCTAATAAACGTTTTGGACGAGTCCAATCATCTGATTCAGAAGGCTGTTTTTTGCTTCTATTGTCCACAATCTAAAACTATTCCGATTGACTCTACAGGAATCGGAGAAACTCGCAAAGAATGGGACAGATTTTTCGAAACCTTCGCTCCGCAATTCTGGAATAATATAGATGAATCTAACTCGGCTTATAGCATCGACTTGTCGGCGTTGATCCAACAGTTCCGAAATAGGGAAATCGAAGTGAATCCATTTCGAATTCCACTCGATCCAGACTCGCCTTTTTTAAATTTCGAACACTATATCTTAGCCTTGCTATTCGGTGAGACGAATACTACATTAATTGGACATACAGAAAAGATTCGAATCGGGTGTGGAGAAGGCATCTATATTTATGCTCCGGATATATGTATCGACTTGTATTCTCGTTATCCCGACTTTACTTTCAATCAAGTGATCAATGATAAGGATAGAAAATACAGGATTTTAGGTGATCGTATGCCCTTCTACTTCATTCCGGAGTCCGTGGTAATGACTTCCTCAGACGGCTTCAGTTTCCTCACCTGTTTTACAGAACAAGCCTTGGCTTTCAAAATTTATCTCCAACCCTTTCAGGTTAAAGTTTGGATCGGGATTTTCTCCTCCGTTGCAACAATCGCCATCTTTGTCCATTTGTTTCTGAAGAAATTCAAAAGAATCTGCCAAACTTTCTCCCCGTATTTGTTTATGTTCGCATCGATTTTGGAGCAATCCTACTTCATACCGTCGTTCCTTGACGAGCTACTCTTTTACAGGATCGTACTGGGACTTTGGTTGCTTCTTGGGGTAATTTTTACAAACGCCTACAAGGGGCTTGTCATTACAGGCGTCACCTCACCATTTCCTTCTCGCAGCGTTACTCAGTTTAAGGAGCTGGTGACACAGCGTTTTACAGAGATCGAGCCCTTCTCCTTTGGTAAAGATATTGGTCATGCGGCCAATTGCACGCAGGTTCAATTCGAATTTAATATTTTGTCCCATTTTCCATCATGGAAGGGTTTATTTTATTCAATTGTATGGAATACATATCGACACGCCGAACTTCGAATAACAAAAAAATCCAAGGAAAATGTTATAATTAAGGCAAATAGGTTGGAGTTACTCTATAGGCATTTGGTGGTACCAAATCATTTTTGCGTCGGGAAAGCCTTGACTTTTGGTAAACCACTACAAGAGGCTGACAAAGCAATCGAAGCAGAAATTGTTAAATGCGGCCGGGACGTTTATGTCGACTTGTCATCCAAGACACTAATGGAATTTGAGTATTTGTCCAAGCATTATAACAAAATCAAATTTACATTATCCAAAGACAGCATTCTTCAGACATATAAGGGATGGATGTTCGAGAGAAATGAAGGATCAAAGGTCCCTTGGGCCTTTCGAACGATCGTTTCTTCGGGCATTTACAATAAACTAGAGGGTTATTTTAGGAGAGCTACTTTTAATTTGAGGTTGAATTATACTTTGGGAATAACGAAAGAGAAGGAAGAAGAGCGGGTCAAAGCTGTCAAAATGTCGGATAATATTCAAACTGTTTTCTTTTTTTATTTATTTGGAATTGGATTAAGTGTTTTGGGATTGATGCTTGACCTATGGATTATTCCACTATTTGAGGTTCAAGAAGGAAAATCTTTGAAATTGAGAACATGGTCGAAATTGCTGAAACGCGGGTGGGATTTATTTTCCAAAAAGGGTTTTTGGTCGCATTTCTGGAAATTTTTCCCAAAGGCTTGGGGAAACATTTTATATTATCACACTTGAAAATCTTGAAAAATGGTCGGTCAATAAAATGCAAATCTTTAAATAGCTCCCTTTGAGAATTTCCAGTATTGTCAATTATTTACGTATTTGAAGAGATTTTAAGGCCTTCTTATTACTGTTCTTTCCCTGATACAGTCCTTGTATTTAACGACACGTGTAAAGCAATTACGAATACAATATACAATAAATAAAATACATAGCAAAAGATAAAATAAATTATATAGTTATGTTAGGATTGTAGCGTATGATACCGAGCTATGCGGGATAGTTTAGGGATAGTGTACCGAGCTATGCAACCTGAGTAGGGGTAGAGTGCAAGCTGTGCGAGTTTGGAAGACGTGTGGGCAACCCGGTAACCAAACTTAGAATCGGATTTTTACAAAATCTGAAGCTATCCCAGAACTGAACTTATGCATCGTTGCTTGATCTCCGGCAAAACTAAATTGCTCCTGCCCAATATTTCATGGCCTCGGAACCAGTCTTGTTTCTTTCAAAATGAAAGCATCGACTGCAATCATGTGCAAAGTATTTTGCAGCCAGTAGGCTGCAAAAATTTGGCATGGTTATTATTCGTTGGCTCATATATGAAGACCTCAGCCGAATAACCACCCATCTCGGAAGATGAATTTTCATTTAATTTAAAATCAATTTAAAATGAAGTTGCCATGACAACTTTCGAAGTTTTAAAAAAAATATCACGCTTAGATTCCTTAGCAACTAATGAAAATGTCGCATTTAATTACACGAAGGGGGCAATCTTGTGCGTTTATTAAAAAGAAAACTCACATAAGTTTTAGCCCAACTAATTTTCTAAAGTTTGAGCCTAATTTCACAATTTTAGGCCGAGGAAATTCGGAGATACTGCGATTTCCGCAAATCAATTTTAATTTAAGTTTATTAATTAAAATCACTTAATTTAAATTACACTTTGGAATCGAAATATCTTTGTATTCGCCTGACCGAAAGTTATGCAAATAGACTCAAAATTTAGACAATTAGTTGGGCTAAATGCCTCTTCTATTTATTTTGTACTATCGGTAACGTTTGACTCGCTAGGGCTTTTGAAAGTGGCGTTGCTAAGGGTTTTGAATGTGAGATTTTAAATATATTTTTGTAAGTTGTCATGACAACTTCAACTTTTACTTAATTTATAAAAAGCTGCAAAATCCTCCTCCGAGATGGGTGGTTATTCGGCTGAGGTCTTCATATGTGGGAGTTCAATGAAAATCTGTTTTCGGTTTTGCGAACAACAATTTTTAACCCATTTTTTGTTGCATTTGAAATAATTTTGATTTTGAAACTATCTGATCCATTCATGTTGTATGTAATGTAAATTTTGTTCCGCAGCCTTTTTGTAAAGCACACTTGTCTAGTGAATACAATTTTTGAATATTTGTTAATAAATATGATTGGCTTGTTCAACTTCAAATAGAATTTGTATGTCGGTTATTCTAAATTATTATGTATCGTAGATACATAATGCGAATGGTCTGGTGTCCGTCCGTCCGTCTGTCCGTCCGTAAACACGATAACTCGAGAACGGCTTAACTTTTTGAAATTTTTCTTTCGAATATCTATAGAAGACATCTAAACGGAGGTCAAGTTCGTTTGGGGGCCCCGTAGGTGAAAGTTCAAGGGGGGAAAGGTCAAAGGTCAACATTTTTTTAAATAGTAACCCCCCATGTGTGATACATCGATAGAAAGCTACGGTCAAGGGCTATTCAATGATGTATATGATTTGGGGGTGGGGACACCCCCTGACCGGTGGGGAGGGGTCAAAGAGGTCAAATTACAAACATAAATGTGTGATACGTCATTCGAAAGCTATGATTAAGGGCTTTCAAATGACGTATATAATTTTGCTCTATGGTTGGGGCAATTTGAGATTTTTGATATTCTGTGTGTTTTAATCGTTTGATACGTCATTCGAAAGCTATGATCAAGTGCTTTTGAATGACGTATGTTATTTTGCTCTATGGTTGGGGCAATTTGAGATTTTCGATATTTCATGCATTTTTAATATTTTAAAACACAGTTTTCACTGTGAACATGTTTCGATGTGTATGAAACGGTATAAAAACGTTATATCTACGATACATCAGTACATTCGTTGGACGGTTTATTGGTTACACGCTTTTAAATCGTCTGAAACTCTGACAACCATAAATGCGATGCTAGCGGTTTCTGAAATTTATTTTCAATAAAAACTCTAAAAAACCGAAAAAATTTCTAATTCAATAATTCAAAGTCATTTCCGTCTCTGCTGAAAAGTTCAAAGGTTTGATTCTTTTATTTCGGGATTCCCAATGTTAAATCTGCGTTTAAATATTGTGAAAAGACTGGTTCAGTGTAATGCTAATTTGGGGGTTCCTCCAATGTTAACTCCCTATCTCGGTCGCGACTTTCCAGGGAAAAGTGGTGAAAAGGGGAAAAGTCGACTTTCTCCTCTTTCTCCCCTTCTCGCCAATGCTAATATTTTTAACCTCAAGCCCCCGGCTTTGACCTTCCCACTGACTTTACTATGTTAGAACGATTTTATTCACCAATAGTTCCAATGTTAAAGTTTGATTATTTTACACCCTCTTTCGAATGAGAGAAGGAGGTAAAAAAAATATCGTGATTTTTCATCTGAAAATGTTCCCTTGTTAGTTTGACTCAAAGAAACAGCGTTTACCAGATCATACTTTTTAAGTATATATGCTATTTTGGGAAATAATAGAAAGAACCCGACTTTATCGAAATAATTTTCGAGAGTTGAGACGTTGAGAACCAAGGTACGTGAATTCAGATCGTAAAGAGGTAGCGTCACTCTCACTGGGCAACATTTCGAAAATATCGTCCCTTTTTCAGAAACGAAAAATCTAAAGTCATGGCAACCTTTCCTCTGTGCTACTTGGACATTTTATATGTGATTAGCTCATAAAATCCAGTTTTGAAATCGTTCAGTAATCGGATAAGGGAATCCATGAAATTCTGATGCAGGGTTAAAATATCCTGCTATGCATGATAAGTTCTAAAAGAACAGATCATTCATATTTTTGAAAATCAATGCAGATGCGAATGAATGTTTAGCCAATTCCGTCTCCCGAATGGGCAAATGATATTACATTTTTGAATGACAAATGATAATTGCCATGGTTTTTTGTCTCCTTGGGGGTCTGTCCCCCAAGGATATGTTTTAAATTATTTTTCGAAATGTTGCCCAGTGACGCTACCTCTTTACGATCTCAATTCACGTACCTTGGTTGAGAACGTCCCTCAACTGATGAGCTCATTCTAATGGAGTTGAGACGTTGAGAACGTCCCTCGACTGATGGGCTCATTGTAATAATTGGGAAGTTTGGAGAAACTAGTATAACTCTCAAGTTAAGATGCTCGTGGCACAGTGGTCGCCCTGACCAGGCGACAGTAAATATGTTCAGTGGTGCCGGGTGGACCTAGGGTAAACCCCGGAAATGGGTGTTTCCATTCCATTTACCTGTCATTAGCAATTTAAACGGTTTTGCTGTATTTTATACTTTTAAAATTTTTCTATATAGTAGAAATATTTTAAATGCAAATAAAATATGTTTTAAACGTAGTAGAAATATTTTTAATGCAAATAAAATGTGTTAAACGTAGTAGAAATATTTTAAATGCAAATAAAATATGTTCCAAACGTAGTAGAAATATTGTGTTTAAAATATTTTTAAACTCCACTAAACTATTTTTAGATGCTAATAAAATATTTTTAAATGCAAATAAAATATATTTAAATGTAATAAAGATATTTTTAGATTCTAATAAAATATTTTTAAATGCAAATAAAATATTTTTAAATGCTAATAAACTATTTTTAGATGCTAATAAAATATTTTGAAAAGCTAATAAAATATTTTTAAATGCAAAAAAAATATATTTAAATGTAATAAAGATATTTTTATGTGCTAAAAATATTTTAAAATGCAAACAAAATATTTTTATTGTTGCAGACATCATTTCAAGTGCAAATATAATATTTAAATGTTGTTACAAGATTTTGAAAAGCAAAAAAAATATCCGTTAAGAATGTTTTTAATTGAGCATAAAATATTTTTAGATGTGGTAAAAATATTTTTAGATGCTAATAAAATATTTTTAAATGCTAATAAACTATTTTTAGATTCTAATAAAATATTTTTAAATGCAAATAAAATATATTTAATGTAATAAAGATATTTTCGTGATAAAGATATTTTTTAGTTGTACTAAAAATATTTTAAAATGCAAACAAAATATTTTCATTGTTGTAGACATCACTTCAAGTGCAAATAGAATATAGATAGATAGATAGATAAATATATATTTATTCAATACTTTTTAAGACCAGTACTGGTCCATGAAGGTACGTCAGTTTACATAATTGTATATAACTTGAGAGTCATTATTAAATTAGGAACTTAATTAAATTGCTAGAGACAGACGGTAATCTTAACATGTAAGTTTGTTGTAAAATGTAAAATAAAGATTAAAGTTGCATTTGCAAATTCAAAGTTACAATTCCATACAAGATATAAAAAGTGTAGTTCACTTAAGATACATTCGCCAATATTTAGGCATGACATAACATTTTGAATAATAAAGAATCGGGTGTAATTATCAACATTCATATCAACATTCATTCTCAAATGAGATTAAAAATTGCATACTAGTAAACGTTATTCGGGCCAATCGTAAAGTAAAGAAAACAAAAGATTATGTTCAACAGATTCCTGTAGGTTGAAGTGGAAAGATATAAAAAGTACTTATAGCACAATAATAAGATATAGATAAATTCTTATTCTTGTAAATACATAGTGGGTACAATTAAACTCAAAATAGCAGCTAAGGCACGATCAGCAGACCGGATAGAGAGGGTGTTAAATGACATCGAATTCCAAAGTTATAGTCCACCACCATCAAATGTCCAAAGAACGGGGTTAGGGCGTTGGCTCGTAGTCCCACGGAGCCTTAACTGGTAGGTATCCTCACCGCCCCTCCGGATTCCCCGAGCGGCAGCAAGGTCAAGACACTGGTAACCCCCAAGGCGTCCCTCAAGGGTCCTAGCTTAAGTTAAGATTTAAGTTTAAGTTAATTTAATTAATTAAATTTCTTTTAATTCTTAAGCTTTAAGCTCATTACGCATAATCACACACCCACAAACTTTCCTATACTAGTATATTTATACATACTTAAGCTTAAATTTATATATGCGAGGCTAGTCGAGTCAAATTCATTTATTTTCTTATGCCTTCATGAAATCTCTTGTTTATTTCTTTTGAGAGCGTCTCAACTTAGAAATGTCTTTTTAGTTTTATTTTATTTTATTGTTTTAAGTTTAAAAAAATTTTTGAAATAGGAAATTTATTCAAGAGTAAAGGAATGTATCGCAGAGTTTAAGTTGAAAATCCATATGATAACTTATATCACTAAATTTTAAAATTGACCTTTAATCATCAAACAAAAATGCTCCCTAGCCGTCGAAAAATCACAAAATATGTTGGCTTCGGAGCCTTTCTAATTCATTCAAAGCGTTTATGTCACAGGGACTAAAAGTTTCCGTAGTAACTAATTTTGAAACACAAAGATCAGATATAGCCAGGGCCGATAAGGTTTTCACACGGCTTAAAGCATCATAGGCCATTCCTTTGGCGAAGAGGGTTTTTCCGAGGTTCAGAACTATTTTATCAACAGTTATGCCCTGTAACAGTAAATAAAAGTTTACTTATTTTCTAGTAAATATGTATAAAATAGGTAAACGCAAAAATAGCAATTTATTTTCCACTTACTTGCAGTTTATGAAAATTCTGTCCAAATGATAGAATCAAAGGAAGCATTTTTCTTGATATCATGGTTTTTTTCTTTCCCAAAAATTGAAACTCCATGCATGCAATGTCCACTGGGTTTGGAAGATGGTCAAATTTTATTTTCACACTTCGGGGTAAATTTCCTGGTTCCTTCTGATTTCTGCCGATATTCCAACTAAATTCTACAACGCTTCCAACAGCTCCATTAACTAGACCATTTTCCACATTTATATTTCTTCTTAGCATTACTCGGCTGCCTACTCCAAGTTCAATCTCGGAAGGAATTCCAGCTGTTTTGTTTATTTTATTCCACGCTAAATTTTTCGGACAATCTCGACCAAATTTGGTTCCGTCAGCATAGGTGTCATGTGCACACATTTTATAAATCTGTGTGGTTTTGCTAAGCTCCAATATTTTTTTAGCATTATGTTTATTCGCCAAGGCAATGGTTGGAAATGCCCAAATAGCATCATCAAATGTTTGTCATAAGTTTGTTGTGATATTCTGGATCCGAAGGGCGTAGCACACGATCTTGAAGAATAGAAATATCTTCTTGTGTTATTTTTCCAACTCTTAATCTCAAGCATATGTCACGTAGAGGGTCCTGTCCGTTTTGCCTTTCATTTATTGTTAACTCGACAAAGTCACATAATCTCCATAGGTGAATTTCTAGTTGAAGTTGTGGAGGCTTCCGGAATATATATGAACCCTGGACACATTTCATCTGAAGTAGGTCCCCCATTAAGCAAAAATTCATTCCAGCAAAAGGTTCGTCGATTTGAAAAATCTCAACCAGTCGTAAATGGATCATTCTTAAACTCTGATAATTGATTAGACTCAACTCATCGATGAAAATGAATTTAACGTCTTTATATAGATTTCTTAATTCTTGTAATCTCCGACCTCCAAGTTTTTTAAGAACTCCAATTTTATTAAACTCCAGAGGAAGGCTGAAGGCCTTATGCATTGTTAAACCTCCAACTTGGTGGGCGGCTTTTCCAGTCGGAGCGCTTATGATTATAGAGCTCCTACTAAATGTGTTTTGGATGTATTTTGTTAGCAATGAAAGGACATGGCTTTTACCTGTTCCACCAGGTCGGTGGAAAATGAGCCGAATTGGCGAGCTAGACTGTCCTGAGATAATACGGCCAATATGTTCCGAGAATTTTTGAAAAATTCGTTTTTGCTCCACGTTAAGGGAGCTGACGCCTTCTTTTATCTGTTGAACGATATTCGCATCTTGGTTTGGAAAAATATTTTGGGGTGCCATGTTTCCATCATCCGGGTTTTCTTCATATTCAACATACTCCATACTAAACGGATTATCTGAATCACCGTCACTTCTTTCGTCAAAATCAAATTCTGCAAGTCTAAGCAATGCTTGGTCGATTGCAATAGACAGATCCGGATTAATGCATGCATCATCAGAAGATTTTCTAAACCTGGTATGACAAATGTCAAATGCCTGTGAAATTGATTGATTTTCTCCAATAAAATTTTCCTCGCGAAATGGAAGGTACAAGAGAATAAGAGAATAAAGATAATTATCTCGGTCAGCAACCGGGTGAAAGCTTGGAGATTTAACAACCGCAGGTCTATTCCGTCGTTCAATTAACTCGACCTTGTCAATGAATTTACATTTTAAAATTTGTTTTTGCCCTTCAATTATCTCATCGTCGTCTTCACCAAATTCTTCGACGTCTTCGTCATCAAAGCCGTTAAGTTGCTTCCTTTGCACTGGTTGATAATGCGAAGCGAATTCGAATAGAGAAATTGCTTCCAAAGAATCTGGTCGTTTTGTATAACGGTCGATTAAACTTGTACAGAACCGAGGATTCTCATCATTTAAAGTTTCCTTTCGTATCATTCTTATTCTATTTTCTTTCCGAAAAGTTGGTATGAAAACAGTTTTTCTGGTACTTTTTCTCAAAAATAGGTGACACATCCTAAATGCAGCTTCTTGAGCACTTACTTGTCTCCTCTTCATGATTTGAATAGAAATCATATACATTTTCTGGCGTACTGAGATTTCTGATTCCATTATTTTGCTTACGGATTCCTGGATTTCTTGTTGAATCTGAGTTGGTTCAGATTTTCCAATGTATTTTGCAATATAGTAGGCTATTGCCATACTACACGTGCACGCTTGTATATCCATATTAGACGGATCAATGACGAGTAGTTTAGGATGATAATTGTTAATCATCGCTTCTTCTGTCGTTCTTTGTAATTGAACGAACTTTCCACTGTTCCTTTGAATTTCGGCGTCTCCAAGAATCTTAGTTTCTTCGCTTGGCTTCATCGGATAGTTAAATCGGCAGCCTTGGTTATTATTCTTGAAACATGTTGATGTGTGTCTGTGTGACTGAAACTTTCGAACAATATCTGCTGCAGGTGACTGTAAAGAACATGTGATATTCTTATCGAGAAATGCAATTCCTTCTTCTGTATTCCAATCGGGAACATTTTCAAGCCATACAATCATGTGTGCATGGGGGCTTCCTCTGCTTTGAAATTCCACACGACAACTGTAATCCAATAGTTTTCTACCAAATAGGAATTCAGAATGTTTTTCAAGAAATGACATCCATTTTGTTAGTCTCATAGAAAAGTGTCTCGCAGCTACGACTGGGTAGTCATTTAAAAGTTGCTTACGCTCCTCATAAGGCAGAGTAGAGGGTTCAATGTCGGGGTAATCATAGCCGTGTTTGGCTTTCAACAATGCATTGACAGTATCATACGAATTTAAGTCGTCAAACGACTTAGTTAAAAAAAAGTTGGAGTTCCAAGTGTTTTAATCATTGCAATTAGGTCACCTGTATATTTAGCCCAATATGCGGCTGTTCCTCGAATACCACTCATATATAAGTGGGGTTGTACGATCATATCTTCGATTTCGCCAGCTTCCCGTTGCAAATTGCAACATACGTTAATCTTCTGGAAAGCCCTGTATTTGTCGCGCTCACTCAGTGCATAAAATAAGTAATCTGTTTTACCAGAAAACCATTTATAAGATGACATAAGGCGTTGCTGGAAATAGTCCAGTGGAGTTAGTTTAATAAGTCGATTTGAATTTAATCCATATTCAGAGTTTTAGTTTTCATTAATTCAAATCGATTTGTCTCTATTTTTAGCCCGAGTCAGGGCTTATGGAATCATGCTGTCCGTCTGTCCGTCCGTCTGTCCGTGACACGCTAGCGGCCAAACGGCTGGACCGATCGACTTAAATTTAATAAAAATATATTATATCCGTGCTGTAACTCGAGAAGGGTTAAAGTTTTAAAATTTTTTTGTTTCAATATGTATTTTGTAATACCAAAAGGGTTTTTTGGTCAAATGACATATCCTTCACCCCCCAGCCCCCTCTAAAGGCTAAAATACAGCGAAATAACAATCAACACAACACATGTCGAGTATGTCACCAATAGAAAGATATTATGATGGGTGATATGAAAAATACAAAACAAAACAATAATTTTTCAAACAAAGGATGGGAACGACGGACAGTCGGATTTACTGAAGAGTATGGAATATAGAGTTGAGAAGGTAGACGGTTAAACGTCCGAAGTAAATTTAGTCATGTGTACCGGCCTACCGCACTACGCTCCGGTTCACTGTGTGTGGACGAGGGGAAGCCAGTGAGTTGGGAGTTTAGGGTGAGTTCCATCCTCTGTACGTAGCCGTGTATTTCACCCCGTTCCTCGTTTTGCTCGTACCCCAATATTCGACTCGACAATTGAAACTGGACAAAAAAGTAGACTGTAAACCATAGACGGGCAAAATGCCTTTCTGCCCCCTGGGGGCAGAACTAGAACTTCACGTGTGAAGTTATAGCACAGATAATCTGTGCTGGATCTGTGCTAGAACTTCACACGTGAAGTTCTGGGTTTTTTATTCATTGTTATTTTTATTTTTATAAACTTGAATTACCCCTGGCTGACACTTTATAGCTCTTTACACACAAATACAATTATAAACAAAAACTAAATACTAAACTCTGGAACCATGCCATTGTCAGGTTAGGATTAATGTGCATTGAGGTCAATCTGAAATTTGTATCACCTGAGAGAACCAAAAATGAATGATGCTCATACCATTACTTTTGGTTACGATATGATCGACATTTGCCAATATATATTGTGACCCCCTTAAAATGTTTAGATAATTATTTGCTTTTGAGTTCAGGGTGGGACTGACTGCTTAGTTGAAATAAGTTGGATCGATCGATCGATGCAAGCAGCTTTCCAAAAGAGAAATTAAATGCATAAATTTTTAATGGATTTTTACTAAATTTTATTAGACAACATTTATTACTTTTACTAAAAGAAGTAGTAACTCATTTTTATGTAATTTGAAGCCCTGATTTAAATTGCTTATCGTTAACTCATAATAAAATTTCAAAAAGCGTGTAATGTCTATGAGCGACACAACTCTGGGTCGTTTTAATCATGAAGTGGAATATCACCTTTCCCCAGCCATAGAGTACAGACAAATATTAATGAATATCACTCACCTTTCCAACAATGTATCACATATGTGTTATCACATAAAGATGTTACCTTTTGACCAAACACCCCTCGACATTTTACTTTAACGCTCCATAAACTGAATAAATGCGACTGAATTGACACTGTTTAGTAAATTTACAACATTTGATTTTATCATAAATTATTCCACAGCAGAAGTGCCTATGACGATTATTACTGACGTTCAAATACTCTTACAAAATCACAAAATCGGGATCGAAATGCAAACCGTGATGCTGTAGTACATTATAACTGCGAAACAGTCCGCCAAAGAACAAGTCTTAATTCTGAGCAATCTATACCCATTAACTCCCATCGGATATCCGAGTGGCTGCAATGCCAACGTTCTCCGAACCTGGTATCCCCTGTGTTTCTCGGGAACTTTCAAATATCGGAGATTGCGGACAATATTTTTGGAAACTTTGTAAGTTTTAATTCCTTGATGGAAAGAGATTCCAAAGAGCAGATTCATCATAAAAGCAGTCACTGGGAAGTTTACGTAAACAAATAGGGGAAGAACTCGGTGTAACCTGACAGTGCAAAAACTCAAGCTAATAGAAGAGACAATGGCCACACCGACAGTAAGCGAAATAGTTGTCTCCAAATATTCTAAATAAATCCGTTGAATTATCTCCAGTCTTCTGTAGGATGCTAAATCCCGCATCATTCGTAATCGACCAAATCCTCTGTTTTTATACGCCACTTGATTTCGTTCCAAGGCGACAAGTTGTTTGTTTAAACCGTCGCCAAAATACAAATTGATAATGTCGCAAAGGATCGTGAGACGAAATAATTGATGGATCGTTGAAACGAATATAATGAGTCGGGAGAGTTTGAAAAGGGGTGCATCCACAGAGGGGACCCCTCCTTTCAAAGTGTGGAAAAAAGGGTCCATGTCCCAACGAATTACTATAGCCGGAGAACAGATACCTATTATTTTGAATCCGGTGAGACAAAATAGCGCCATCAGGTCGACAAGGTCGAGTTTTGACCATTTACTAAATGGATGGCGAGCTCCTTTAAAAATATAGTACAGGTCATGGTCATATTCATTCCTTAGACGTTCATAAATTAAGAGAACGTACCAACGGAACTAGCTTCCTCTTGCAGTCCAAGTAAAGAATTCCAGCCGGAAATCAAGGCGTCTCCATGATGGATAATTCCATGGGCAGAAGCTAAGCCAAAAATGCCAATTAAAATATAAAGGCAATGGAGAACTAGAATATGAAAGTGGGCAATCCGTTCCACCGAATATAATTGCCTTATGGGCAGAGATATGGAAAAGAGTAGGCTACACAGGGCGAATGCCAAGTCCAAATACCACCAAATTAAAGAACGGGTTCCCGACACCTTGACCAGTTTTTGACTTCCGGTGTCCCATTCCAACCCGATCTGGGCAACCCCTTGGAAAACCACGGCGTAATTATTGAGTGTGGTTGTCACACGTAGGCGAGCCATGCTTGGCAAGTAAATGTGAATGCTTTCTTGTTCAAAAGCGAAATGGAACTTTCGTCGATTTCCTCGAAACTTGATAATAAAAATTGACGATTAAATTCATTCTAGAGCAAGGCTGATGTTTATAAAATTATTTTGTCTTTCAATTTCATCATTGCTTTGACTCAATCTCAATTATATCGATAATTGTAGCCTTTTAAGGTCAGAGGGGCCGTGGCTTTGGGCTTTTTAATGGTTTTATAGAAACTTGATGAGGGTTAAGTAGTAGTATATAATTTTATAGCTTACAATCTAAAGCCGATCTAAATCTGAATCTATTTTACGGCTTTGGTGAAATGTCAAAGAGACGAGGTAACAGCCCGTGATTGTGCCTTTCATTGAACACAATGAAGGATACATGAAATATTGATGTCAGGTTGGTGAAAATTGCATTATAAAAGTGGTTCAATGTTTTATGTGAGATTATTAGGTTCCTACTTTTCAGTTATATCTCGTTCAAAGTTGTATCAAAAATGGGCTAATAGTATTTAAAAAACCTACAGTGTGCAGTGCATAAAAGCCCGAGTAAGGATACTTTTATTTGTCTGTATTTTAAACCTATTCCCTTGGAAAAACTAGTCAGTATCCCAAACCTCAAATGCCGGTGAATGCTACGGTGGCCGTTGGTCTTATCAGCGTAGCAGTCAGAGGCATTTGAGAGAAGGGAAACGAGAGAGACTCGGAATGGCAAAACCCAGTTCGGATTCGTCTTGTGAGAACAGACTACCCGACTGCCGATTGTCAGACTACTCACTGACAGACTAACCGACAAAGGACAGACTACCCGACCGACTACGACTGACAAAATACAGACTACTCGACTGACTGACTCATCATATAATTTTAATTAAATTAATTAATGAAATTATTGGTTGAAGTACAGCTAAGGCCAATTGTCAAAAAAGCTTCTTATCAAATCTATATGGCAATAAATATTAGCAACGTTAACGTTCTTTAGCAATTTTGTACTATAAATAAAGGTCAACATATATCCAAAAATATGATCCAAAAGTCGAAGTAAAAATGTTTATTTTTTCCCAGGTAAATGATACCGTCACTACAGTAAAAATGTAACTATTTTTAGCTGTCAATTTGTTACGAAATAAAGTAAGAATCTGTTCAATTACTATGATTTGAGTAGTGATCTGTTGACCTTACAAGTCAAAATGGTGACACAAAAAGTTGTTTATTTTCTAATGACAAAGATTTGACAAGAGAATTTTTTTACCTTCATGAATCTTTGACTTGTCGACCCATTAGGTCAAAATAGTGATAGAAAAGTATTTTTGATGTTTTAATTCCGGATGACTGGATAAAATTTAAAATATTTTGAGACTCTTGTTGAGAATTCTGACCTGACCGTATTTCGTTGGGGTCAAAATGACCGTTAAGGTCAAAATTGTAGAGGAAAAAGGTTGTGGGGTTTTTCTTGTCTGTTCAGTAAGCAAAATATTTTCGTATTGGTAAGTTGAACTTAACAAAACCGACCCCAAAGCAAATGGTCCTAAACCCAATTGTTGTATTTAGTGTGCTGTTTATAATCATAAAAATACATTTTTATTAATAAAGCTTCATTATTTAAATCGTTGGTTAGTCTGTCGGGTGTATGTCTTTTGTCAATCGGTCGGATAGTCTTCAGTCGTCAGTCGGGTAGTCTGTCCTGACGACATCATAACCTCTGTTCTCTTTCAAGTTTCAACTCGTTCGAAGAGCTTTTGCAATCCACGGCTGAGGATTAGTGACGATATCTTCATTTGCATATCTCTTCTAAGGAGATATGGAAAGGAGATAAGGATCTTTCCAACTTTGGCATCTAACTCCGAGAGTGTTTATCTGTTGGAGTTACTCTAACTATGGAAAAACTACTTTGCATGACCCCCACGGGCCAACCGATCGACCGATTTTTCCCACCTTCGAACTTAGCCTTTGCATTTGCAAAATACAAAAGCGTCCCAAATTTGAAGTCGATCGGTCCAGCCGTTTGGCCGCTAGCGTGTCACGGACAGACGGACGGACAGACGGACAGCATGATTCCATAAGCCCTGACTCGGGCTAAAAATAGAGACAAATCGATTTGAATTAATGAAAACTAAAACTCTGAATATACTCTAATTTCGCTAATTCCATTTCACTAAGAATTCACATCGTTCATCTCATAAACCGTTGTAATTTGTAATCACACATCAAAAATGTAAAAAAGATGAGACAGAAACATCGTTTTACTGTACGACGACAACAACAACGGCGACGACGTCGTATGCTAGTCGTAGAATCTCAAATTTACACAACCATAAGTAAAGGAATAGACATCGTTACATGTGTATACAGTAATTTATCTTTCAAAAGCAATCTCACATACAGGGTAACCTACTTAAATTAAACCTTAAAATTATTTCTTCGTTTAAAATATATTTTAAATGTCAAGCTATAGTGGTCCGGTGACATTGGAACTTTAAAGAGATTCAAAAGTATAGATTTTATACACAAAACGATTTATCGAAAATATTTCAAGGTCGTACTTCTAGGGTATACATAATATCCAGCCTCCTTAAGCACAGCGCACAGCGCACAGCCTTGAATTGTTTGAGGGTTCATCTAGACATCAACAGTATAAACTCTCAGCCTTTGAAATGCTTTAAAAGTTCACAAATCGGATATTGAAATGCAAACTGTGACGCTGTAGTACATTACAACTGCAAAACAGTTGGCCGGTTGGTACAGTTGTCATGAGAAAATGTGTAATGACTTAATCAACAAGGCAAAAACTGCAGAAATGCAACTATTCTCCGTATTTTACAAAAGCAAGATAAAGACACTTGACAGCAAAATGTTACTATTTGACTCCTTTGTTAAATCTGTTTTAATGTACTGTTCAACAATATGGGGAATTACAAACTTCAATAGACTCATACAATTTCAAACCAGCTTTCTGAGGAAACTATTTACACTACCGTATAAAACTCCCATTTGGTTTCTCAGGTTAGAATCCGCATGCACGTCAATTGAAACCACTCAAATATAAAATCTTCTGAATTTCTGGAAGAGACTTTACATGCAACCACCAGATTGTCTTATAAGAAAATGGCTTGATGCACTGAAAAGAACTGTGAACCGAGAAAATATGAAATACAACTTGTATAGAGATTTAACAAACGTATTAAGAGAATACAAGTCCGAAAATGCTGTGTTAATTGAGCCAAATTTAAATGATATTGACAATATGGTTAAAAAATACATAGAAGTAAGTGAATGTTTTAGGAATATAGCTGAAGCAATTAAACAGAAAGATATCCTTAAAATTTTAAGCACTAACTCAATGCCACTGTATAAATATATAAAAACCCATCACCAACGAGAATCATGTTTAAATTTTAGAAGTAGTTGGAGTACCACGAAATTAATTATTCAACTTAGAGCTAACATGTCTCAAATCTGTCACAATCGACTAACGATAAAGCTATTTACTCTGGAACACTTCTATGATCCTTTAACTAATCCACTCTGTCAATGTTGTAACTTGAAATCCGACGAAGACCTCCATCATGTTATGTTTGTTTGCCCAAGATACCGAATGATAAGAAACAAGTTTCTAAAAAACTACACAATTCCAGACTCAAAACATTGTTACCTACCATTCTTCTCAAATTTAACCAAAATCAAAATACAAGATATAACAATGTGCTATGTAAAATTTATGCTGAAAACTAGACAGCTTGTTCTAGAACCTACGTAACTAAATTATACAATACCTAATGCAAGAATCAAATTAAATTAATCAGTAATTTATTACAGTTATGTGTATCGTGGATGCGATTGTAAAGGCTAACAATTGGTAAATAAAAGTACTGACAGCCGACCCATCGTTTTGTACCTCTCCATACAAAATTTTCAGAGATATTTGTTATTTCGTTTGAAAACCATTCCGGAGGGTCGAAAACTTTTAAAACGAACCATAAGATTGGCAAAAAAATTTAATATTTTGGCCCTTGAGAAAAAACTCACAGCAAATTTTTATCTTCATACAATGGTAATTGTTTAGATAATTATTTGCTTATGAGTTAAGGGACTGACTGCTTAGTTGAAATAAGTTGGATCGATGATCGATGCAAGCGCTTTCCAAAAGAGAAATTAAATGCATTCATTTTGAATTTGGCTTTTTACCAACTTTTATTTTAAAACATTTATTACTTTTACTAAAAGTAGTACTAACCCATTTATGTAATATTAGAGCTTATAATCTGAAGCCCTCATTTAAGGGGCCCTCCATTAATTACGTAACGCAAGAAGGGAGAGGGGGGTCTAGACATTTTGTTACGCTCCCAAAGAGTTAACATTGAAGACGGCCATGTTTTGCGTTACGATGGGGGGGGTCTAAAAAATCGTGTTTTCTGCGTCACGTAATTAATGGACGGCCCCTAAATTGCTTATATTTAAAATATGCTCTTCAAAAAAGCATGTAATGTCGTTGAGCGACACAAGGAGTCGTTATAATCATGAAGAGAAATATCACCTTTTCCCTGTCATAGAGTAAAGACAGGTATTACTGAATATCACTCACCTTTCCAACAATGTATCACATATTTGTCTTTGCTATTGGAAAAGATGTGACCTTTTGGTCATACACCCCTTCATTTGACCGGAACGGTTCATAAATTGAATAAATGCGATTCAATAGACAGTGTTCAGTTAATTTAACATTTCATTAATGACGATTAATATTGACGTTCATACACTCTTAAAAAATCACAAAATCGGGATCGAAATGCAAACCGTGATGCTGTAGTACATTACAACTGCAAAACAGTTGGCCAAAGAACAAGTTTTAATTCTGAGCAATCTATGCCCATTAATTCCCATCGGATATCCGAGTGGCTGCAATGCCAACGCTCTCCGAACCTGGTATCCCCTGCGTTTTTCGGGAACTTTCAAATATCGGAGATTCCGGACAATATTTTTGGAAACTTTGTAAGTTTTAATTGCTTGATGGAAAGCGATTCCAAACAGCAGATTCACCATAAAAGCAATCACAGGGAAGTTTACGTAAACAAATACAGGAAGAAATCGGTGTAACTTGACAGTGCAGAAATTTAAGATAATGGAAGCGACAATGGTGACACCGACAGTAATTGAAATAAATGTCTCCAAATATTCTAAATAAATTCGTTGAATTATCTCCAGGCGTCTGTAGGATGTTAAATCCCGCATCATTCGTAATCGACCAAATCCTCTGTTTTTATAAGCCATTTGCTTTCGCTCTAAGGCGACAAGTAGTTTGTTTAAACCGTCGCCAAAATACAAATTGATAATGTCGCAAAGGATCGTGAGACGAAATAATTGATGGATCGTTGAAACGAATATAATGAGTCGGGAGAGTTTAAAAAGGGGGGCATCCACAGAAGGGACCCCTCCTTTCAAAGCGTGGAAAAAAGGGTCCATGTCCCAACGAATTACTATAGCGGGAGAACAGATACCTATTATTTTGAATCCGGTGAGACAAACCAGTACCATCAGGTCGACAAGGTCGAGTTTTGACCATTTACTAAATGGATGACGAGGTCCTTAAAAAATATAGTACAGGTCATATCCATTCCTTAGACGTTCATAAATTAAAAGAACGTACCAACGGAACTAGCTCCCTCTTGCAGTCCAAGTATAGAATTCCAGCCGGAAATCAAGGCGTCTCCATGATGGATAATCCCATGGGCAAAAGCTAGGCCAAAAATGCCCAATACAATATAAACGCAATGGAGAACAAGAATCGGAATGGGGGCCATCCGTTCCACCGAATATAATTGTCTTATGGGCAGAGATATGGAAAAGAGTAGGCTACACAGGGCGAATGTCAAGTCCAAATACCACCAAATTAAAGACCGGGTCCCCGACACCTTGACCAGTTTTTGACTTCCGGTGTCCCATTCCAACCCGATCTGGGCAACCCCTTGGAAAACCACGGCGTAATTATTGAGTGTGGTTGTCACACGTAGGCGAGCCATTGTTGGCAAGTCGTTGGGAATGCTTTCTTGTTCAAAAGTGAAATGGAACTTTCGTCGATGTCCTCGAAACTTGAGAATACAAATTGACGAATGAGCATTCTAGAGCAAGGCTGATGTTTATACAATTATAAAGTCTTTTGAGGTCAGAGGGGCAGTGGCTTTGGGCTTTTTAATTGTTTTATAGAAACTTGATGAGGGTTAAGTAGTTGTAACCATTTTTATAATTTTAAAGCTTACAATCTAAAGCCGATCTAAATCATAATATATTTTACGACTTTGGTGAAATGTCGAAGAGACGAGGTAACAGCCCGTGATTGTGCCTCTCATTGAACACAATGAAGGATACATGAAATATTGATGCAGATTGAAAATTGCATTATAAAAGTGGTTCAATGTTTTAAGTTATGAGAGATTCCTAGGTTCCTACTTTTCAGTTATATCTCGTTCAACGTTGTATCAAAAAGGGTTACTAGTATTTAAAACAAGACTGGTGAGGAGGTCACGAAAAGCTGGGCAGGGGCCATTTAGTTTTGCCGGAGGCCTAGCAACGATACAATCCAATTCATAAGTTCAGATACCTAACCCTACCTACCTCGAATAGCTCGGTATCCTAACCCTACCTACCTCGCATAGCTCGGTATCCTACCCTTACCTACCCCTATTTACCTCGCATAGCTTAGTATCCTACACCTATCTACCTCGCATAGCTCGGTATCCAATGCCTACATACCTCGCATAACTCGGTATCCTACCACTATATACTTCCATCTACCTCGCATAGCTCGGTATCCTACCCCTACCTACCTCGCATAGCTCCGAATCCTACCCTTACCCACCCCCATTTACTTCGCATAGCTCGGAATTCTACCACTACCTACCTCGCATAGCTCGGTAACCTACCACTACCTACCTCGCATAGCTCGGTATCCTACCACTACCTATCCTACGAGTACTTGGTTAAAATCGTTGCCGAAATTCAAGTTGACGATACAGCAGAATATCATAAGCCGACTTATTTGATTGACAGTCGTGACGGATATTATTAGCCGTGAAAGTTTAAAAACTGGCTCATATGCAGGAGGAACTGTTCCTTTTAAAGCGCGGAAGAAAGGATCCAGGTTCCACAAATAGGCTAAAATCGGACCGCAGATCGAAAACATAGAGAGAGATTAGAAACATCAGGCTAAAAACGTCAGTTCTGGTCACCTTATGGTATGGTTGACGAGTTCCTTTTGAATATGAATTATAGATCAGTTAAATTCTTTAGACCGTAAGGGGCTATAAAGAGGTCAATAAATACGGTTGAGTTCCGATAATCGATTGAGACATGCTTTTACTTGTATTGGTAATTGGTAAGTAAAGCATCGTAATTTCAGGCAACGTATCAACTAACGTAGCTCCTTTTAGTAGTCCAAGTAAAAGGTTCCAACCGGGAACGATTGCATCTCCGTGATTCACAATCCCATGGGCAAAGGTTAGTCCAAAAATACAAAATACAATATAAAGCAATGGAGGACGAAGATTTGAATTAGGGCAATGGAATCCACGGAATACAACTGTCGTATTGGTAGAGATATGCAAAAGCACATGGAAAATACGTCAACAACCAAGTCCAGATACCAGCAAATTAAGGACCGCGTACCCGATATCCTTTTTGAGTTTTTGACTTCCGGTGTCCCATTCAAACCCGAATTCCTACATCCTTTGGCAAATCAAAGCGCAATGGTCGAGCTTTCCAGTTTTATTGTTTCCAGAGGCTTTTAGAATATTAGTTTTTTTTACGTAGACGGTAGTTTTGGGATTTATTCTCATAGCCATTGATTGCCCAATGTCTGTTCTGGAAAAACTTCTAGTCTAACAGCTAAAAAATCATTAACTGATCGTACCATAATTTGCGAAATGCCAGTTAACTTCTTTTGCTGTGATTGATCCCATTAGCAATGCCTAGATTTAATCACGATGATAATTAGGATTTTTTGGGTTAAGGACTGACCGAGGGTTGCATGGATCGATTGATACGTATGCAAACTGGTAAACTGGTCCTCAAACGAGGATATGTTTTTGTAGAATGTACTTCCGAAGATGTAATCCTAATGTCATCTTTTGTTTTGCTGGAATCAATAATCCGGCATTAATCTTTCTGCACTAATGATAGTGCACCATTTGGATAACATTAACCACAGGCTACATTTTAGTTTGAATACACCGTTACAAACGCAAAACAAGAAAGGGTGAAGTTAAACGAAACAAAATTTAAAACAAAATATAATGTTGTGCGACACATTGGAATTGTTTTCTACCATATTCTCAGGTTTTCTCAACCATTGAGTGAAATTGTATATTGTATACATGGTTGAATAACACAACTCGACTTACATTGAAACCAACTTCTTGCCATTTATTTATTGATATCTTAAATACAGGGTCCTCAAACTACCTATACCTCTACTGAAAGGTCAAAAATGTATTATCGATAAAATAAATTTAAAGCATTCCAATGTTCAAACGAGTGTGAACAAACAGACGTGCGGACAAGATCGATCTATTAGAGAGTTTTAATATATTTCATCATAAAAAACTACCACAACCTTTTGTAAAAAATGGTTAAAGAATAACTATTGACAAAATTAACGAGCAAATGTAGAACAAAATGCCATCGATGTTTAAAATTTCACAATTTAGTATTTATTGCACGACATAAACAATTTGTTTCGTGGGCATTTTAAAATTCATAAAACAGGTATGGAAATGCAAACCGTAATACTGTAGTAAATAACAACTGCAAAATAGCTCGCTAGTGAAGAAGATTTAAATGTAAAAAACCGATACCCATTAAGTCCAAATGGATATCCCAGCGGCAGTAAAGCCAATGTCCTCCGAACCTGGTACCCCTTGTACTTCTCGGGAACTTTTAAATATCTGAGATTTCGGATATTATTTTTGGAAACGTTGTAGGTTTTTATACATTGGTGGAGTCCAGTTGCAATTAGCAAAGCCACTGTATGACTTAATATTGGGAAGCTAACGTAAAGAAATACACTAACAACTCGGTTTAACTTGATCGTACAGAAATTCAAGATAATTATAAGCAGTAAGGAGACACCCATTACAATGGTTGCGCCTGACTGCAAATATTCTATATAAATTCTCTGAACTATCTCTAATCGTCTGTAGTCCGTAATGTCCCGTATCATTCGCAGTCGCCCGAAGCCCTCATTTTTGTAAACAATCTGACTTCGTTCCAATCGAACCAGTTCTTTATTAAAACCGTCGACAAATATCAAGTTGATGATATCGCAGAATATGGAGAGCCGAGCAATTTGCTGGAAGCTTAAGAATGATGATATGATCCGAAAACCTTTAACAACAGATCCATACGAGGGAGCAAAGCTTCCTCGCCAAATATGGAAAACAGGGTCTAGATCCGTGATGACAATTAGAATTGGAAAACATATACCTATTACTTTAAACATGTAGATACAGAGGAGCAGCATGAGACCAAAAACGTCTATTTTAGAAGAGTTTTCAAACTGACGAGCTTAAAAATACATCACAGAAAACAATTTTAGTATTTTTGACAGTCCTTGGTAGCACATTCCAAAGTATTATTGCCGATTCCTTATATCCTGAGACATTTTTGTTCAAGATTTAATGCACTCCGACACCGTTTTTAAAGGTATTTTAAGCTTGTAATAAATTTCAGGTTACAAACCTAAAATACATTGAAAACCGGTGGCGTGAGTGCTGTAAATCTGGAGCAAAAATGTGCCAGGATATAAGGAATTAATATTACTTTCGATATTATTATATTGGAACGTACCAGCTGAACTCGGTCCCTTAACGCCAAGTAGTAGGAGATTCAAGCCGGTAACGATTGCTTTACCATGATAGATAATTCCATGGGCGCAGACTAGCGCATAAATGCACGCCACGAGGTAAAGAGAGTGAAGAACCATGATCGGAATAGGGACAATTCGGTTCACCGAAAACAGTTGCTTTAGAGGTAGATATAAGCAAATAATCGTAAAGAGTCCAACCATTTCTAAGTCCAAATACCACAATATCAGGCAGCGATAACCCGACAGCCGGACCATTTTTTGGTTTTTGACGTCCCACTCCGCCCCGGTTTTTTCAATCCCTTGAAAAACTCGGGCGTAATGATCGAGGGCTGATATCACACGTAATCGTTCCATACTTATCCTATTGTTGTGTTACTATTGTTTCAAGAAACTTTTTTCAAAATTAGTTTTTATGTCAGGAAAGTTATTTCTCAACTGTTTCTGACAAATAGGCAGTACCGTCTATAAAGTGAATGTTCAACTGACCTTGAGCATTTTACCTTTGTCCATGACTCCATTTTACATTGTTCTCAATAAAAACCTTTTTAGTACAATTTAGGTTAATAATTTTACTGATTAGTTGAATAAGAGTTCAATCGATATTTGCAATCATCAATCATGTTCCCACATGAATTTTTTTTATTCTTTTGTCGAAGTTTTATTAGGGTTTAATAAACTATTAAACGATTGTATACCACATGTCTCACACCGTAAGCTAAAATTGATCTTCGAAGTCGGGGGAATTATTAGACAACTAGTTACAAATATTTAATTTGGTTACCTTCTTCAAAAAAATTGTTCTTTATATGGAACAGGAAAGAAATGCAGAAATGCATGTCAACATGTGATAAACCGTTGTAACGGGTGTAACCAAAGTGTTGCAAACTTTAAGATGTTACAGTCAGAGGGAAGTTACCAATCGTATGTAGGTTAAAATTTAACAAACCCTATTATACTTGAAAAACTTAGGTTTAAAAAACTATGGAAATTTTGATTTCCCTATCTAAACCAATGTTAAAAACCGGTTTACGGGGGGGCTCCCACAGCCCCAACCGATCCATTATAACATATCCGTAAGTATATATTTTAGATATGTTACGATATGTAAATGGAATGGTATTTGATACTGTCAATATACCATCCCATATTATGATTAAATCTGTATTTACATTAATGTATAATATCTTTAATTTAATACAGTCAGGGGTGCTCATCTTGTAATTGAGTGCAACCCAACTGTCACCCAGGATCGCCCGGTCACCCATCACCCAGCATTGGTAGACAAGCAACCCAGACATGAACTGGGTAGATCTTGATGTTGGTTGATAGGAGACGGCATTCAGTCTAATACCTCGGAACAAGTCTCATCGAGACTTTGTTCTCTCTCCCTTTCCAATAAGTTATATTTATTGAGTTTATTTCTTCCTCCAATAATATTTTATTTATTGAGGTTTCATTTGTTAATAATTACTTATAGTTTAGATTAAACTAGTTTATTATCATTCATCAGGATTTACTACTTACTGATTTATTTTATTAAATAAATCTCCTTGTTTATTATTAAACCTGCATTAAATCCTTCACTGAATTCATGGAACATTGACTATTCGGGTAGTTTAGCAAATTAAGCTACTAAACTAACAAGGGGAGTTCATCAGAGTGAACTCAAGGAAATGCTTGAAACTTTTATGGTCGTATCTACAACTAATATGGACAATAAAAATCTAAAAATTAGCGGCACTAATCGACGTTGACTATGTTTAAAAAATCGACGAATATAAAAAATCATGAAAATTGAGTTTTTGAAATGCTCATAAAACGATGAGTTTTGGTCCGATTTTCAAAATTTTTCGAGTTTTTGAATGTCAAAGAGTTGTTCTTCAAGAAAAGTAAAAGATTTGAATTTTTAAAAAAATTATTACTTTTTTGGAGTTTTTAAACTTTTTGAGTTCTCTGGAAATGCTTGAAAAAAAAAAAGATTTTTATTAATATTTTTTTGAAAATTCAAATCTTGACATTTTCTTAAACTACAACTCTTTGGCATTCAAAAACTCGAAAAAGTTTGAAAATCGGACCAAAACTCATCGTTTTATGAGCATTTCAAAAACTCAATTTTCATGATTTTTTATATTCGTCGATTTTTTAAACATAGTCAACGTCGATTAGTGCCGCTAATTTTTAGATTTTTATTGTCCATATTAGTTGTAGATACGACCATAAAAGTTTCAAGCATTTCCTTGAGTTCACTCTGATGAACTTCCCTTGTAAGATTAGGTCACCTTAAGGACCCCATAGGTACCCTTTAAGTGTTACACCATCAATCGAACTAATTTTTTTTATAAAAATTCTTTGATAAATTCAATATTAGAGATGATCCTTCGATTTTTAAGTTTTTTGTACCACACCGGCAAAACCCGTAGTTACAAAAATTTCGGCTTTTTGATGACAGTGTTGTCAATTAAATTGAGTTTTTAAGGTAGTTCTAGCATGAAACTAAAAAATCGAAGGATCATCTCTAATATTGAATTTATCAAGGAATTTTTAGAAAAAAAAAGAGTTCGATTGATGGATCGGTTGGGGCTGTGGGAGCCCCCCCCCGTAAAACAGTTTGGCCACTTTTTTAATACTTTCTGAAAAGTGTGAAAGTAAGTTAAAATTGTCGTTGCCATGGGCATTTGCGACGGTAACTGTAGTAACTTCAACAATCACTATGGTAACAAGCCACATAATGGTTGCGTTAGCAAGCAATTTTCAAATTGCTTAGGCTTTTGATAAAAATCCAAATCAAAGTTTTGTCATTATGTGTATCTATGGATGGTCATTTTAGGCCGCAAAATATTTTTTAAACCCCCCCCCCCCTTAAGGTTTATGTTGAAAGGCCATATATAGCCTATGCAAATTTAATTTTTTTGAACGTATCAACACTTAGGCACGTGCATCCTAATGATTCAAGGACTATTTTAAAATGAGACTGAACTGTTTCCTGCTCAGAAATTCCCGACTATAAACTCAAATCCCTAACTAATCCAGAATGAGTAGCTCCAAGATGGCTTGACAAGGGCCGGTCCAAGGAGTTGCGAGAGATGGAAGGTTTTTTTTAAAATCCATTGTAGGGTCTGACAGACAGACAGACTTTATGCATATAGATGTCTGAGGTTTTTTATTTTTCTAAGTTGAGGCAAAGAGTACATGGTGTTGGCCATGGTAACGGTTTCACCTTAGTATGCGTTAACCCCCCCCCCCCTGGAAATCTTTAGTCAGACCTACAGCCTCAGGGGTGCATTGTATCGAAAAAATTGAAAGAATAAAAAAGGTGGAAAATTCACTTTGCCAGTGTCATTTAATCTCAAATGTTAATGTTTTGTGATTTAAACTCACTAAACCATATAAGACTAAATTTTAAATTGCCGTTTTTTGGCCAAATCACTATATTCTGGCCAATAGCACAACCTTTTATTGATTCTCATATAGGAAAAACTATACAATTTTTTTATTTCAAAAAAATCGGTTGAAAACCGACCAAGATATGCATGTTCAAAGTTTCCTTATAGGCAACATCATGTAACTGCTATATCATATAGCCGTCGTTATAGTACCGAATATAAGTATAGGCCAGAAGCAGTAATAAGTACTTATCAAATCTCTCAAAAGGGATATCCTATCGCCCTAGTATCCTTAGAATCCCGCAGTTGCAGGCGTTAAAACGTTGTGACTAAAAAAGAGGTATTTTATGTGATAATAACCGAAAAACTAAAAATTTCAGAACTAAAGCTTCCGTATTTTATTCGTTTAACTACGCCGTCTATTCGTCCGATGTCCGTGCTCTAACTCAGACCGGCTGAACTTTAGCAATTCTTTTTTCGAATACTTCATCATTAGGTCCTAGCCCAGCGTGAGTTTGAATTTGGACTAAATTGGACACACCCCTGCCCGCAAAAAATTAGAAATCAAGCACCAAACATGTCTTTAACATGTATATCTCTACTTGCACTCTGTAATTCATACATTTTCTATATGTCTAACAAATGAATCTTCTACCTATCCAACTCATATATATATATATATATATATATATATCCTATACTCAAACACATCGGGACCGCCCCCACTCACACTGGGGGTGTGCCCGCACCAAATGGGGCAACTTGAGATTTCAATGCTAAATGGCTCCTACATGCCTGTGACAGCCCCAATTGACACGGGGCCACCCCCACCCACACTGGGGGTGTGCCCGCACCAAATGGGGCAGCTTGAGATTTCAATGCTAAATGACTCCTACATGCCTGTGACGGCCCCAATTTACACGGGACCACCCCCACCCACACTGGGACTGTGCCCGCACCAGATGGGACAACTTGAGATTTCAATGCTAAATAACTCCTACATGCCAGTGAAACCCCCAATTGACACGAGACCACCCCCACCCACACTGAGGTGCACCCGCGTCAAATGGGGCAACTTGAGATTTCAACAAGTTAGTTTCGAATTCAAATAAAATTAACCCCCGCCCCCAAACACATTATTATGCATAATTCTTAAACGGGTTAACCTTTGGGCCTTAGATTTTAGAAACATGGTATGGAGCTCAAGACAAATAATGGGTTTTCAGTTGGGCCGAATCGGTCGCACCCCTGGGGGTTGGCCTATCTCCCCAATGTTAAATTATTATTTCGAAATTCTCCTGATAGACTATATATATCGATACCATTACTACTACAATACATATAGTTACAACAAGAGAATTATATCAGTTACACCATCTAGATATAAACCTATCCCATCCATGTTATTTTTTTCCATTTTTCACCCATAGGCTATGGAAATTTTTTCTACTACAACTGCAGAGCCTAATATGGGCCCCACCCACTTTTCTTCGCCCTATACCTCCCATGTTCAATTTGTTTTTCAATTTTCACCTATGGTCTATCGATAACTATTTTGTGACATCTGCAGATCATAATTTAGGCCGAATACACTTAAACATTATAAACTTATATATTACTACCATATAAATTATTTTTTACATCGTTACAACTTAAAGTTTACAACACTTCTTTACATTAATTACAAGAATTTATTGTGTATGTCTTTAAATAAAAGACCCCTGTATTTAGATCCTCTTACATATCCGCGATCCGCGTACATATACTCTTCAAATTGAAATAAAATACTTTGTAAAGTAGCTGATGCCATTATATAAATACTAACGGAATATTAAATAAGCCCCTTTCACTTAAAACAATTAAATAAACTACAGCTAAAAAGAGACTTCTAAGTTGAGTCGCTCTCAAAAGAAGAAAACAAGAACAGTCTTCAAGTTTTTTAAATACTTCTGTTTCTGAAACTACATTTGCCTCAATATGGGCCTCGATTCAGAAAGAGACATTGTAAATACCTAATAATAATAAAGTGTTTAAACGCACATCAAATAAGGGTGAAATTCCACGACACGGACACGGTTTTGTACAAGAATCTCAGATTTCGCCAACCATAAAGTAAAGTCGTGCACATAATCGAAGTGTTAGAGAACGTGCGTCGTGCCGGTGCTAACGGACCATCATTACCCGTCACTACTACTTTTTAACAACTAATGCTGTGATCTTGATCTAACCTCCTTGTAAAGGGTATCACTATAAGTAAATAAATAACATGGTGGTGGCGCTTTTTTAACATTGTGGTAGATTAGCAAAACGCAAAGGGTGTGACAGATATGACCCAACTTCGAACTGAACGTGAGTTAGAACCCATAAATTGCATATTCGAAAAAACAATTTGAACAACTTGAGCCTTTTTTAGTTAGAGCACGGACGGACAAACCAATGCAAACCATAAAAGGTTTGCACCTTTTAATAAACCGATGTAGCGGGTGTAACCAAGTGTTGAAAACATCAGGTTTTGCACTTTCGCACTCTTATGTCAGTAGCAGTGGTCTCAAATATATGTCAAAGGTGTTCTATAACTAACAGGAATCGTTTAAGACGCATATCCTAATTTCCTCCAAAACGCCCGTGTTTTATACAGATACAAATTTTTGAACCGGGCAACCACCAACTAACGCCATTCCCTTGGCATAACCTTTGGATGACCCCTACAGGTCAACCATTCAACCAATTTGTACCATCCTCGAACTTGGCCTGGCAGTTATCGCTGCGACATGAATAACGGTCAGACAAGGGCATCCATATAAGCCCTAACCCACGGCCTAAAACTACAGCATTTTTTCCGATTCTATCCAAAAGTAAATAGGAAATTAACATGTTAGAGCAACAAAAAAAGCAGTGCGATAGATCCATCGTTCTATTATTGCTCGCTTACTTCATTGCCTTATACAAAATAGTATAACAAGATATTCAAAAGATTAAACTACGAGTTGGGTCCGCCACTCATAAAATAAACCCAGAAAATGTATTTTCAAAATGAAACAATTTAAATGTAACCGAATTCTACTAACACTACAATATATGCAGCCTTTCTACAAGCGTGTAGCTCATTAACTCATCATCGATTTTTCGAATCTTTTGAGTATGACGATGTACGCTATTTCAATATTTTGGAGATAAGGACTACGAAAACAAGCAATTTAGGTAGTCTTGTCTCAGAGTTTTCCATTTCTCACCTCTCTAGTGCTGATGATGCATTAAAACATACGATAGAGCGATATACAGGATGTTCAGTAACAAAATTAGATTAGTAGTTTTAAGACCGGTAACTATCGAAGAAATACACTGTAATATGGCCACTCATTATTTTCATAAAACCGATACTTCGCTCCTATTATTTTTAAATCCCATCCGTTTTGACATGTATCTAAGGGTAAGTAGGGTGAACGTGTTCGTATTGGGCTTGCATAAATATTTCAATGAATATGTAATTAATTGTTAAAGACACACTATGATCATTTCTCGTGTTTTCCTCACTACCAGAGAGTGCCTAATAAATCCTAAACTTTTAATTATGAACTAAACATTAGTAACTTTTACTATTTGAACCATGTTTGACTGAAATATTTTAAATTCGTTATTAAAAAATGTCTTTAAAAACTAGTCTGTCTTCATCACTTGAATAACAAAGGATGTTATTCTATATAATCTAAGAGTAAGGTACATTTTAAAGTGGTACGAGAGAGAGAGAGGCCCATATTGAGGCAAATGTAGTTTCAGAAACAGAAGTATTTAAAAAACTTGAAGACTGTTCTTGTTTTCTTCTTTTGAGAGCAACTCAACTTAGAAGTCTCTTTTTAGCTGTAGTTTATTCTTTGCGAGTTTAGTGCGAATTTCTTGATTTACTTGAAGTCATTGATGCAAATTTCGCGTCATTTTCACACGATTGAAGTATTATTCGAGAAATTCAAAACCAAGGTAGCTGAAAGAATTCTTATTGCTATAGAGAGGTAGCGACACATGGAGGGGTTTCGAAGTGTCCATGTGTCGTTACCTCTCTATATAGGGGAATTCCAACCCTTAAAGCAAAAGCAACAGTAATTTGCTGTGATTATTTAACCGTCCTTTGGTAGACCTTGGTATTTCCAATACGTTGCTTTTCAATTTGGGGTTGTTTTCACTATTCTATTGTATAAGGTAGCATCAATTATTACTATCAAGAAAAACAACGGCTTTTAAAGTAGATTGTAAATAAAACTTACAAAACAATAGAAGTCGACGCGAACTTTTCAGGTCTTTGGAGGGGAAGTTTTTTATCCTGACGTGTTTTAGCATGAGTTGGAACAAAATATTATGGTCCACCTAAAATGCATATTATCTTACAGCGGAAACTAGCTTTTGAATAATTAATTACCCTTTGGGCTGCAAACTAATATAAGGACATATCCAAAGGCAACGAACTCGTTGCTGACTGGGTTTTGTTGTTTATCAGGAGGTTGTTGTATTTCATATACTTTGAAATTCCATTTCTTCACCAGAGGAGAACAACCTTTTTAAATCGTTTTAATCGTTAAAGCTAAAATGTCGTCGCAACTACAGACCTCAGAGAAATGAACTAAAACTAAAGACAAGTTGCTCTAACCATTGATATTTGTAATTTGTATTCTTAGTTCTTCTGGGTTGCAATTATCAAAAACTGAAATCGGGGAATCAACCTTTAGAAAATTGCACTTACCCTTTGCAAGGTAATTATAGTGTAATTATTTTTTTAAATTAATTATACGGATTCGTATTTATTTTAGTAACGGCTCTTTAGACGGCAATGGGATAAATAACAAGCTTTAATGTAAAATCGGAATTTAGACTTTAAATCATGGTATAAATGATCTAACCAAAGAAAGTTTTGCCTCTAGAGCAAAATTTTAATTTCAAAATTTGTTTACTGGCACTACCTCATCAAAAACAAACACGTAAACCAAAAGTATTGCACCTTGGGTGTAACATACTGGTTATGTATGCCTGTCTGCTCTGATTCGGTGACAAAATGGTCCGGATAAAATGGTCGGGACATAATGGTCGCGGATAAAATGGTCGTGGATGAAATGGTCCCAGGGATAAAATGGTCGGAGACAAAATGGTCGGGACGTAATGGTATCAGTGAATGGTCGCGGATATAATGGTCTGGACATAATGGTGGTATGGAATGGTCGCGGATAAAATGGTCTGATTTTTTTTAAATTTTGATTTGATTTTGAATCACATTTCACTGTACTGATGGCCGCTGAATACAACCATTAATCTATTTATCTACATAAATGTTGTCATTTCCTATTGCTTATCTGTTGACCGTTTTTATCTCGCTGCATGCCGTACTATATACTTTAAATTCTACACTTATATTATTATTTAGAATAGAATTGTATTGCTGTATAGTCTAAATAGATAGCTGAATATAGATAACTGGGACTAATCTTTTAATTAAATCTACCTACTCAAATATTTTGGGTCTACTTTTGTCGTGTCTTGCTTTTTGTTCATGGTTAATCCTTCACAAAAGTCAAAAGACTACAGTACCTACTTGTAATTTGTAACATTTTAAAAGCCATATTCCAGCTTGGTCTACCCTTCAGATAAAATGGGTCTACTTTTATCTTATTTTTCCATTCGTTGTTCGTTCCTTTAAAAAAATCTGTATTACTTCCTAGTTTCATTATTCTTTGTTGTTGCGGATTTTGATTTGTTGTATTTGTTTCTAATTCAGCGGTTAATAAAATGGCAGAAATACAAGAGATTGAAACGGTTACTGAAGGACTGAAAGTTTTTCCATCGAATAAGGGAACTGGTTACACTGTCGTATATAAAGGATTTCTGTACGTTTTTCATATGGATGGATCGAACAAAAGAATCTTTCGGTGTTTAAAACACCGAGAAAACTGTCATGGACGGATTCATCTATCCTGGAATTACAAGACTGTGTACTGTGAACAATTAAGTGAACCATGGAAACATAACCATTCCGCATCTCCTTCAGAAGGAGATGCAAAATATTCCATGTGGAAAATGAAGTGTAGAGCTAATAAAACCCAAGAAACAACAGGAGAAATAGTTTCTACCGAGTTGGGCCAAGTTCCTACTAGTAGTCAGGGATCTCTACCAAAATTAAGTTCCATAAAACGAGCAGTCAGAAATGCTCGTGCCACAAAAGGTCAAGTGGTCAATTTTCCAACCGTGGAATCAATTCCTGATCTACGATCACAGTTTTTGACCTCATCTGGGGAAATGTTTTTAAAATTCGATAGCGGGCAAGTGGCAGACCGATTTTTTATTTTCACAACCGACCAAAATCTGAAGTGGCTTGAGCATTGCGATCATTGGTTTGCGGATGGAACTTTCAAAGCCGCCCCTAGTTTATTTAATCAGCTTTACATCATTCATGGAATGAAAATTATTGAAAAGCAGAACATCACTTTTCCATTGGTTTACTGCCTAACTCCCGGTCGGTCAGTGGAGACATATAAAACCATATTGAAAACCGTTAAAGATTTGAACCCGAATATAAACCCTTCATCTGTAATGTCTGACTTTGAACACGCATCTGCCCTGGCTTATAAAGCTGTGTTTCCTGACGCAAAACAACGTGGATGTTTCTTCCACTTTGCCCAAGCAAATCTTAGACGGCAAATATCGATTCTAACTATTTTTGATTCTAGAGCGAGTACAATAAGTGTTGGAGGACTGCAAAATGGGTCATTACGCCCTGATTTCAAAGTTGAAACAATTCAAGTATCTATTATATTCTATCATTGTGGCAATCGCAATTCCCGTACCTCCAACATCTGGCCTGAATGTTGTGGAAGGGCTGACGGATTTAATCAACTCCATCACCGAATGTCACATCCGGCTCGTTTACGACGAAATAGACCTCGATGACGTCCCGGTAGACCAAAATCCACTAACAATCTGCCGCTACCAAACCTCTAAGAAACTCGACGTTGATTCGTACGACAAATCCAAACGTGTTTTAGAGTTATCAAAAGAATTTCAATACCACAGGTCGATTAATGTTGTAAAGTCGAAAGGGATTTACTGCGTGTTCCACGTCATGTATTTCAAAGCAAAAGTTCAATCCTGGAAGTCTTATCAAGAGTATGTCAATGGTTGGCAGATGAGTTCTTTGTCTTCAGTACAAATTGCTCTGGACGGCGTGAATCAAATCTTTGTACACAGTACAGATGAAGAAAAATCAGAGACTTTGAAGCCTCAATACAATTACTTTGCATACTTCACTCATTCCTCAAATTTAAAAAACATTACTCTTTTATTAGCAAAGGAAATAAACCGCATGGACATAAATCGCTATTTCGATACAGGTTATTACGATCGCGGGTTTGCAAGGCTTGACGTGTTGAAATTCCTAATAAACGTTTTGGACGAATCCAATCATCTAATTGAGAAGGCCGTTTTCTGCTTCTATTGTCCACAATCTAAAACTATTCCAATTGACTCTACAGGAATCGGAGAAACTCGAAAAGAATGGGACAGATTTTTCGAAACCTTCTCCGCAATTCTGGAATAATATAGATGAATCTAACTCAGCTTATCGCATCGACTTGTCGGCGTTGATCCAACAGTTCCGAAAGAGAGAAATCGAAGTGAATCCATTTCGAATTCCACTCGATCCAGACTCGCCTTTTTCAAATTTCGAACACTATATCTTAGCCTTGCTATTCGGTGAGACGAATACTACATTAATTGGACATACAGAAAAGATTCGAATCGGGTGTGAAGAAGGCATCTATATTTATGCTCCGGATATATGTATCGACTTGTATTCTCGTTATCCCGACTTTACTTTCAATCAAGTGATCAATGATAAGGATAGAAAATACAGGATTTTAGGTGATCGTATGCCCTTCTACTTCATTCCGGAGTCCGTGGTAATGACTTCCTCAGACGGCTTCAGTTTCCTCACCTGTTTTACAGAACAAGCCTTGGCTTTCAAAATTTATCTCCAACCCTTTCAGGTTAAAGTTTGGATCGGCATTTTCTCCTCCGTTGCAACAATCGCCATCTTTGTTCATTTGTTTCTGAAGAAATTCAAAAGAATCTGCCAAACTTTCTCCCCGTATTTGTTTATTTTCGCATCGATTTTGGAGCAATCCTACTTCATACCGTCGTTCCTTGACGAGCTGCTCTTTTACAGGATCGTACTGGGACTTTGGTTGCTTCTTGGGGTAATTTTTACAAACGCCTACAAGGGGCTTGTCATTACGGGCGTCACCTCGCCATTTCCTTCTCGCAGCGTTACTCAGTTTAAGGAGCTGGTGACACCGCGTTTTACAGAGATCGAGCCCTACTCGTCTGGTAATGATATTGGTCATGCGGCCAATTGCACGCAGGTTCAGTTCGAATTTAATATTTTGTCCCATTTTCCATCATGGAAGGGTCTATTTTATTCAATTGTGTGGAATACATATCGACAAGCCGAACTTCGAATAACAAAAAAATCCAAGGAAAATGTTATAATTAAGGCAAATAGGTTGGAGTTACTCTATAGGCATTTGGTGGTACCAAATCATTTTTGCGTCGGGAAAGCGTTGACATTTGGTAAACCACTACAAGAGGCTGACAAAGCAATGGAAGCAGAAATTGTTAAATGTGGCCGGGACGTTTATGTCGACTTATCATCCAAGACACTAATGGAATTTGAGTATTTGTCCAAGCATTATAACAAAATCAAATTTACATTATCCAAAGACAGCATTCTTCAGACATATAAGGGATGGATGTTCGAGAGAAATGAAGGATCAAAGGTCCCTTGGGCCTTTCGAACGATCGTTTCTTCGGGCATTTACAATAAACTAGAGGGTTATTTTAGGAGAGCTACTTTTAATTTGAGGTTGAATTATACTTTGGGAATAACGAAAGAGAAGGAAGAAGAGCGGGTCAAAGCTGTCAAAATGTCGGATAATATTCAAACTGTTTTCTTTTTTTATTTATTTGGAATTGGATTAAGTGTTTTGGGATTGATGCTTGACCTATGGATTATTCCACTATTTGAGGTTCAAGAAGGAAATTTTTTGAAATTTAGGACATGGTCGAAATTGCTGAAACGCGGGTGGAATTTCTTTTCCAGAAAGGGTTTTTGGTCGCATTTCTGGAAATTTTTTCCAAAGGCTTGGGGAAACATTTTATATTATCACACTGAAAAACCTTGAAAAATGGTCGGTCAATAAAACGCAAATCTTTAAATAGCTCCCTTTGAGAATTTCCAGTATTGTCAATAATTTACGTATTTGAAGAGTTTTTATGGCCTACTTATTACAGTTCTTTCCCTGATACAGTCCTTTAACTTTAACGACACGTGTAAAGCAATTACGAATACAATATACAATAAATAAAATAAATAGCAAAAGATAAAATAAATTAGTTATGTTAGGATCGTAGGGTATGATACCGACCGAGCTATGCGAGATAGGTAGGGGTAGTGTATCGAGGTTTGCCAAGTGAGTGGTGTTAAGGTACCAAGCCATCCCAGGTAGTTAGTGCATAATTAGCTATGCGACATGAGTAGGGGTATAGTGGCGAGCTGTGCCAGTTTGGAAGACGTGTAGGCAACCCGGCAACCAAACTTAGAATCGTATTTTTACAATATCTGAAGCTATCCCAGAACTGAACTAATGCATCGTTGCTCTCCGGCAAAACTGAATGGCTCCTGCCCAATAAATATAAATTTGGTATATAAACCAATACAATGCCCCAAAAAATGCTTTCATGTTACACAATACATATCAAAGCTCAAAATTTCTTAAAATTGTATTGATTTATATGTCATTCCTCTTTTGCTTTGTTATTCATTAATCCTGTTACTAAATGTTTTGATCCACTCGGCTATGTTAACCAGAACAATTTCTATGAAAATGGTTTTGGTGTTCAACATTTTTACTGCTATTCAAGGATTTGCTTAAATTTCAATTAAATGATGTACAATATTCATGGAAGCAGCCATTTCCTTGTCTTCATTTAGTTCGTCTCAATGAACGGACAGATAGACACCGTTGAAGTCATTAGCTATAACCCTATTTTCAATTGGCGAGCTAATAATAGGAGATACCATGTCAGACAGAGTTATGCCTGATTGCCTCGAATATCTGTTCTTCAACTGGTGTCAATTATTAAGGGGTGAAACCCCTTAATGCTTTCATCATGTCCGTCCGTCCGTCCGTCCGTCCGGTTGCACTCTAGCAGTCGAACGGTTGAAGTTTTTAAATTTTTTCTTTTACATTTTGCATCTACGTTCGCCTGGCCATAAGCCTATCGTTTTTTGAAGAAATCGGTCACACACATCGTTCACAAAAAATTCGAAACTTCACATTCATATAACAGTTGCCTATATATTACAGTATAACTGTTTTGTTGTCTACTTCTACAGTATATATAATGAACTATAACCGTTGAATTTACAAAAGTGAATTTAATATCGTAAGCTAGATATGCTTCTAATACAACATTAATGCTTATGGAACCACCTTCAGTGACACCAGGGGGTGTGGCCGCGCCATATAGCGCAAGTTAAGATTTCTGTGTCAAATGCCCTCCATGTACCAGGAAATAGCAGTGTAACGTATGGGACCACCCCATACCAACACTAGCGGGTGTGCCCGCAATAAATGGGACGATATGGGATTTCTTTGTCCTGTAGCGCTAAAAAATGTTATTCGTCGTGAATTTTTCGGGTTGTTTCACCCCTTTAGTACGTGCGTTTGCAACGGTTTATTAATAAACTGAAGAGGTTTATTTAGATATCTACTAATTGTGCCATATTGCTCCCATGTCGAAGTTGAAACACTTAATAAACACAACCTATTTAAAAGAATTACTGACCATTTATTGGCTATGCATGGACCGATTAAATCGATCTGATGGGCGATGTAAGAAATTCCCTGAGTAAAAGCTCCAAAAAAATAGTAATTGTCAATTAATTATTAATTAATTCTTTGCATTTCTGGACTAATAAGTTTGAATTTTGCCTGATAATCTGTTAATGAATTGTTTTCTATATATTTAATAAAAACAACAATCGCGATGAGAACTGACTTGAAACTGATATAAAAATTGATTACAGTCATAAATCTATATCTTATCACAGTTTCGATGATTATTACACATTCATCCAGATATGTCCGATTAATGAAGTTTTAAATAATTGAAATATAAAAACGTTATAGCGATTGTTCCGGAAACGCTACATAACTGATCCGAAGCCTCCAGCAGTCACCAGAAGTTGTTTATCTCCTTTCAGCAGAATGTGACGAAATTCCGGAAACGTTATAAACAGATCTCGTTTTGCAATCCGAAAAACCTGGATTTAATGAAATGCCAAAAACGTGTCTCGTCTCCGACTGCAGCCTGACTTGGGAAATAGGGAATTGCAGAAATGGATTCAATTCTCATGAAAAATTACATCAAGCTCAATTTTTTATTCAACTTCGTCAAGGCTCATTTGAAACGTGCCTCGTGTCTTAAACCATTTGTCGAAACGCCGAGGGAATTCAGCTCCTTCAGTATTCTTTAGACTTTCCCTTCCTCAACAACCCTAACTGCCTTGATTATAAACTGAATCTATTTACTGCATCTTCCCTTTCCTCAAATGCACAATAACTGCTTCGAAAAGACCTGAGTTCCTCCAAAAAAATAAAATTTAAATTGCTAAGACGTAACTAGAACAAGGATCCTTAAATACATGCTCATCCCACTCCCACTCGCAAGTTCCAATTTTTTGCTTGAACAGATCAAACGACGGGACTTGATCCGGTGACAATGACAACCAGCAGTACGGACCCCTCATTTTGCCAGATTTTAATAAAACAATCGAATTCCTCAGAAAAATGTCTTAAAAACAAAAACAGGTCTGAAAAATATTCAATATCGTTATAAAACCTTCAGAATAACACACTCGTTTCATACTATTATTTTCTCCGTCCAAGACAACGATCCATAAGGAAGATCTGTCCCAGGGATCCTCACCTTATCGATCGAACAATTAAACCGATCAGAACAAAACAACGGTTGCCTGTAGCATTTCCTAGTATTCATTTTCATATCCTCCCGAAATCTATTTTGTGAACCTAAAACAACAAGTAACTTTAGCTCCTTTGCTTTTGTATCTCTTCTCGGAATAAATGCCCAGTTGGAGTTCTATTTCGGTATATATTCTCCCTAACTACTCAACCGTATCGAAATTGCAAAGAGATCCTATTGTCCGTTCACAGTTCAAACTCTAAACCCAGGCAATTGATATTAATGTCTGGGACTTTCCAAACTCCTCAACAATTGTTGACAGTGTGCAAATATACATGAGACAATTGTGCTTCCTTGTTCCGAAATTCACAATTAAAATAAATGAGTTCAGAACAGATTATTAATTGAAAGCCTGTAAAGTGGAATGGAACTGGGGGATTTGTTTCGGATGGGGAATTTCTAAAGCAAACAGAGGGATATAAAGGAGACGAGGAAAGCCGTCATTCAAAACTGACATTTCTATCCTTCCTCTCTGTCCTTCTTCAAATTTAGGGTCATTCATCCAAAACGGGGACAAAAAGAATAAAAATGACCTTTGACCCCTAAGGGGTCTTAAATCGGGGGTCATTTATTGAAGCCACACCCCTTAAACCCTTGAGGTTACAACGTCGACGTGATAAGTGGACGGAGAAATAAGATTCTTTGATCTCTGTATTAAACTCCTTCTTGTGTGTCAGACTGATTTCTGTAGATTGGAAATGCATTGAGTTTGAAAGGGTTCAAAGTAACCAAGGCTGAGATTTAAGACGGTTTGTCTTGGAATAGTGTGTGGTCTCTTGATTATTGGAACACCCTGACTGAGAATACTGGGTGTCCCTACCCCTTAATTAGACATAAAACTTGGGATAGAACTTGAGGGGGTGAGAGGACAAAGGTGTCAGTGACAAAGATGTCAGGCGACATTGAGGTGTCAGATTTTTGCCAGAGATTTGGTATGACAAACTATACATGTTTCTTGATTTCGTGTCAAATTTCTAGTAAAGATCTGACACCTTTGCTTTGTGACTAATTTATTGCCCCACACAGTCTCCTAATCCTTGAGGGTTTAGATTCAGGAGTGTTTGACAACGGCAGGGGGTTGTAAAAAAATCGTTTTTTTCACGGAACACCCTGTATCACCCAGAAGTGTATTTGGTTATCGTTTCGGCAGTTCCTCTCCGAAATCTTCTGAGAAATGGGAGGGAAAGAAGCGAAAGTAATGCGATTTTTCAGGAAGATCGAGTTCCCATCTTCAATACAAACTGTGCAGTTTAATGGGACCCCTTTCTCCGATCCTTTCTCCATTAGAAGGAGTACAAGTTTTTCTTTTATTTTTACAGGATTGCTCTGCTTCAGCAAACTTACTTGTCTATCATCATCTCATCTCTTATGTAAACTCTCATAATAGACTTTGATGTCTCCTCACTCTCCAACAAAAAACTCAAAAGTCTCAAACTCTGAACTCCTCTATATAACAACTCGGGAGAAAGTATATTTCGACAGCCTTATTGTGGGATCTAGACTTCTAGACTGACGAGATTCTTAATGCAATATATATTTAGATATCTCATCAAGTAGAACGTATAGCCAGCATGTACAGCACAAGGGGGATTAGGCCTGCTTAGAAACAACGTTGGGGCGAATGGAGACAGTAAAATACGGGGTGTTGTAGGAAAATGTCCCGTAACTAAATAGCACAGACAGTACAGTAATTGCAGTTTAATTTTTATTAAATTAATTACCGAAATAAACTCCTTCCCCAAAATAAAACGTCCAATTCGGATGGGGAAAAATTACTTCGAAATAGATCACCACTAACGATAATGTTTTGACCTTTAAGACTACTAAATTCTTCGGAATAGAGTCCCAGTCATAATACCAACCCATATATTTAATTGAAGCCCACTGGGTATCTTCTATATACTTTTTAGCTTTTATTCTTTGCTAATGTTGAGTTTTTAGCCCGAGTCAGGGCTTATGGAATCATGCTGTCCGTCCGTCCGTCCGTCCGTCCGTGACACGCTAGCGGCCAAACGGCTGGACCGATCGACTTGAAATTTGGAGCACTTGTGTATTTTGCAAATGCGAAGGCTAAGTTCGAAGGTGGGAAAAATCGGTCGATCGGTTGACCCGTGGGGGCCATGGAAAGTAGTGTTGCCAAGGGAATAGGTTTAAAATACAGACAAATAGAAGCATCCTGACTCGGGCTTTTATACACTGCACACTGTAGGTTTTTTATATTTTTAATGTTGTTTTTGAACAGCTCTTATAGAAACTCATAGGGTGCAAATAGGTAGCTGAAAATCCAACCTGATCTCTGGATCTTCAAGTTTCCTCTCAATCCAACCGAATCAGATTCAATCCACTTCAGATGAATTTCGATGAAAAACTCATCACATCGACTCGTTGAACTCTCAACTATACTTGAGACTTTTTTAGAACAATCAATCAGTTGGAAATCTTATTGCAAAATATATTGTTACTAGGAACTGAAAGGTTTCGAAAAATATAAAAAAATCAGAGGAAGATATTTAATTTCTATTGTCCAACTTAGACTTTCTGACTGTTTGACTAGATGCAGTAGATTCTCTCAAATTTATTAACTGTTTTTTAAAAATTAAGAACTAGAATTTTAAGCAGTTTCACAGATGTTTTTAATTCTGAACTTTCACATGTAACATGCACATGTAGCATCACTGGGTTTGCCCCCAATTGAAAAACCACAACCTAGACAACAAACAAAACCTCAAAATTCGTACCTAAAAACCCCAATCATACAATATTACACCCTGCTGTTTGACTGACGTATTTTCGTCCCAAGTATTAAAATAACTCCCGGGTAGTTAAACATAATATCCTCGTCAAGTCAAGTCAAAACCTCAAACTTCAAAAACTGCATCCCAAACTTCTTCTTCCTGAGTTACAATTTGTCAATGACGGGAAAGAAGCGTTTAATAATCCAACAGAACACGTTCTTAGAATCTGGAAGGTAAACTTGAGCAAAATAGATGACTTAAAGACGGGATATGGTATGAGGAACTCTCGAGCCAATTAATTAGTAAGCATAGCCAGTATTCATCATCAAGAGCCCCGTACATTTTATATCATTTTCTATATGCAGAAGCAGAACACGTCCTAATAAACTTCCCCGTCTTATTCATATCATCAGTCATCATATAATATTCTCGGCATATTTATAATCATGACTGTGATGATGATGATGGCGATTCTGAGTCCAACGAAGCAAAAACCCGTGGGGAATTCTGTAAAAGAATTAAAAAATAAAGACTGGGCTGAATATTTCATTTCCTTTTCCACTCTCGTGATGAGACACTTAATAAAATGCTAAAGTCTTTGGAGACTGAAGCGAAATGGCATTAGCAAGGCCCTACAGCCGTAGAATATTCCGTATTTATTTAGAAACAATCCCATGGGGATTTATTGCGGGGACGTAGATAATAAGAGCAGCAAGTGTTTTAGTCCAATTGGGGATATATTAGGGTGTGATGTATTTATTCCGAGGGTGGGGTTCTTATTTCGGAGAATACCGCTACACCCAGTCTTTTTACACCTGATTTTTAAGGGACAGTTATTGAGATGTGTATTTAATGCAGGCAGGGAGGTTCTTGAACTCTTTGCCTGTCGTCAAGTACGGAAATTAGAAGTACAGGATCACTCGAAAATATAAACCCTGGCGTCTTTGCATAGGGACTTGGTATTAAAATGCTGAGTCGATTGAATTAAAACCGCATATGACCCCGTTACCGGGATACAGATCGTCTGTTAATGATCGATGTGGCAAAACTGCAATTCTAAAGGACTACAACCGCTAAACAACATATTATAATTAATAATTACTCATGAATTTTACTGTTGTTTAGATTAATTTACCTCCAGGTTTAACCTCACGGAAGTAGTTGATTCAGTTCACAAAAAAAAGTATAGGCAGCAATATTCTCGGCATGTAAGCACTAAAACTGTACCGGACAAATCAGTTGCATAGGGAAACTCCTGTAACCCGGTTATTAAGTTGACAATTCTTCCTCTTAAATGACCAACCTCTCCCAAAAACCAACCGGGGCTTGCTTTCTCCATCATCTAAGACAGTAGCTCTATAAAGCTACCTCTCCAAACGTAAAATTAATATATAAATTGAGGACAAGGACCACTACGGGTTAACCCCATCAGTTCATAACACCTCGTATTCAAAATTCCAAATTGACCCACTCTGGTCACGAAATTCGAAGCCCACACCGTCTTAATTCATACCACATCCAGTATCTCCATAACACTTTGATCTACTTCCGTGATAACTGACTTGGATTCAAATTCCACGAAACAGGGGTCCCCGGCCTCCTTATTATTACCTCATATTACGGAAGCACATGGCCGTTGGGGTTTTGTAGGACGATATTATTCCATTGATCTCCAGATCTCTTTGCCTATATTATTTCTATAGAGAAATTGAGGGTTAGGGATGCATGAGATAGTTCTTGATAATTTCTCAGGGGAATATTCCTCGGAATATAGAACCTACATTTGCCCCAAGGTGACGGACTCAGTCAAGCCAATTCGATCAACGTGACTCTTTTGCTGATTTCACAAGAATATCAAAATATATGCAATTCCTAGAGCAGAAACCGTTTCAACATTTCACGTTTCACATTCTACAACCACCGGAGAGAAAGAACAGGATACTAAATTTAAGGTCGAAAGGTCAAACTTGAAATGTCCGAAGGTTACTGGATTTTTATGACAACACGTTTATTCCAACAGACTTATTTTACGTTTATTCTCCAATCATTTCTGGCTTTGGGTTGGAATTCAAGGAATATAGGCACATTTGCAGGGGATTTCATTACAAATTGAGGTAGTTTATTGATCAGATTCTAATCGGGTTGGTATTAAATTGGATATTAGTGGGGCTACCTTGGGATGTGGGTTTTACCTCCAATTAGTGCCCTTTAAATTGAGGAAATTGACATACGAATCCCCCTAGAATAACTAAACAAGCAAATTAATGTATAGATAGATGTATAGATTTGAAATTTTGCTCTAAAAATTGCTGACGAGATGAGATACTTCCGTATATTAACAAAGGCAAAACTGTATTTAATTGAGATTTAGAGTGTTTAAATCCTTTGAAATCCGAGTCTATCTACTTTAAAACCTCAACGACATTAATTATCATGTTTTTATCAATTCTTGAAATTTTGTAACCTAATAAATATGTCGCAGTTTAAAAAAAACTAGTACAAAGGCTATTCAAACCTATAGAGACATGTCTCATGTTAATATAAATGTTAAGTGCCCTTTATTTGCCCATATTTTGAGCAAAATTCTAAAAAATGACTTATTTCCTCTGCACAAAAGATATTTATTGTCATTAAGTTCAGAATCCAAGTCTCTGACTTCCGATTTATAGGTCTGAATAATGAAGAATGATCAACACATGCCAGACTGGCCAATTCCTGCTCTCATTTTTTCAAACTTATTATATTTTAAGTTGCTATAACCTATCTATAGTACATATACATATATGAACATAATTCGGTGAAAGTTCTTTAATCCCGGTTCCTACCCGGTTTTTTCACCAGTTTCATTGGATCTGAGGGAAGGGGTTCATTTATGCGAAAGTAATCCTATTTTTTCCAAAACATCAAGCCTCCACTTTCCCTTGAAGAGAAACGTTCTAAACTTCAAAAGCTCGTATGTATATATCTCACTATATATACACTTACGCATTTTGCACATTAGCATTTTCCGAAATGCAGGATTTTGCCATCAAGATCTCTAATGTTACAGACTATGGACCTTTGAGGAATATACAGGGTGTTTGCGTTGTTTGTCCCGGTGTTTAAAATTAAAAATCTCAAAAAGTACTAAACCGATTTTAATTTGGTTTGATTTTATGGGTAGCTAAAAGTCTAGAAGGATGACTGCAAAAGAAATTAGGAAATTACAATTTTTATTGGATGACCCATGCGGGTTTTAAGAAAAAATCAAAGATTTTACATCGGGCAATATGGGGGATAATCCTAAGCAACGCATAGTAACAATTACAATTTTAAAACTTATGCTCCACTTTCGATCTTAGAAATGTCGATTTTGGATTTAATTTTAATTGTTGCTATCCGTTGTTAAGGATTATCCCCCATCTTGCCCCATGTAAAATCTTTGATTTTTTCTTAAAACCCGCATGGGTCATCCAATAAAAATTGTAATTTCCTAATTTCTTTTGCAGTCATCCTTCTAGACCTTCAGCTATCCATAGAACTAAACAAAATTAAAATCGGTTCACTAGTTTTGGAGATTTTTAATTTTAAACACCGGGACAAACAACGCAAACACCCTGTATATTCCAATTCCGGAACAAAAACAGTCGAAACTCTTGTGGAGTTATAGATGGTAAGGATCGGTTATAAATGTTATATAATGTAATGTTAGAGATGATGGAACCGTCATTGTTGTGACTATATATGCAATAATAACAATAACACGATCGTTCGACCCGAGGGCCGTTCATACGCTGAGGAAACTGTGGATTCAAAGGCTGATTTTACTTTAAATTCAAAGGAAATACATTTTTAGGTAATGAATCTGCTTAATCGGCTAAAGGTAAGATATTTCACTGCAGAAATCTGGAAACTTGATGAGTAAAAATTATTGGCATATTTTATAGAATTCTCTAACTGATTTTTTGTAAAGTTCATGTTTAATTCATGAAAGAGTCCATTAAATTTAAAACTGAACCCCATTTGATCAATACTGATACTGGGTTGATCACGTTCGTTTCAAATTATTCCGGTTAATTTATACCAGTTTAAACTTTTTACAATTTTAGTGCAAAACTGAGGCAATAAATACGGGCATCTGTAATTGTTTTTTAACAATAACATTGGACAATGGCTCAATCAATTTTTAACGTTTTTAAGAGCACTATGTGTTGAAAATTGAGAATTTTCCGATAATAGAATTAGTTCGTTTTCATGATTATATAAAAACAGGATGACAAGATTTAGAGACGACCCTCCAACATGAAAACTGTATAAATATAAAGATAATCTAGTTTTTAAAGAAGAGCTCATCATCATGACACGTCGTATTCGTATAGAGGATAGGAATGAACATAAAGACTAATGTCCCACTAGACAAGTCATCCATGACAATGACATGTCCAACTATAGATCAACACCCAAAATATCCAATCCATTGTTAACGCATATTCAGATTTAAGTCCCGGGGGAGTTGATTTTTCAAACCTAAAAATCGGCGACTTATTTACAATTATTAAGGGGTGAAACCCCTTAATGGGAAGACCTTGTCTGTCTGTCTGTCTGTCTGTCTGTCTGTCTGTCTGTCCGTCTGTCCGTTTGCGCTCTAACTACTGAACGGTTGCAGTTTTTCAAAAACGGTTTTCGGATATCAAATCAGCATTTTCTTGGGCATAAGTGGAATATATTTTTAAAACTTTGGTCACACCCCCTGACCCCCCAAAATGTAAAATTTCCAAAAAGTTGACTCTTATCCGTATCCAGCAACGAAGAGTTTGTTCGGATACGGCAATCACTCACGTTTACACCCATTAGCACCAGGGGGTGTGACCGCACAATATGGCGCAAAAGTGTTTTGACGGTTTGTCGTGCAGTTTCACCCCTTCCTTACGTTCCTTCGTTTGCAACGGTTTATTATTTCGGGAGACGTGAATTATATTTCAATCCTTTTGTTTAGCTTGTTTGTAACTACGAACAGGAAATTAAGTTCAGAGTTCGAAAACAAAAATCACAGATAGCATATTCTGATTATTTGGGCGGGCCGTTCATAATTAACATCCTAATTTGCTCAATTTTTTTGGGATGTCGCGAATCTCATGAAACACTAAAGGGGTTGGAGTAAGGGAAAGGGGACCATTTCTTCAGTAATTTGTTGCCACCATTGTTGCCACCAAATGTTGCCACCAGTGATTTGTAGCCACCAAAACGTTGCAACCATCGATTTTGTAGCCACCAAATGTTGCCACCCTGGGACTTAGAAAAATAAATGTGTTGCCACCATTGTTGCCACCATATATTTTGTAGCCACCAAATGTTGCCACCATGAGATATGTGTTGCCACCACCGGATTTCGAAAAAATAAATGTCATTACCGTACAGACCAACTCAAGGCACAAGGGTCACATCGTCAAATGCATAGAGGAGGGGCAATTGATTAGTGTGTAACGTATGTAATGTGGTGGCAACACATATCTCATGGTGGCAACATTTGGTGGCTACAAAATATACGGTGGCAACATTTGGTGGCTACAAAATATACGGTGGCAACATTTGGTGGCTACAAAATATACGGTGGCAACATTTGGTGGCAACATTTGGTGGCTACAAAATATACGGTGGCAACAATGGTGGCAACACATTTATTTTTCTAAGTCCCAGGGTGGCAACATTTGGTGGCTACAAAATCGATGGTGGCAACGTTTTGGTGGCTACAAATCACTGGTGGCAACATTTGGTGGCAACAATGGTGGCAACAAAGGACTCTGAAGAAGTGGTCCCCTTTCCCTTACTCCAACCACTAGAGGACATTGAGAAAGCTGTATTACAAATTCGGAGTCGACACGTTGTTTCTGACCGAACCCATGATGTTTGCATACATAAAACAATAGATTGGTCTGAGAGGAGTAATAGGTAGTCGAGTCTAGTGTCAACTGTATATTAGTCAAAGCAGGATTCGGAAATTCCATTTCGAATTGCAAATTCGGGGATCTCGGTTTGCGGATAGAGATTTTCGAGAGCCAATGCAATCCCGATCTCATCTCAATTGATTGGGGGTGATTAGGGTCCTTCTTGGGCCTACATTGCCACATATGTGACTGGGTTCTTGTTGGTTTAGTGGTTGGGTTAGGTTGGTTTACCCTACCCGGGGTTTTTATAGAAATATAGAATCATCATTCAAGAAATGATTAAATAAATCACGGCGTACTGAATTTCTTGTACTTCTTTTTGACCCAAATTTCTATCCCTGGTAAAAATCTGGCAAATCCTAAACAATTCCGAAACCCCATTTTTAATTGAGAGAAAAAAAAATAAGAAATTTGACATTGTCGGAGCAAACGGGTTCATGAAAAAAATGTCAATTTTGCTCATTTTTCTATAAAATTACCGGCGGACATTTGGAAATTCAGGAAAATTTTCGAAACCAAAAACGAAACCCTGTCTAAAATACTACAAAACCCGTATCTCAAGACACGTTTTAACCCGGGTTTTTGGGATTAGTCCGAACCCTGTGTCCCACCCTCCTTCAACAACAAAGTACGAAACTACAAATGTGTGCATATAAAATATATTGCCAAAGCAGATTTGCATATATTTGTCGGATGGTGTGGATTTTGGATCGATTCTGAATAGTAATTTCCCCTTCTCTCCTACATAACTTTCCGGAATAAGAGAGTCGAGGAAATTGGTTGAGACTTTAGAATTTCTACACTTGCAAAGAAGCAACTGGGACAACTGGGTATTACTAGGAATTAAAACGAGTCCTGAACTCTGACGACGTTAATTTGCTGGGATTCCGTTTAATCAACACCCGGAGATGATTTATTCGAGGTGATGAGTTACGAGGTGATTGGTGATGAAGGGATTTAAATGGTAATTTAAGGAGTAAATATAATTAATTGCTAAATGGAGGTCTATTGTGATGTGGGGAGATAATTAAATCCACGGATTGGGGTTGCGGTATTTGTTGGAGCTGAGGCTTTATGGACTAATAGTTAATTGAGCATTCTGTACAAGGCAATTTATTAATTATCAATTATTAATTACTTGGAATCTTTTCTTATGAATTTTAAAATTTTCAAGGGAATGCTAGAAACCTTTTACTGAAGGCAAAATTAAATGAAAATATACATACTAATTTTTTATTTAAAACAATCTATGTAGTAAATATAGGGTTATTATCCATAGAGTATGCGAGTGAATTTTAATTATTTAAAAGCTGGTGACCAAACCCTTAATATCTACCCACTAATTAGCGATACAAAACCCTTCAAACCTACTTTAAATGCCAGCAAAATTATAATTCCTGTTCCTTATTCATCGTATTGAATCCAATTAAAACCGCTGAAATGACAAAATGATGCGCAAAACAAATCATGTATATTTATTTGCAATAGAGACGATAATTTAATTAAACTACGAAGTTGTCGAATTGCGGAAAAAATTCTTTGACTACATACAATTTGTATCGGATACAAAGACGTTCAAGACTGAAATATTGTAAACGCATAAACAAATAAAATCCAACCAAGTTACTGAATTTATAGATTGAATTGGATTATGGTCTCGGGTACTGGTGATAAACGGTCATGATCAAGTCGTGGACATCTTTCCGAATGTAACCTGTCAAGTCGAGGCCAGTCTTTGTCTGCAACAACTTCGATATCTCTGCCATAGGCGTCCGTTCAAATTTGTACAACCCAACTTCGGTAATGAGTTCCGTAACGGCTTGCCGAATTTGGACTTCATTATCCAAACTGAATAATTAAGATTAAATCGATGAATTAAATTAATACCTCAATTAACTATAATAAGAGCGAAGTTAGTTAAAAATGACGGAATCTTACAAAGGTTTGCACATATTCCGAACAACTGAAAAGAGCCGAATGTTTAAGCAGAGGAGGTTCCCACCGGTCTTTGGACATTCAGACCCGATCTCGCGTTCCTCGTCCGTTTCTTTTGGAACGTCCTAAATATAAATAAAAACCGGTTCCGGATTTGTCATTTAAGATATTTATGATCTTTGATCTTGAAAAATATTTAAATGATTAACTTTACAGCGATATACTTTAAAACATAATGTAATTATTCACTAATTATTTGGAGGAATATGTAACAACGGAATTGACCATACCCGACATTTTTTTGGAATCTCTGGGAGTTCCGTGAACTTTTGTGCCCATTTCCGAAGGTAGAGAGCATTCGGGGATCTGGAGTTGCAACTGATCTGTTCTGAACCAACCACAAGGCCGCAACAGATCAGAAATGAAGCAATGCTAATCAGCAGTTTCGTCATTTCGTATTTTTTAATAGTTTTAAACGTTCACAAACTTTGTTAAAATTTATCAGAAATTGAAGGGGCGGAATAAAACTTGGATATGAAACCGAATCGTAAAACAAGTGCTTTAGTGTTATTTTATAGTAGGATTGAAGACAGACTAGACGGCCGATTGCATAATTTGCTCACAATATTTGGGTTTGGTATTTATAGTTTTATTTCTAACTAACTGATGATAAGAATAAACCAGATTTTATGACAGTTTGCGTCGTAATTATTAAATATATGAGAAGAAAGTGCATCGACCGCAAATTTCAGTTGCTAATTATTACAACAAGCTTGTGCTTCTCTGTATTTCTGCCAGCAAAGCGCAATAAAAACAGTATTAGACTCGTTTGGGATCTTTAGAATCAGTATATTCTTTAATCAAAGACTGTCGTCAAACTGGAAAAGTTATATATTTTCGATATACAGACACAGTCCAAAATTCTTGCAGTAATGTTACTAATGCTATTTGCCAAAGAATATGAACTATCGAGATTAATTTTATCAAGAGGTTTAAAGTTAATTATATTTTGGCCCCGAAAAAAACCGTGCTACGAGCCCCGGTCATTCATTTCATTATAAAACAAGAGAGTTATTTGTCATGGTTGGTGCAGTTTATAAAAATACGAAATATGCAAGTTATTGCAGAATTTTTATTATTATTATAAGAAACATCTTTCTGATCAGAGGAGTACAAGTGTGGCCACTTGCACTACGTAGGACCAATTTCGACAATTCAATATTTTTACTATTCATATTCATTTCACACCCAATTCACTTTCATGCAAGTCACATAACTTATTAAAATTAATTGTATGTTCTAAGTTCTAACTGGCTCTGCATTTCAGAGCCGAATATAATCTGTAATATAATTGCTTTCCTCATTGATCAGAATTACATACTAGATACTACAATAACTAGACAATAGGCGGTAAATGCAATAATACTTAAGAACTAAATAAATGAAGTTTGTACGATAATTTTAAGCATAACACGATAATTTTCTAGACTTTTGGATTAAAATTAGAATGCATTAGTAGACAAGTTTAACAGATTAGTTAAAATATTCAGACATGACCAAAATCCAAAAGATGCCAATGATACCCGACGACCGGCCAACGACCTTGGAGAATTGGTGTATGTTTCAAGATAAACTATTAAATTATAGTCATACACACTGAAACAGCAATAAATCTCGGGGAATAGCAATGGTTTATAATATTTTGCAATTAGTCATACACTCAAATTTATTTATGATCTTGTTACATTAAATTCACACTGCTTACTGTGTGTAAAATTAAAAAATCAAACCCTGATAAATTTCATCAGAATTCACTAGAAGTGATTAAGTTAATTCCATCTTAAAAATTTACTGACAAGCATAAATCAGGATTTTGGTATTATCACTTCGCTTGTATTTGAGTTATAATTCTTATACTTATCTTCCAATTAATATTTCTCTCTGTGTTATGGACGAAAGAACATGATACAATGCATTATATCTAATGCAGTTCAATCAATCAATAAATCAATCGAAATAATTAATAATGTCTCCCTAAAACATTAATTAACACCAATAATTATTTTCCAGATCTGAATGCAGTGATAAAATTTGTGAACGGGGTCCGTCCTTAAAAATTTGCATATGCATCAACTTATTCCTGTAATATCGTCTTCTGGCCAAAATAGAGTCCCAACCCTAACTTAAGATTCCAAGAGGACTTTGTCCCAGTCGGGTTTGTTTTAAAGGTTTAATATCCTTGATTCTATTATTTATTGACGTAGAAAGCTCTTTTTTTCGGCGAGATCGGAAGTCTGAATTCGAAATAGGTTTTGTGATCTGGAAAGGGTCCTTGGACGTCATGTCGGGCTATTCGCTACCAGCTTATTGTGCTTTGGGTACAGGTGCGTGTGATCTATTTTTTTGCAGTGGGTTTTTTCTTCGAAAGAGTAAAAGTTTTAAATTAAGTTATGCCCCTTTGGAACCAGTCAGTCAGCCTGTAAGAAGATATAAAATAGAACAGGAAAGAATAAACACGAGCCCAGGGGATTTACTTTTTATTTCTTGTCCTTAAAAAGGGAGTTAAGAGACTCAACTTTCATCATGGTCTTTAACTTGAACCAAAACAAAAACAATTCAAGTTGTCTGTAATAGAAGTTTTGAAGTTATTATTTCGTAGAAACAATTTTAGGAATACAAAATCAGATGGAATAGTAGTGTATAAGTAATTATATGCCCGGTCGTATATTGGCTAATTGAGCTTTAAAAGACAATTTGTGGTTTGAGGGGGTGCTTTGAGACTACAGGTGTTGAAAGAGACTTATATTTAAGTACAATGGGGTTTAGAAACTTTTTTAAAGACAATTTAGAGATAAAATATGATTTGTATGATTAAAATTATTTGGCCCTAATTTGTGGGTTTAAAGAGTTTCAAAAATTCAAACCGCGACTCAGGTATTTCGACATTATTTCGGACATTATCGTCCGGTTTGGAAATTGTCTTTTAACTACAATATTGCTCAAAATGTTAAAACTTCTTGTCATTAAGAGCCATATAAAAAAAACATTTAGAATGTTTTCTTCCGTCTTAAAAAGTTACACTATGAGCTCTTTTTTTGTTCATCGTAACTTCAATTTCAAATTCCACAGATTCAAAATCCTCTGTCGAGCTTAACAATTGGATAAGAACCTAGAAAAACAGGAAGTAAAGAAAAACAGAATCTCTGGAACCAAGAACCCTGCAGAATCGGTTGATGAGAAATCGTAAGACTGTAATTGGAGCAAAAAACTAACAAGTTTGATGAAAGAGAGATGGATAGCGAAAAATAAGTTTGATGGAAGGAGATGAGTCAATGTCATCTCTTTTCTTGATAGTTTTGATCTCTGTCCTCTGTCTGATATCAAAATAAAATCCTCAGTTCTCATCCACCCGACCAAAGACTAAAAGAACCTATTTTATTTAACCCAGGTCCAGACTTATTTCATCTTCTTTAATCATCCACAAAAGTTTGGGTCAAAGAGACAAAAAACTCCGAGAACTTTAGCTCTGTCTTGTTGGGATTGATTGCAGAAATTGGGATGTCTCTCGGTTCTTATATTATTTTTATTTCTGTATTTCTAAAACAAATACAATCTACCATTTCTATTTATTTATCGTAAAGGATTCTGCAGTACAGACTCACAATCAGATATTTGCATTCACAGCATTGCAGAATTGCACAGAATTGGCTGGCTTTGACTTTATTTGTCAATATTGACATATACAAAATGCATCTTTGGTAGTTAGTATATGTATATATACTTGTTGCAAGGTTTTAATTTCAGGAACATGATCTTTTATAGCTCAACAAAACTGGGTAAAATAAATGGAAATGAGAAGTGCTTTCACCGAAACCGGAGAAAGTCCGGAGCCATCTCTATCCGAATTCGGGTAAGAGAGTCCCTGATTTCTGTGGTTCAGATTACAATCCAAGGACGTCAGTCCCTACACGATCTGGGGATTCAAACCTGCCATTTAATATCCATGATTTATTATGCTCAATCGCTTCTAAGTATTTAATACTGCTGAAATTAAATTCGTCGAAATAATGAATCATCGTGAATTGCAGGGTGAACTTGTACCAAGGTTCTGTTTGGATTCGATAATAATTAGTTGATAGTTCGTTGGTATTTAAGCCAATTCATATTAAACTTTACTACCAAAGTAGTTAAACATCACATATATTTACAATCAAATACGGCTTTAGGCAAGGGACAAAGTCTGATGTTTTGCAGGATGCCCTAATCTCACCGGATAGACGATTAACCTTATCGGGTGATTTATGCTTAATATCTTTCGATACTGGAAATTATTTACTTAACTTATCTCCAACAAATCCTGCTGCAAATAATTAGTAAATTTTAATCAGCGGTTCTCCTTCTATTCTAGTTCTGAGTCAGACGCTTTTAAATCCTACCGTAAATCTCGGATTAGAACCCTTTAGGAGGTATTTGACTGTAATAAGCAAATTACAGAAGATTGGAGGGTTTTAAAAATGGCTTTAATTTCAGGAAATGCGGTACATGATGATTGTTCGATCCGTAAACCGTTGTTTGAACAGGTTTATCGGCAGGAAACTACAGATAAGACCACCATCATTGGGATTTAAATCGTGGGGTGAGCATAATTCGGCTCAATACTTTTGTGATTTATTACACCTGAAACAAGCAACTTCTCCACTGTCAAATTAAACGACATTGTTCACAAATCAGAAATTTCAAAATGACAGGATTCCAGCAAAACCACACCTACCGCATTTCAAATGCCTTCGACGGATCCGTAATTTAAAATAATTTACTTACCTCTTAATTTATATCTTGACCTTGATTTTAAATTAGTTCGATTTCCAGGTTATGGATCTCCAGAACGCTAAAACTGCGAACAAAAACCCTATTTGTTCTTGGCATAACAATGGGCATGAAGCACAAACATGGATTGCCAATCAAGAAAGTTGGAAGATAATTTTAATTAACTCATTGACTCATTTTCGGAGAGGTTTGGTTTAATTATAAGTAAATTAATTAAAGGTACCGGGTTCCGGTTGGTGTCCCCCTTGAATGCCAAGAATGTTGGCATGAGAGCAATGGAGCAACGTGAGTGTTTCACTAATTTTAACTTAGTATGGTCTTTTGTTTCGGGGATCAAATTCAGATTTAAAACCGAATATTTAAATATTTAATATAGCTATTAATTTCTGAAATAATCTGTCCCCTCGTACACTTCAATCAGATCAAAATCTGACGTAATTCCACTCATGATGCAAATTATTTGACTTGATGATTGTTTGTTGTTGCTGATTGTTCTAGATAAAGACGGCACACTACTTTACATGGTAATAGTTAGTAAATATCATATCAATTATTAACGTAATTTTTAATTGAAATAGGTAATAATTAAGCTATCCTACTGGTTTAAAACTTTACAACTTGCAGGACTTTCACGGAGGCCCAAGTCAACAATGGAGAGCAGTCCACGTATCTGAGAACAAATATCAGATCCTCAATTGTCAAAATGAGACTGCAATTCGAAATATGGGGCAAGGAACAATCTTAATTTTTTATTACATTTATAGCTGAAAATTTTATAATAATATTTTTTATATAATTTATTGAACTATATTTGCAGCTGTGGCCAGAAGTTAAAATGTACTCCGGCTGACATGAACGACGTCTCACAGTTATGGATTTTGCAAAAGGCTTAAAATTGAAGTTTCGCAATATATTTCCAAACAATGTAAATTCAATTCTATTATTCTGATAAAAGCTACGGAAATTGGAAATGTTATAGTAAAATGTCTTTGCATTGAATTCAGGGGGGTTAAAGGGTTTTAAATGTGGTTTAAGGATTTACTGAGACTTACTAAAATGAAAATATATGCAAATTAAAAAAAAAACCATGAGGTGGAAAATTGATTTTTGTTTCATTTTCGCTGAATAGACTCGCGATTTTCGTATTTAAAAATCGGTTGGAGCTCTCATGGCGAAAGTTATGGATAGATTATCGAAATAAGTATGAAATACGTAATAACGTTGTTTTCATAAACCATTGGAAATATGGAGAAGCTGGAGCTGGGAAAAAATGTGGCTGTTCCTGCCAAACGGATTAATTTTACGAATTTGTAATAATGAAATAAACCGATGTAACGGGTGTAACCAAGTGTTGAAAATATAACGATAAACAAACTAAATCTCATTTTCCCCAAAAATCCCGGGTTTCGCACCCTGGTGTCAGTGGGAGTGGTCCCGTATACGTCAAAGATGTTCTATTACTCATGGGAATCGTTTAAACCCCGAATCTCAGTTTCCCCCAAAAGCCCGGGTTTCGCACCCTGGTGTCAGTAGGAGTGGTCCCGTATTTATCAAAGATGTTCTATTACTCATGGGAATCGTTTAAACCCCGAATCTCAATTTCCCCCAAAAGCCCGGGTTTCGCACCCTGGTGTCAGTAGGAGTGGTCCCATATTTATCAAAGATGTTCTATTACGCATGGGAATCGTTTAAACCCCGAATCTCAATTTCCCCCAAAAGCCCGGGTTTCGCACCCTGGTGTCAGTAGGAGTGGTCCCATATTTATCAAAGATGTTCTATTACTCATGGGAATCGTTTAAACCCCATATCTCAATTTCCCCGAAAATCCGGGTACTGCACCCTGGTGTCAGTGGGAGTTGTCCCGTATTCGTCAAAGATGTTCTATTACTCATGGGAATCGTTTAAACCCCATATCTCAATTTCCCCGAAAACCCGGGTACTGCACCGTGGTGTCAGTGGGAGTTGTCTCGTATACGTCAAAGATGTTCTATTACTCATGGGAATCGTTTAAACCCCGAATCTCAATTTCCCCAAAAAGCCCAGGTTTCGCACTCTGAAATGTAGGTTCAGGGTGTTATCATGTGTAGATGATAGACATAGAATTTACTGTAAACTACCTAAGCGGCAGTTTTAAATTGACTAAGAGCTTTGCACTATTTTAATGGGCAGGTTTAAAATGAGTAAGAGCTTTGAACTGATTTCATGGTTTGTTTTTGGGGTTTAATTGATGGGGGACAGGGGGTGTGACCGATTTGACCCAAGTTCGAACTTAGCCTCACTCTTGAACCAAGGAACAAGTGTACAAAATTTGGTGACCGTAGGTCAAGCCGTTCTCCAGTTATCGCTCGGACAGACGGACAGACGGACGGACGGACGGACAGACGGACAGACGGACAGACGGACGGACGGACAGACGGACTGGTCATTCGCATAAAGTGTTTTCAACACTTAATAAAACGTTGTAAACGTTGACAAAGCTCGCAACTAATTTCACAGTGCAGCAAAAAAATTACTTTATATTCGCGAAAACAATACTTGGTTAGGAGACCACAAAAGTTGGACACAGTCGTGTCCCGCGTGTTGTACTTGGATCGAAGGGTTTACAAAACCGGGAATAGCTTGTTCTCCTCTACCAGCACCTACCTCACATAGCTTGTTCTCATACAATCACCTACCTCCTATAGCTTGTTCTACTGCCAGCACCAACTACACAGCTCGTTTTGCTACTCCTACCTACCTCGCATAACTCGGTATCCTAGTCCTAACTACCTCGCTGAGCTCGATATAATACTCTTAACTACCTCGCTGAGCTCGATATCCTACTCATTACCTTGAATAGCTCGGTATTTTACTCCTACCTACCTAGATTACAATGGACACTATTTGTGTGCCAAACGAGTTAAGAGCTGTAATTTTACAAATATACTAATTTGATCATGCTGATTACGAAAATCATAATTTTAGCTCTGCCAATTGAGGTCTTGTGGGTCAAAAGTAGATGGTAAAGTTAAAGAAACGGGCGTAAGTTTGGACTTTCCAATATTAATCTCAAGTTTCCTTTTCGTGAAAATTCTAACGCCAGCGCAATGTTAATTTCCTGGTGCTCCAATGTAAGCCCCCTATGTTCTGATCGGTTTCGCGAGAAATAAGCGAAGAAAAGTGGAAAACTTGAGTTTCTCCTGCTTCCCCCTTCTCGCCGCTGCTAACTTTTAGCTGAAGATTTGGCACCCAAATAGTGTCCATAGTTCATCGGTATCCTAATCACATCTACCTTGAATAGCTCGGTATCTTACTCTTACCTACCTCGCCTGGCTCAATATCCTAATACTAACTACCTCGCATAGCTCGGTATCCTACTCCTCACTACCTTGAATAGCTCGGTATCCTACTTATACCTACCACGCATAATTCAGTTTTTGACTACTACCAAGCTCTCATTGCTCGGTATTATACTCCTATCTACCTCGCATAGCTCGGTATCTTACTCCTACTTACCTCGCATAGCTCGGTTCCTGAACATTACTAAACCCACTTTTCTAACCAAAAATATATATTGCACCTAATCACCAGTTACACTTGTCAATACATGCCAATGTTGATGACTGGTAACTGATCAAGTTAATTGGATAATACATACAGAAGTGACTTTGTAATTTGGCTACAAGGGCGATTTCCAATCATCGTAAATGATCTTTACTGAATCCCGTATATTAGATCAAACATTTAAAAATCAACCATCTTTAACAAATACTATATAACGCTACTGTTTGATAGCTACTCTATAACGCTACAGTAACGCTAACGCAGTACTATAACGCTACTGTACATGCTGTGTTTTAAAGTATGTATGCTGGGCAAACTAATTCAGATTAATGTGATGTTGCTTCAAACGCATAATGTTGCCTAAGATTAGCCTTGCACATTGGACTTTGTTTCACATGTTGTTTGCTATCATCCTAAAAACACAGCTGAAAAATTGCTGCAACTATCGTTTGCGTTGAAACTAGTTAGAAGTTCAAACTTTTTGGAAACAGGGGTTTGTCAAAAAGATATGTTGCACGTAATCATTAGTTACACTTGTGGATACATTTCAATGTTGAAGATTGATCCCGTTAATTGGTTAATACATACAGAAATGACTTTGTAATTTATTTACATGGGCAATTTTTAATCATTGTAAATGATTGACACTGAATTCAGTATCTTACTTCGAACACTTAAAAATCAATAATCTTTTACCATAACTATATAACGATACTGGTTCAAAAAACAAGTTCTTAAACGCCTTAATTGGTACATGTCATACTAATGCTTCATAATCAGTTCAATTAATAGTTCAGATGACTTTTAAAACTAATTGATAAAATCGACGTCAACCGCACTTTCCAAACACAAAAACTTTCTACGGAAGCATATTGTTTTAGACAGTATAGTAAATTAACACGTGGTAAGCACGCAAAAGAATTTAAAACCTCTCTTTAAAGTTACAATATTTCGGTTTTTAAACGTGTTGATTCAATTGACAAAATTTATCCGATTTCCAGGTTTTTGGTGTTTCACAATTGTATGATTGAATATGATTTATATTGTTTTGATTTATATTCTAATTACAAAACTTAAAAAAATCGAAAAATCTCCTGATGATTCCTCTTAAATATTGATTAATGTTGAATGGATTTATATTTCGATTGAGAAGACTATAAAGTACATCGAAAAGCGCATTTGCGTTGCCAAGTTTTCTTATGCTGATGGGTTTAAATAACTTTGTATCTGGTTTAATGTTGTATGTAATTTGATCCAAAAATATTCTGTTGGAAGCAAGCAAATTTTCTTATACTTTCTCTTAAATATTGATTTATGTTGAATGGCATTTAATCCAAAAATATTCGGTTGGAAGCAAGCCAATTTGCTTATACTTTCTCTTAAATATTGATTTATGTTGAATGGCATTTAATCCAAAAATATTCTGTTGGAAGCAAGCAAATTTTCTTATACTTTCTCTTCAATATTGATTTATGTTGAATGGCATTTAATCCAACAATATTCTGTTGGAAGCAAGGAAATTTTCTTATACTTTTTCTTAAATAATGTTTTATGTTGTATGGCATTTGATCCAAAAATATTCTGTTGGAGGCAAGCAAATTTTCTTATACGTTCTCTTAAATATTGATTTATGTTGAATGGCATTTGATCCAACAATATTCTGTTGGAAGCAAGGAAATTTTCTTATACGTTTTCTTAAATAATGTTTTATGTTGTATGGCATTTGATCCAAAAATATTCTGTTGGAAGCAAGCAAATTTGCCTATACTTTTTCTTAAATATTGATTTATCTTGAATGGCATTTAATCCAAAAATATTCTGTTGGAGGCAAGCAAATTTTCTTATACTTTCTCTTCAATATTGATTTATGTTGAATGGCATTTAATCCAAAAATATTCTGTTGGAAGCAAGTTTCTCTTAAATATTGATTTATGTTGTATGGCATTTGAACCAAAAATATTCTGTTGGAAGCAAGTAAATTTTCTTATACTTTTTCTTAAATAATGTTTTATGTTGTATGGCATATGATCCAAAAATATTCTGTTGGAGGTAAGCAAATTTTCTTATACTTTCTCTTAAATATTGATTTATGTTGAATGGCATTTAATCCAAAAATATTCTGTTGGAAGCAAGCAAATTTTCTTATACTTTCTTTCAAATATTGATTTATGTTGAATGGCATTTGATCCACAAAAATTCTGTTAGAAGCTAGCAAATTTGCTTATACTTTTTTTTAAATATTGTTTTATGTTGTTCGGCATTTGATCCAAAAATATTCTGTTGGAGGCAAGCAAATTTTCTTATACTTTCTCTTAAATATTGAGTTATGTTGAATGGCATTTAATCCAAAAATATTCTGTTGGAAGCAAGCAAATTTTCTAATACTTTTTCTTAAATATTGATTTATGTTGAATGGCATTTAATCCAAAAATATTCTGTTGGAAGCAAGCAAATTTGCTTATACTTTTTCTTAAATATTGTTTTATCTTGTATGGCATTTGATCCAAAAATATTCTGTTTGAAGCAAGCAAATTTTCTTATACATTCTCTTAAATATTGATTTATGTTGAATGGCATTTGATCCAAAAATATTCTGTTGGAAGCAAGCAAATTTTCTTATACTTTTTCTTAAATAATGTTTTATGTTGTATGGCATTTGATCCAAACATATTCTGTTGGAAGCAAGCAAATTTTCTTATACGTTCTCTTTAATATTGATTTATCTTGAATGGCATTTAATCCAAAAATATTCTGTTGGAAGCAAGCAAATTTGCTTATACTTTCTCTTAAATATTGATTTATGTTGAATGGCATTTGATCCAAAAATATTCTGTTGGAAGCAAGCAAATTTGCTTATACTTTATCTTAAATATTGATTTATGTTGAATGGCATTTGATCCAAAAATATTCTGTTGGAAGCAAGCAAATTTGCTTATACTTTCTCTTAAATATTGATTTATGTTGAATGGCATTTGATCCAAAAATATTCTGTTGGAAGGAAGCAAATTTTCTTATACTTTCTCTTAAATATTGATTTATGTTGAATGGCATTTAAAATCCAAAAATATTCTGTTGGAGGCAAGCAAATTTTCTTATACTTTCTCTTAAATATTGATTTATGTTGAATGGCATTTGATCCAAAAATATTCTGTTGGAAGCAAGCAAATTTGCTTATACTTTCTCTTAAATATTGATTTATGTTGAATGGCATTTGATCCAAAAATATTCTGTTGGAAGGAAGCAAATTTTCTTATACTTTCTCTTAAATATTGATTTATGTTGAATGGCATTTAATCCAAAAATATTCGGTTGGAAGCAAGCAAATTTGCTTATACTTTCTCTTAAATATTGATTTATGTTGAATGGCATTTGATCCAAAAATATTCTGTTGGAAGCAAGCAAATTTGCTTATACTTTATTTTAAATATTGATTTATGTTGAATGGCATTTGATCCAAAAATATTCTGTTGGAAGCAAGCAAATTTGCTTATACTTTCTCTTAAATATTGATTTATGTTGAATGGCATTTGATCCAAAAATATTCTGTTGGAAGGAAGCAAATTTTCTTATACTTTCTCTTAAATATTGATTTATGTTGAATGGCATTTAAAATCCAAAAATATTCTGTTGGAGGCAAGCAAATTTTCTTATACTTTCTCTTAAATATTGATTTATGTTGATTGGCATTTAATCCAAAAATATTCTGTTGGAAGCAAGCAAATTTTCTAATACTTTTTCTTAAATATTGATTTATGTTGAATGGCATTTGATCCAAAAATATTCTGTTGGAAGCAAGCAAATTTGCTTATACTTTCTCTTAAATATTGATTTATGTTGAATGGCATTAGATCCAAAAATATTCTGTTGGAAGCAAGCAAATTTGCTTATACTTTATCTTAAATATTGATTTATGTTGAATGGCATTTGATCCAAAAATATTCTGTTGGAAGCAAGCAAATTTGCTTATACTTTCTCTTAAATATTGATTTATGTTGAATGGCATTTGATCCAAAAATATTCTGTTGGAAGGAAGCAAATTTTCTTATACTTTCTCTTAAATATTGATTTATGTTGTATGGCATTTGAACCAAAAATATTCTGTTGGAAGCAAGCAAATTTTCTAATACTTTTTCTTAAATATTGATTTATGTTGAATGGCATTTGATCCAAAAATATTCTGTTGGAAGCAAGCAAATTTGCTTATACTTTCTCTTAAATATTGATTTATGTTGAATGGCATTTAATCCAAAAATATTCTGTTGGAAGCAAGTTTCTCTTAAATATTGATTTATGTTGTATGGCATTTGAACCAAAAATATTCTGTTGGAAGCAAGCAAATTTGCTTATACTTTCTCTTAAATATTGATTTATGTTGAATGGCATTAGATCCAAAAATATTCTGTTGGAAGCAAGCAAATTTGCTTATACTTTATCTTAAATATTGATTTATGTTGAATGGCATTTGATCCAAAAATATTCTGTTGGAAGCAAGCAAATTTGCTTATACTTTCTCTTAAATATTGATTTATGTTGAATGGCATTTGATCCAACAATATTCTGTTGGAAGCAAGGAAATTTTCTTATACGTTTTCTTAAATAATGTTTTATGTTGTATGGCATTTGATCCAAAAATATTCTGTTGGAAGCAAGCAAATTTGCCTATACTTTTTCTTAAATATTGATTTATCTTGAATGGCATTTAATCCAAAAATATTCTGTTGGAAGCAAGCAAATTTTCTTATACTTTCTCTTAAATATTGATTTATGTTGAATGGCATTTAATCCAAAAATATTCTGTTGGAAGCAAGTTTCTCTTAAATATTGATTTATGTTGTATGGCATTTGAACCAAAAATATTCTGTTGGAAGCAAGCAAATTTTCTTATACTTTTTCTTAAATAATGTTTTATGTTGTATGGCATATGATCCAAAAATATTCTGTTGGAGGTAAGCAAATTTTCTTATACTTTCTCTTAAATATTGATTTATGTTGAATGGCATTTAATCCAAAAATATTCTGTTGGAAGCAAGCAAATTTTCTTATACTTTCTTTTAAATATTGATTTATGTTGAATGGCATTTGATCCACAAAAATTCTGTTAGAAGCTAGCAAATTTGCTTATACTTTTTTTTAAATATTGTTTTATGTTGTTCGGCATTTGATCCAAAAATATTCTGTTGGAGGCAAGCAAATTTTCTTATACTTTCTCTTAAATATTGAGTTATGTTGAATGGCATTTAATCCAAAAATATTCTGTTGGAAGCAAGCAAATTTTCTAATACTTTTTCTTAAATATTGATTTATGTTGAATGGCATTTAATCCAAAAATATTCTGTTGGAAGCAAGCAAATTTGCTTATACTTTTTCTTAAATATTGTTTTATCTTGTATGGCATTTGATCCAAAAATGTTCTGTTTGAAGCAAGCAAATTTTCTTATACTTTCTCTTAAATATTGATTTATGTTGAATGGCATTTGATCCAAAAATATTCTGTTGGAAGCAAGCAAATTTTCTTATACTTTTTCTTAAATAATGTTTTATGTTGTATGGCATTTGATCCAAACATATTCTGTTGGAAGCAAGCAAATTTTCTTATACGTTCTCTTTAATATTGATTTATCTTGAATGGCATTTAATCCAAAAATATTCTGTTGGAAGCAAGCAAATTTGCTTATACTTTCTCTTAAATATTGATTTATGTTGAATGGCATTTGATCCAAAAATATTCTGTTGGAAGCAAGCAAATTTGCTTATACTTTATCTTAAATATTGATTTATGTTGAATGGCATTTGATCCAAAAATATTCTGTTGGAAGCAAGCAAATTTGCTTATACTTTCTCTTAAATATTGATTTATGTTGAATGGCATTTGATCCAAAAATATTCTGTTGGAAGGAAGCAAATTTTCTTATACTTTCTCTTAAATATTGATTTATGTTGAATGGCATTTAAAATCCAAAAATATTCTGTTGGAGGCAAGCAAATTTTCTTATACTTTCTCTTAAATATTGATTTATGTTGAATGGCATTTAAAATCCAAAAATATTCTGTTGGAGGCAAGCAAATTTTCTTATACTTTCTCTTAAATATTGATTTATGTTGAATGGCATTTGATCCAAAAATATTCTGTTGGAAGCAAGCAAATTTGCTTATACTTTCTCTTAAATATTGATTTATGTTGAATGGCATTTGATCCAAAAATATTCTGTTGGAAGGAAGCAAATTTTCTTATACTTTCTCTTAAATATTGATTTATGTTGAATGGCATTTAATCCAAAAATATTCGGTTGGAAGCAAGCAAATTTGCTTATACTTTCTCTTAAATATTGATTTATCTTGAATGTCATTTGATCCAAAAATATTCTGTTGGAAGCAAGCAAATTTGCTTATACTTTCTCTTAAATATTGATTTATGTTGAATGGCATTTGATCCAAAAATATTCTGTTGGAAGCAAGCAAATTTGCTTATACTTTATTTTAAATATTGATTTATGTTGAATGGCATTTGATCCAAAAATATTCTGTTGGAAGCAAGCAAATTTGCTTATACTTTCTCTTAAATATTGATTTATGTTGAATGGCATTTGATCCAAAAATATTCTGTTGGAAGGAAGCAAATTTTCTTATACTTTCTCTTAAATATTGATTTATGTTGAATGGCATTTAAAATCCAAAAATATTCTGTTGGAGGCAAGCAAATTTTCTTATACTTTCTCTTAAATATTGATTTATGTTGATTGGCATTTAATCCAAAAATATTCTGTTGGAAGCAAGCAAATTTTCTAATACTTTTTCTTAAATATTGATTTATGTTGAATGGCATTTGATCCAAAAATATTCTGTTGGAAGCAAGCAAATTTGCTTATACTTTCTCTTAAATATTGATTTATGTTGAATGGCATTAGATCCAAAAATATTCTGTTGGAAGCAAGCAAATTTGCTTATACTTTATCTTAAATATTGATTTATGTTGAATGGCATTTGATCCAAAAATATTCTGTTGGAAGCAAGCAAATTTGCTTATACTTTCTCTTAAATATTGATTTATGTTGAATGGCATTTGATCCAAAAATATTCTGTTGGAAGGAAGCAAATTTTCTTATACTTTCTCTTAAATATTGATTTATGTTGTATGGCATTTGAACCAAAAATATTCTGTTGGAAGCAAGCAAATTTTCTTATACTTTTTCTTAAATAATGTTTTATGTTGTATGGCATATGATCCAAAAATATTCTGTTGGAGGTAAGCAAATTTTCTTATACTTTCTCTTAAATATTGATTTATGTTGAATGGCATTTAATCCAAAAATATTCTGTTGGAAGCAAGCAAATTTTCTTATACTTTCTTTTAAATATTGATTTATGTTGAATGGCATTTGATCCACAAAAATTCTGTTAGAAGCTAGCAAATTTGCTTATACTTTTTTTTAAATATTGTTTTATGTTGTTCGGCATTTGATCCAAAAATATTCTGTTGGAGGCAAGCAAATTTTCTTATACTTTCTCTTAAATATTGAGTTATGTTGAATGGCATTTAATCCAAAAATATTCTGTTGGAAGCAAGCAAATTTTCTAATACTTTTTCTTAAATATTGATTTATGTTGAATGGCATTTAATCCAAAAATATTCTGTTGGAAGCAAGCAAATTTGCTTATACTTTTTCTTAAATATTGTTTTATCTTGTATGGCATTTGATCCAAAAATATTCTGTTTGAAGCAAGCAAATTTTCTTATACTTTCTCTTAAATATTGATTTATGTTGAATGGCATTTGATCCAAAAATATTCTGTTGGAAGCAAGCAAATTTTCTTATACTTTTTCTTAAATAATGTTTTATCTTGTATGGCATTTGATCCAAAAATATTCTGTTTGAAGCAAGCAAATTTTCTTATACTTTCTCTTAAATATTGATTTATGTTGAATGGCATTTGATCCAAAAATATTCTGTTGGAAGCAAGCAAATTTGCTTATACTTTCTCTTCAATATTGATTTATGTTGAATGGCATTTGATCCAACAATATTCTGTTGGAAGCAAGGAAATTTTCTTATACGTTTTCTTAAATAATGTTTTATGTTGTATGGCATTTGATCCAAAAATATTCTGTTGGAAGCAAGCAAATTTGCCTATACTTTTTCTTAAATATTGATTTATGTTGAATGGCATTTGATCCAAAAATATTCTGTTGGAGGCAAGCAAATTTTCTTATACTTTCTCTTAAATATTGATTTATGTTGAATGGCATTTAATCCAAAAATATTCTGTGGGAAGCAAGCAAATTTTCTTATACTTTCTCTTAAATATTGATTTATGTTGAATGGCATTTGATCCAAAAATATTCTGTAGGAAGCAATCAAATTTGCTTATGCTTTTTCTTAAATATTGATTTATGTTGTATGGCATTTGATCCAAAAATATTCTATTGGAGAGCAAGCACATTTTTTGATACTTTCTCTTAAATATTGATTTATGTTGAATTGATTTCAATTTCGATTAACAAAACTCTGATGCAGATCGAAAAACTCATTTGCGTTGTCAACTCGTTTTATATTTCGAAAAATGGATAAAAAACCATTTATATAAATTTGGTATTAAAGCCAATACAATTATGTTGAAACTTGTTTTTATGTTGCGCAATACATATCAAACCTCAAAATTATTTAAAATTATTTAAGTTGAATGGATTTAAATTTGTATTTAAAAGACTCTGATACAGTTCAAAAACCTAATTGGCGTTGCCAAGTTTTCTTATACTACAGGGTTCAAATTAATTGGTATCTTGTTTTATGTTGTATGTAATTTGATCCATAAATTTTCTGTTGGAAGCAAGCGAATTTTGTGGTGCTTCCTCTTAGCTTTGTTTAGAGTTGATTTAAACATGCTTCTAAGTTGCTTCGTGGTTGAATGCAATTAAAGCCGAGCGTCGTGCCGGACGGACGGACAGGCCGAGATCATAAGCTCGCTGCTTCTATGTACATATGCGAGCTAATAAACCGTCCAACGTTATAGTAATGTATCGTAGATGTGACGTTTTTATGCACATCGAAACTGTTTTTTAACATGTAAAACGTGAAAACTGTGTCTTGAAATGTTCAAAATTTTGAAAATCTCACATTGCCCCAATCATAGAGTAAAGTTACATACGTTTTTGAAAGCACTTGTTCATAGCTTTCGAATGACGTATCACACATATATGTTTGTAGTTTGACCTCTTTGACCACTCCCCACTGGTCAAGGGGTCATCCCACCCCAAAATTTATATGCACCATTGAATAGCCATTGACAATAGCTTTCCATCGATGTATCACACATGGGGTGTTAGTATTTGAAAAAACTGCTGACCTTTGACCTTACCCCCTTGACCTTTGACCTACATGGCCCCCAAACGAACTTGACCTCCGCTCAAACGTCCCTAATAAGTTCCCGAAAGAAAAATTTTAAAATATTGAGCCATTCGCCCGTAATCGTGCTCACGGACGGACAGACAGACGGACAGACAGACGGACAGACAGACGGACAGACAGACAGACGGACACCAGCTCATTCGCATAATGTATCTACGATACATAATAAACAGATGTAACGGGTGTAACCAAGTGTTGAAACATCAGATTTCGCACCCTTGGTGTCAGTGGGAGTGATCCCGTATACGTCAGTGATGTTCTATTTCACATGGGAATCATTTAAAACCCATATCTCAATTTTGCCAAAAAGCCCGTCTTTGGCACCCTGGTGAAGTGTACAATATTTGGTGACCGTGGGTCAAGCCGTTCTCTAGTTATCGCACCGACAGACGGACGGACAGACGGACGGGTCATTCGCATAAAGTGTTTTCAACACTTAATAAATAAGCACATTGAAGTATTTTTAAAATGATTTATTTTTATGACCAATGATAGGGACTTGAACATTCAAGTCCTGACCGTGTTTATAAAAAAAATGCCAACCCTTATTCAGACCTATCGAAATCTGTCGGACAAAGTTCCTTGCGACCCTTAATTCACAGAGAAACACTACAGCGGCTATTCCGCTCATCCACGAACCGAAATAGAAAAATGGTCTCAAATTTCGCATTCTTATTTCAGCCGAGTCATCGTACTCTTCCAGTGTCCTCTTCATTAAAATTGTACTCATAAAGGACCCGAAGTCCACACTTTTGTCAATAAAATCCAAAACCCTGATTTCGAATAGTTGACCCAACCTCCGAGTCAGATACTCCTGGACGTGGCAGATGAACGATACAAAATAAGCACTCGCGTCTAACCCCTCTTCACTCTTCCACCTTGAAACAATGAAATGCCGGCAGAGAGACCTTCACCTCCGTCAAAAACCAATTAAACTGTAAACTGACATCATAATAAGCTAATTTCCTATCCCGACTCGACAAAAGCTCCACGATCCTTTGGTCCGAATGGCAGCCAACTTCTAGCGAGTCATTCATCCTGCTTTCCATATTGTAGCGTTGAAACAACGGCAAAAATCTTAATGACACGGTATCATACTTCCCCAGGCAAATCGAAATTTTATACCCGGATTCAATGACTTCATGACTTCAATTTATTAACCCTTGGAAATTTTGAATAGCTGGAGCTAGGAAACATGTGGCTATTCTTTCCGAAACGGGTTAAATTTTACAAGGTTTATTTCAAAATTTGAAGTAAAAAGTTACTTAAAATGATTTATAATAAATTATCAGTCTATGGCCATTTTTGGATTGCCCAGCTTTACTTCATAATTGCTACGAACACACGGATTGTCATTAGCTCATTACTACAAAAAAATATTTTAACAACGTCTGCAATTTCCTCTAGATTACCAGTTTTCTTTCGAAACTTGGAAACTTACCGTCTGTCCAACCGAAACCGAAATAAGGACTTATTTCGAGACCGTATTCGGCAATCAATGCACCAGATTTTGTTATTAATGTTATCTGTGAAGCGTTCGTTTGCGTGTTTTGCAAGAACAGTTTGCACATGGCTTAAACGATTGCTCAATACTGATTATTTCCTAACCCTAGTTTAATAGCTAATCCAGAAAAATTAATCAAGCATCACTCACTTTTACCTCATTTCGAGATTGCCAGTAGTTTATTAATTGTTTATCAATTTAAAGCCAGTCACTTAATCCAGGGAGCGTATAAGCCTAGGCTGACCATACGTCCCGATTTTTACGGGACAGTCCCGATTTTCGAGGCCTGTCCCAACGTCCCAAAAATGTCCCGATTTCAGAAAAAATGTCCCGAATGTCCCGATTTTTCATCGGATTACAAATTTACATTTTAACCTAATTTTCCACATGAAATTGCAACAGATATTGCATAATTTTATACTTCGTGACGATTTATATTGCAATGCCGACTCCTTGTAACCCATACTTATCATCTATCTGATTCGGATAGTCTATACTCTATGGTTTGGCGCTAATAATATATATTAGATTTTATTTTAGTTTACTGTTCACGTTCAGCGACTTCACTGCATTGCTATTATTCACATAACGTTTTCGAACTGTGACTCATTCTGTTAAAAAATTAAAAAATAACTAATTGTTCATGCTGTTATTTAGTATTTCTAAGTCTATTAAAATTCCAAAACGATCTTGTAAATTCACTAATAATCATCAAAACGAATGCCTACTCAACGTCAATCTACTATTAATGTGTAATGATTAAGGTAGAGTGTAGAGTAATCCGATTTTGAATATAACATTGGGGTTCAAATATACCGTTACAAACGGATCAAAAAGGGTGAAACCACACGAACAATACGTAAAATTACATTTAGAATCATCGCCCTTCACATGATAGTCGCTTCCTACAAAATTCGCACATTGCCCCAACCATAGAGTATAGTCATATACGTTTTTGAATAACATTTGACCGTACCTTTCCCACGATGTAAAATGCACATACGAAGACATTTTTTAAATTTTTACCTATGACCTTTTATGCTTAACCTTTGACCTACACTGTCCTCAAACGAACTCAGCCTCCGCAGGAAGGTCATGTATGTATTTCCGAAAAAAGAATTTGAAAATATTCAACCGTTCAAAAGTTATGCTGCGAACGGACATACAGAAAAGGTAAAAACATTAATGGGTTTCACCCTTTAATAAACAGTTGTAAACGCACATCAGAAAAGGGTGAAACGACACGAAAAAGACTCAAAATATCATTTAATGTCGTTCTACGACACATGTGAGTCGTTTTATACAAGATTCTCACATTTCCCCAACCATAGAGTGAAGTTATATATATTGTTGAACACACTCGACAGTACCGTCCCAACGATGTAGTACACATCTAGGTTTACTATTTAAACAAAATGTGACATATGACCCCTACCCGCTTGACCTTTGACCTGCACGGTCATTAAACGAACTCAAGATCCGCTTGAAGGTCATGAATGGTTTCCCGAAAAAAAATTTGAAAATATTCAACCGTTCGAGAGTTATGCTGCGAACGGACAGACAGACAGACAGACAGACAGACAGACAGACAAAGTAAAAACATTAAAGGGTTTCACCCTTTAATAAGGATAAGCACTCTAAGATAGCCGAATTAAAAAAATTCATACTAGATATTATCGACTAAAAATTTGTCCCGCATACTAGATATTATCGACTAAAAATGTGTCCCGATTTTTGGAGAAAAATATATGGTCAGCCTATATAAGCCCCTACACTCTAGTGAGTCTATGCACCTGATTATGTTAGTTGTACAGTGATTGGAACAGTTTGAAATAGACGGAAGCTTGTATTTAGCCCATTTGATCAGAGTATGTGAAGAATTTAACGTTTGACACTGTTGACTTATTGTTAGATTGGATTGATTGACAAATTCCTAAATCCACCACTTAATCCTGACCTTTTAACAGACGAAGATAGGTTTCATGAATAAATGGCTTTAATCGTAATGATAAAATTGGAATTCTTAAAAAACACTTATAAATAAATTTAATTTCCATTCAGTAATATTTAAACCGAACTGATATGAAACAACCACCAATGCCCGTATTTTATAAAGAGTAAAAAATGTAGTTGGTTTGGAGTTTGGAACATTAGTAAGTGAAACGTTAAGCCAAGAGCATTTTTATTCACTGTTTCAAAACGTATACATATTTTCATCCATCACAAAATGGCCGGATTCCAACACAACAAGACTTATATTATTCAAAGCGCCTTCGACGGATCCGTAAACACCCTTAATAAATTGAACACAATTTAATACCATTTTAATAATCGAGAATACCGATAATTAATCAGTTTAAATTCTAGGTAATGGATTTAAGGGGTTCTTCAACTGCGAACGGTACACCAATCGTTTCTTGGCGAAACAACGACGGAAAAAAACAAAAATGGATTGCAAATCAAGAAAGTGAGAAGTCCGAAACTTAATATTATTATTTATCGAAGATGCGGAAAAAGCAATGATTATTTGGACGCTTTATTCATAAAAATTATACAGATAAATCAGGAACAAATTCAAATATTTTTAACTTGAGACGCTCAACTGGTTTATTATAGGTAACGGTTTCCGTTTGGTATCTCCAACAAGCAAGCCAGACACGCTAAAGGCTATGGATCATCGCAAGTTTTCTATATTTTATAGTATTCTATAACATGAGATCGGAAAACTATGAATATAATAAATTAAATTAGTAATTGGAATACATTTTTAGGTTCAGACGGTACGGTCATCTTATGGGTAAATCAAACCACGATTTAAATAAACACAAATTTCTCACCAGTATTTTTTTCTAAAACGTAACAAGAAACATTTTCGTAATGTTTGAAAATTTAAAATATTTATTCGAAGTAGTGTTTTCAGTTTTAATTTATAAGATGCAACTTAAAATTGCGAATTGAAGCAAAAAATGACAATTCAACTAAAACTGGTTTTTTATTTGGCTACGCTGTATCATCTAATCATTAAAAAAATATTAAAAAATTAGGACTTTCACGCTGGATTGAACCAACAATGGACCACCAGGCATGTATCGGAGGACAAGTACCTTATAATTTGTGCTAAAAATAACATGGCAATTCGACATTTGGGGTAACGCCCACAGGTTTACTTTAGCATCGGTTAACATTCACGCATTATGTTACTTTTTTTTTTTTTTTCAGGTACGACCAGATTTTCAAATGTTCTAAGGCAGACCCCAAAGACATTTCTCAACTCTGGACTATACGGAGCGTCTAAAATAAAATCTAAAATAGGCTAATTTGTTCTCTTGCATTTAAATTAAATTAAATATGTTACGATTGATTCACATTTTATTATGATTCAGGATTTTCATCCATATTTATTGCTGTGTTTTCCCTGTTAAAATCAAACCGACAAAAGATTTGTGCCGTATATCCACATATCAAATTTTAATTATGATTTTCATAATCAGCATGCTCCAATTAGTCTACTTGCAAAATTACAGAAGCCCTTAACCCGTTTGACACCCAAACCTAAATAGGGCTACTGGTAAGTAAAATGAATACGTTTCCTCACCAAGACGGTGAGCATAGTCCTACTGAATGCCAATTGCGTCCATGGTTAGTAAAAGAGAATAATTAATTAATTAAAATTCCAACAATAATGGGACTATGGTCTTTCTAAATTCCGTGACTTATGGCCGGGGCTAATTATTTATTCCAAAAATTAGTGTGGATATGTCGATTTAAGCCGATTTTAAATATATTTTGTGCATGCTTAGTATTATAATTATGAATGAGACAAATGCACTAATACATATTTATACAAAAACAAGCCAATAAGAGCCTAAAAACATCAAAAATGGCAATAAAAAGACGGAACCCTCCTGAAAAGAGTCAAAATATGTCATTTATGAGCAAAAGTACACTAAAATAAAGCTTGAGTATTTCAATTTCACTTGCACAAATGGAGTTGGATGATCAATTTACATAATATATTGAATTTTAATGACTAATTACTAGGTTAAATCCTACATGGATTGGATGTTCATAAACTCTGTTAACAGCTGGGATATTCATAACAGGTTTTACTAATACTAAACCATTTACGTTTAAACTTTTTTAATTTAATTCGCGATATCAGTTTTTGAAGGATTAAATGTTCCCATGATTCAGCGAGGTTCATATGGTGGACTTAATCTTATTATGATCCAACATTTCAGTTTTTCAATATTCATTGTTTTGTTATCAGTTCTCATTTATCATGTGTGTATTCATGAAGTGCTGATGCTGGCAATAAATTCCAGGAATAAGAACCTTACGACAAATCCAGCTCCAACAAAAATGTTTTTGACAGAATTCAATACAATTCTTTTAGTGAAGGGATTTAGGCGTAATTAGGCGTAATATATGCTTTATGCTATAAATATATATTCGTGTTTAGATGTATTGAAAGAATTCTCACAGACCTAATTAATTAAGTTTCATATATCAGTTTCACTGTTGACTGTGATTAAGACCGTTTTGTAGCAGGAATATTAAAAGCCAATTATAGTCCGAAACTTCACAATGATAAAATCATGTCTGGAGCCGTAATCCCGTTGTTTATTTAAAATGCCGTGTAATCTTGGGAAACGAGTATGTTATGGATTCGTTTTTGCATAGATATTAGTAGCGTTTGGAACCAACAAATGCTTCAGTTTGTGTTACTAGTCTTCTGAAGTCACTTAAAGGCAACTTTTAAATATTGAAGGACAGGAGTCGTTTAATCCAACCGAAGGATTTAACCAATTCAAGATATTCAAGATGAGTGGATTTGAACACAAAAAAACCTACATGATTCAAAACTTGATCGATGGAATGGTAATTGCTATTTGGCATTTAATCATACCGCCGAAGCTTTGTATGAATAAAAACAAACAAACAAACAAACAACGAACCGTTAATTTATTTATATTACTGTAAGTAACGGAGTAATTTAGTAAGTAATGACTTTCTATAATTACAGTTTATGGATCTGAATAATTCTTCTACAGCCACTGGAACTCCCATAATAGGCTGCCAAATTACTAACAAGCCGAGTCAGCGTTGGACAGCGATTCAAGAGGGTGTGAATTAAACATAATTACGTTTTTTTTTTTTTTATATTGCAAAAAGTCAGGCAAAACTGAATAAAATACTTTACTACTTTAGGGTACGGTTTCCGTTTAACGTCTCAATTGGACACTCAACATACAAAGGCTCTGGATCAAGGTAGATAATCCGATATTATATTCAAGAATACTCATTGCAATATTACATCGATTCGAAACAATCTACATGATCACAACAACGTTTTAAGCATGAGTTTATTTACCATTTACTTCCCATAAATACACAAACTGGAATAATACTAATTACAAAAATTACAAAAATATCACAAGCTACAAAACTTAGCTTTCTTTCTCTTTTTATTGTAAATGTATATTTTAGCAAAATGACTTGATCTGACACAATACGTTTTTTAACCCCTCCTATGTTATGGTAGGTTAGGTTAGGTTCAACTTTTCTTAACCAAAATTCATTAAAACCGCTCTGCTTCCATTTAATTTCTACGTTATCTTTATAATCTAAAGTAAACCCTGCAAACGATGTTCCAGGAATAAGTAAAAATTGTGTTGAACAAATATTTTGTAATGAAACTGATCGTCAAAAAGCAAGCAAAGTTTATTTTCAATTTTAGGTCCCGGAGGCTCTTTAACTTTATGGGTAACTACATTCTCACCATGAGACCCCATTCCTGATTAATACTATTAATAGGTTGCTTAACACTAACAGTCATATTTATTTTAATACAAATGAACTAAAGGACTTTCATGGAGGTCCGAACCAGTTGTGGGTAGCATGTCCTCTTTTTTCCGCCACCACATTCCTGATCGCCAGTTGCAGGGATAAAAATGCAATTCAATATCAAGGGTAATTAAAATCGTCTAAAAATAATTTCAGTTACACACTCTAACTATTCCTTGTATCGGAATTTGCAGACCCGGAAGGGGTTTGGCCTGTGTTCCTGCAAATGATGACGACAGGCTCCAGTACTGGATGATAACTGAAATAATTTAAATGTCATTTCACACCGTTGGCATTTTATATGGAAATAAAAACATCATGAAACACAGCAATTTTGATATTAATTCCTACGTGTCATACTCCTAATCTACACTAAAACTGATTAAAACTGTAGTGGTTCGAAGGACTTAAATTTATACTAGACCTTCGGATGGTGCTTTATGAGGTTTGTCGTGATGACATTTAACATGTGTCATATCTGTCTTATGTTGTATGTCTTGAAACCTGTTTTTCAAAGTGATTTCCGCAAATTTCGAGGCCAATTCAATCTCTAGCGGAAGCAGTTCATATTTCTGACCTTCAAAAAATATTCACAAGCTCATTTGTAAAAATAATTAACCAAGCCAGTAGAAAACAATTGCTTAGTAATCATCAGAATAATCAATTAATATTGCAATATATTTAAATTCTTTTAAAACTCGGATTTAGTTTCAATTCCAGGCCCCACCAGAGCTTTAACGTGTTAAAAATCATATCTACAGAAATAAACCACTTAATCTACCTCAAATGTGTATGAAGGTGACGAAGGGGATTATGTTCTTAAATCTTATCTGTTTGATGTTCATTAAATTATTCGTTCAAAGCCAAAATAAGAATGAACAAAGCATGTAACTGGCTTTACCAAAGACAAACAAGTTGTAGAAAACAAACATAAAACATGTTTGCTATTTGTTTATTTTGATCGGTGTCAATTTTGAGTGGCTTACAAACAAATACTCCCATCCGTAAGTTTGATTCAGCATGTTCCAGTTGATTCCCATTGTCATTAAGATCCATGCTTTTCATCAATATTTATTGTTCTGCTATCAGTAAAGACTTAATCCAGCCGACAACAGACTTGGACACAAAATTCCCTGAAAAATATTCCACCGACAAATATTGCATTAAAAACTAACTGGAAGTCTTAAACAATCCAATTCCTTACTAAAAAAGCCGTAAGCAATAAATTAAAATTGTCGTATAAAAAAATGTATTCAATTTTTGTAGGACCAATTAGAGTTTGTACTATAGATTTGTTTTTGATACCTAACAAATTTTGAACTATATTTTTATTACTTTTTTAAACATCTTAGTTATCCGGACATGCCTGTCGCGATACCAGAAAATTATTTTGTTTGCCAATTTTACAATGACAGTCAAAATAAACTGATAATCTGAAAGGTTTGTAATGTAAATCAAGCCCCGAGCCATATTCCAGTTCTTCAGCTGAATCCTGCACATTGTGACGGAAATAAATCATTGTAAATTTAGCTAAACGGACAAGACTGTGCATATATATAAAAACCGACTTTAACCTCCCATTAATTATTATTTGAAAAATCAGTTGTGGTTGTGAATTGAAAGATCTTTTTTGATTAAAAAAATTCAAGATATCAAGATGAGTGGATTTCAGCATCAAAAGAGATACATGATTCAAAACCTAATCCATGGAAATGTAATCGATATTGACCTATCATACCTTAATTTTTTTTAGTATTTTGACAAACCAGTTAGTCAGAATTGTATGAGAAATATAAAATTCATTAAAATTTAAACCGCTTACACTGCCAGACTCAGACTGCCACTACGTAAATGTTCTTTTGGAAATTGAATGCGCTATGAGTCTTTGTTGACAGATACTATTCGCGATTACGTTTTTAAATCAAATGGAAATAAAAATTAAATAAATCAAATGGAAATAAAAATTAAACCTTTTCATTAGAATTTTTTTTATTAAGGTCAGCTCCTCGCAGTTTTCAGCATGTCAGTTTTTCTGTCCAATTCGTATCAACGTATCAGCTTAAATTTTCTAACAGAAGAATGTTTGGAATTTTTTTGTAAATTTTATGACCGTTCAGCAGAAACGTTCGTTTGAGGGCAATGTAGGCCAATGCTAAAAACAAATGTACTCGCAGGTCATAAATTTTAAGGGTAATTTTGCAAGTGTGTGATGCATAGTTAGAAATGTGCCGTCAAGTTCTACTCAAGGATTTGTATGACTTACTCTATGGTTGGGGAAATTTGAGATTTTTGTAGAAAACGACACTCATGTGTCAGACAAAATTATTAATTTTTATGAAGGTTGTAGTTTTGTTCATATACTAACAGATGCAGATATTCATATAACTATGACTGCATATTTATAGTTCATGGATCTGAGTAATTCTAGCACAGTCAGCGGAAATTCTGTAATCGGGTTTAAAATTAATGGCCGCAACAATCAGCACTGGATTGCAGTTCAACAAGGTATGTTTTTTGCAATCACTGATTTTAATCACATCATCCGAATTTGTGTTATAAATAATACAGATCATCAAAGAAAATTAAACAGCAAAATAAATCTTTAGGTGAAGGATTCCGTTTAACGTCTGCACTTGACGAAAAAAAGGCTTTGGATCAAGGTAGAAAATTTAAAAATTTGATTAATAATTTAATGGATGAAAATTACAGAAATTGAATCTCACAGCGACGGACGAACAGACAGGCAGCGGATGTTAAATTAAAATCTGAGTTTAATATCTTACCTGAATGTATTTAAACAGTTTTGCTTATAATTATAGGTCCAGATAACGCTGTTATTTACTGGGTAATAATCTACTAATATTGGAACTGTAACCTGATTGCCTTTTGTGCAATATTCATTACAATGTTCCTTGTCATTTCAATTCGAATTCTAGGACTTTCATGGAGGCCCAAATCAACTATGGATATCCTATCCTCTTTTCAACAACAGATTCCTTATCCTCAATTGCCGAGATAAAAATGCCATAAGGAATCAGGCGTAATTAAATTTCAAATCTATAATAAAATGGTTTAAATCACTACTCGTTACAATCTCAACTTGATTGTTGATTTTTTGAACTTGGCTTTCAGACCAGGAGCAGGACTAAAATGTCGTCCCGCAGACAAAGATGACGAGTGGCAGCACTGGGTCATAACGGAAGTCTAGTCGAATGTCCTTCAATACTATTAACGTGCTCGATGTTGGATTTAACTAAAAATAAACCGTTGCAAACGCACGTACAAAAGGGGGGAAACCACGTGATTTCAATTCATAACGCTGCTGAACTTTTCACGTAAAATTGCACATGTATGTATAGACACATTCACACTTCCCCGTGTCAGGAGCGTTTCCTGGTATTAATGAAGCGAAGCGTCAGGCTTTGAAATCTCAATTGCTTCTATATAGCGCAGGCACACCCCCGGTGTCAGTGGGCGTGTTTCCATATGTCTATAAGAGTGGGATTAGGTAGAAGATGTATGTCTTGTGAAGTATACATGTTGCTTGAGTTTGGAATTTTTTGCAGCTAGGGAGTGTGCTCGATCTGGTTCAAGTTAGAAGTTAGGTTGAGGTGCGTCAGAACCCATTGAATATGTAAACGAAAAAATAATTTTAAAACATTTAGTCGTTCTCGAGTTAGAGCGCGGACGGAAGGACAGACAGACAGACGGACGAAACGAGTCTTCCCATTAAGGGGGTTTAACCAGTGTAACAGGTTTAACCAAGTGTTGAAAACATCACCATAAACAAACTAAAATCTCAATTTCCCCAAAAGCCCGGGTTTCGTATCCTGGCGTCAGTTGGAGTGGTCTCGTATACGTCAATGTTGTTAGAGTTTAATGTAAACTACCTAAGCGGCAGTTTCAAAATTTGACAGAGTTTTCAACTAATTCAATTGTTTTTGTGGGGGATTAAATATATGGGGGACAGGAGGTGTGAACGATTTAACCTAAGTTCGAACTTAGCCTCCATTGTGACCCAAGGAACAAGTTTACAAAGTTTGGTGACCGAGATCAAGCCGTTCTCCAGTTATCGCACCGACAGACGGATGGACGAACAGAGGGACAGACGCGTCATTTGCGTAAAGTGTTTACAGCACTTAATAAAACGTTGTAAACGTTGACAAAGCTCGCAAAGCCCAATATGGCTAATTTCACAGTGCAGCAACAACTGACTTGATATTAGCTTAAACCATACTTGGTAGGGTAATCACAAAGTTGAACACATCGTGTCCCACGTATTGTACTTCTTGAATGTAGGAGTTGACATAAACGCGACATAGCTATTTCTCCTATCAGCACCTACCTACCATAGCTTGTTCTCCTACCGGCACCCATCTCACATAGCTTGTTCTCCTCAAAGCACCAACCTACCATAGCTTGTTCTCCTACCAGCACCCATCTCACATAGCTCGGTATCCTACTCTTACCTACCTCGCATAGCTCGATATCCTACTCCTACCTACCTCACATAGCTCGGTATCCTACTCCTACCTACCTCGCATAGCTCGGTATCTTACTCCTTCCAACCTCGCATAGCTCGACATCTTACTCCTACCAACCTCGCATAGCTCGATATTCTACTCCTACCTACCTCACATAGCTCGGTATCCTTCTCCTACCTACCTCGCAAAGCTCGGTATCCTACTCCTACCTACCTCGCATAGCTCGGTATCTTACTCATACCTACCTCGCATAGCTCGGTATCATACTCCTAACTACCTCGCATAGCTCGGTATCCAACTTCTAACTACATGAAATAGCTCGGTATGTTACTCATACCTACCTCGCATAGCTCGGTACCTTAACGTAGTTAAACCCACCATTTTAACCAAAAATATATATTGCACCTAATCACCAATTCCACTTGTCGATATAGGTCAATGCTGATGATTGACAACTGATCCAGTTAATTGGATAATACATACAGAAATGACTTTATAATTTCGTGGCATGGGCGATTGCCAATCATCGGAAATGATCGTCACTTAATCCCGTATATTAGATCGAACACTTCTGGGTAATAAACAAGTTCTTAAACGTCCTAATTGGAATATGTTATATCATTGTTTCACGATTAGTTCAATTAGCAGTTGAGATGAATTTTAAAAACTAATGGATAAAATCGACGTCAACTGAACTTCCCAAACACTGAAACTACTTTCTACACAGAAAATGTATTGTTCTAAATAGTCAATTAACACGTGGAAAGGATGCATAAGAATTTAAAACCTTTATAATTGCCTTCTTTATCTTTAAACTGTTGATTTATTTCCAATATTTCGGTTTCTAAACGTGTTGATTCCATTGACTATTTAAATTCATACAATTACGTTAAAAAAATTTTGATATTTCACAATTGTATAATTGAATGTTGATATATGTTGTTTTGATTTATATTCTAAATTCAAAATTTTAAAACAATTACAACACTACATCCAGGCTGCCATATGCTTATTATAATGTTTTATGTTGTATTAAATTTGATTCTGAATTTTTTTGTTGGGTTGGTTTCCCTGATTTCCTTTACATATTGATTTATGTTTAATGGAAATCGTGTTCGTTTATATACCAAATATACCAAATTTATATATATGATTTTTGCCTATTTTTCTTTTTGAGAAATTTTGAGGTTTGGTGTGAATTGTGCAACAGGAAAATGATTTTCGAGGAAATCCTATTGGTTTATATACCAACTGAATTTCTATTGCTTTAAATAGGTAACGTATTGGTATTTGGAAACATGAATGATATATATAAATCAATACGATTTGAAACAATAATCAAATTTTAAACACATTTATATATTTGCTATACAAAACAACAATAGAGGATTCATAAAAGTCTTAATTGAGACATTTCACAATATTGTTTCATGATATGTTCAAATTGATTCAAAATCAGGACCTATTCAATAAAAACAGTTGTTTAGATTTCAATAAGCCTTCAGAGTCGGGCTGACAACTTTAACAAAGTAGGTTTTAACTCTTTTAACTGCATTTGTCAGACAACGAAATGATTTTGAACAAAATAGTACAGGTTGAAATAGCAAAGTGGATTCACACATTCGGAAGCAGTAATATTGTATGTTGTAGTCAATGTACTTTGGAACAATTCTCAAAGATTTAGCTTCTTTACATATTCGTTATGGAAACTAATCTTTATCGTGTCATAGCATATACTTGTGAATGCAAATCAATTGATCAATTACTAAAGTTTCAAGATTAAAACGCAGTCGTCTAGGAGTCTTATGAAATTTTGATTTTATAAAAGTGATATTTAATAGTTTTTCTTGTCATATTTAAACCAACACGATTTCAAGATTGAACGACAGTCTATATGAATTGTGCGAGCTGTCGTTTCAAATTATTTGTATTTTGTTTCATGTTGTAAGGATCTTGGATTTAAATTTCGATTAAAAAAACAGACACTTTCTCTTAAATATTGATTTATGTTGAATGACATTTGATCCATCCAAAAATATTCCGTTGGAACCAAGCAAATTTTCTTACACTTTCTCTTAAATATTGATTAATATTGAATGGAATTAACTTTGTCATTAAACGACTCTGATTCAGTTGGAAAAACTCATTAGAGTTTTTACGTTATCTTATTCATAGGGTTTCAAATTACTTGTGCCTTGTTTTATGTTGTATGACATTTAATCCAAAAACATTCTGTTGGAAGCAAGCAAATTTTCTTATACTTTCTCTTAAATATTGATTTATCTTGAATGGCATTTGATCCAAAAATATTCTGTTGGAAGCAAGCCAATTTTCTTATACTTTCTCTTAAATATTGATTTATGTTGAATGGCATTTGATCCAAAAATATTCTGTTGGAAGCAAGCGAATTTGCTTATACTTTCTCTTAAATATTGATTTACGTTGAATGGCATTTGATCCAACAATATTCTGTTGGAAGCAAGCAAATTTTATAATACTTTCTCTTAAATATTAATTTAGGTTTAATGGCATTTGATCCAAAAATATTCTGTTGGAAGCAAGCAACTTTTCTTATACTTTCTCTTAAATAATGATTTATGTTGAATGGCATTTGATCCAAAAATATTCTGTTGGAAGCAAGCAAATTTGCTTATAATTTTTCTTAAATATTGTTTTATGTTTTATGGCATTTGATCCAAAAATATTCTGTTGGAAGCAAGCAAATTTTCTTATACTTTCTCTTAAATATTGATTTACGTTGAATGGCATTTGATCCAACAATATTCTGTTGGAAGCAAGCAAATTTTATAATACTTTCTCTTAAATATTAATTTAGGTTTAATGGCATTTGATCCAAAAATATTCTGTTGGAAGCAAGCAACTTTTCTTATACTTTCTCTTAAATAATGATTTATGTTGAATGGCATTTGATCCAAAAATATTCTGTTGGAAGCAAGCAAATTTGCTTATAATTTTTCTTAAATATTGTTTTATGTTTTATGGCATTTGATCCAAAAATATTCTGTTGGAAGCAAGCAAATTTTCTTATACTTTCTCTTAAATATTGATTTACGTTGAATGGCATTTGATCCAAAAATATTCTGTTGGAAGCAAGCAAATTTGCTTATACTTTCTCTTAAATAATGATTTATGTTGAATGGCATTTGATCCAAAAATATTCTGTTGGAAGCAAGCAACTTTTCTTATACTTTCTCTTAAATAATGATTTATGTTTTATGGCATTTGATCCAAAAATATTCTGTTGGAAGCAAGCAACTTTTCTTATACTTTCTCTTAAATAATGATTTATGTTGAATGGCATTTGATCCAAAAATATTCTGTTGGAAGCAAGCAAATTTGCTTATAATTTTTCTTAAATATTGTTTTATGTTTTATGGCATTTGATCCAAAAATATTCTGTTGGAAGCAAGCAAATTTTCTTATACTTTCTCTTAAATATTGTTTTATGTTTTATGGCATTTGATCCAAAAATATTCTGTTGGAAGCAAGCAACTTTTCTTATACTTTCTCTTAAATAATGATTTATGTTGAATGGCATTTGATCCAAAAATATTCTGTTGGAAGCAAGCAAATTTGCTTATAATTTTTCTTAAATATTGTTTTATGTTTTATGGCATTTGATCCAAAAATATTCTGTTGGAAGCAAGCGAATTTGCTTATACTTTCTCTTAAATATTGATTTACGTTGAATGGCATTTGATCCAACAATATTCTGTTGGAAGCAAGCAAATTTTATAATACTTTCTCTTAAATATTAATTTAGGTTTAATGGCATTTGATCCAAAAATATTCTGTTGGAAGCAAGCAACTTTTCTTATACTTTCTCTTAAATAATGATTTATGTTGAATGGCATTTGATCCAAAAATATTCTGTTGGAAGCAAGCAAATTTGCTTATAATTTTTCTTAAATATTGTTTTATGTTTTATGGCATTTGATCCAAAAATATTCTGTTGGAAGCAAGCAAATTTTCTTATACTTTCTCTTAAATATTGATTTATGTTTAATGGCATTTGATCCAAAAATATTCTGTTGGAAGCAAGCAAATTTTCTTATACTTTCTCTGAAATATTGATTTATGTTGAATGGCATTTGATCCAAAAACATTCTGTTGGAAGCAAGCAAATTTTCTTATACTTTCCCTTTAATATTGATTTTTGTTGTATGGAATTTTATCCCAAATAATTCTGTTGGAAGCAAGCAAATTTTGTTATACTTTCTCTGAAATATTGATTTATGTTGAATGGCATTTGATCCAAAAACAATCTGTTGGAAGCACGCAAATTTTTTAATACTTTCTCTTAAATATTGATTTATGTTGAATGACATTTGATCCATCCAAAAATATTCCGTTGGAACCAAGCAAATTTTCTTACACTTTCTCTTAAATATTGATTAATATTGAATGGAATTAACTTTGTCATTAAACGACTCTGATTCAGTTGGAAAAACTCATTAGAGTTTTTACGTTATCTTATTCATAGGGTTTCAAATTACTTGTGCCTTGTTTTATGTTGTATGACATTTAATCCAAAAACATTCTGTTGGAAGCAAGCAAATTTTCTTATACTTTCTCTTAAATATTGATTTATCTTGAATGGCATTTGATCCAAAAATATTCTGTTGGAAGCAAGCCAATTTTCTTATACTTTCTCTTAAATATTGATTTATGTTGAATGGCATTTGATCCAAAAATATTCTGTTGGAAGCAAGCGAATTTGCTTATACTTTCTCTTAAATATTGATTTACGTTGAATGGCATTTGATCCAACAATATTCTGTTGGAAGCAAGCAAATTTTATAATACTTTCTCTTAAATATTAATTTAGGTTTAATGGCATTTGATCCAAAAATATTCTGTTGGAAGCAAGCAACTTTTCTTATACTTTCTCTTAAATAAAACGTTGTAAACGTTAACAGCAGCTCGCAAAATTAATATATTGTTGTTCAATATTACTTGAAATCGTGTTGGTTTAAATATAACAATCAAAACCATTAAAAATCAATTGTAAAAGATCAAAATATCGTAGTTTACGTTCACCTAGACGATCGATTCATAATCCCAAAGCGTTAGTAATTGTTCTATGGTCAATTGATTTACATCCACAATAATATACTATGAGACGATAGAGATAGTTTCCGTAGAAAATATTTGAAGAAACTGCATATTTGAGAATTGTCCTAAACTACATTGAATACAACTGTTTCCCAATGTGTCCATCCACTTCGCTATTTAAACCTGTACAATTTCGTTAAAAATTATTTTTTGGTTTGACAAATGCAGTTAAAATTCACTTAAAACACTGTTTTTGAATTATAGATTCTATTTTTGGATCAATTTGAACAGTTCATGAAACAATATAATGAAATGTCCGAATTAAGGCTTTTACGAACCTTAGATTGTTGTTTTGCATATAAAATACGTAAATACCTTTAAAATAGGATTATTGTTTCAAAACGTATTGATTTATATATATCATTCCTGTTTCCAGAAATGTCGATTTAATTACATATTTAAAGCAATAGAAATTCTTTAAAACATTTTATATATAAACCAATACGATTTCCTCGAAAACCATTTTCATGTTGCACAATTCATATCAAACCTCAAAAACCTGATATTGATTTATCTTGAATGGCATTTGATCCAAAAATATTCTGTTGGAAGCAAGCCAATTTTCTTATACTTTCTCTTAAATATTGATTTATGTTGAATGGCATTTGATCCAAAAATATTCTGTTGGAAGCAAGCGAATTTGCTTATACTTTCTCTTAAATATTGATGTACGTTGAATGGCATTTGATCGAACAATATTCTGTTGGAAGCAAGCAAATTTTATAATACTTTCTCTTAAATATTAATTTAGGTTTAATGGCATTTGATCCAAAAATATTCTGTTGGAAGCAAGCAACTTTTCTTATACTTTCTCTTAAATAATGATTTATGTTTTATGGCATTTGATCCAAAAATATTCTGTTGGAAGCAAGCGAATTTGCTTATACTTTCTCTTAAATATTGATTTACGTTGAATGGCATTTGATCCAACAATATTCTGTTGGAAGCAAGCAAATTTTGTAATACTTTCTCTTAAATATTAATTTAGGTTTAATGGCATTTGATCCAAAAATATTCTGTTGGAAGCAAGCAACTTTTCTTATACTTTCTCTTAAATAATGATTTATGTTTTATGGCATTTGATCCAAAAATATTCTGTTGGAAGCAAGCAAATTTTCTTATACTTTCTCTTAAATAATGATTTATGTTGAATGGCATTTGATCCAAAAATATTCTGTTGGAAGCAAGCAAATTTGCTTATAATTTTTCTTAAATATTGTTTTATGTTTTATGGCATTTGATCAAAAAATATTCTGTTGGAAGCAAGCAAATTTTCTTGTACTTTCTCTTAAATATTGATTTACGTTGAATGGCATTTGATCCATAAATATTCTGTTGGAAGCAAGCAAATTTTCTTATACTTTCTCTTAAATACTGATTTATGTTGAATTGATTTCAATTTCGATTAACAAAACTCTGATGCAGATCGAAAAACTCATTTGCGTTGTCAACTCGTTTTATATTTCGAAAAGGGATAAAAAACCATATATATGAATTTGGTATTAAAACCAATACAATTACGTTGAAACTTGTTTTTATGTTGCGCAATACATATCAAACCTCAAAATTATTTAAAATTATTTAAGTTGAATGGATTTAAATTTGTATTTAAAAGACTCTGCTACAGTTCAAAAACCTAATTGGCGTTGCCAAGTTTTCTTATACTACAGGGTTCAAATTATTTGGTATCTTGTTTTATGTTGTATGTAATTTGATCCATAAATTTTCTGTTGGAAGCAAGCGAATTTTGTGGTGCTTCCTCTTAGCTTTGTTTAGAGTTGATTTAAACATGCTTCTATGTTGCTTCGTGGTTGAATGCAATTAAAGCCGAGCGTCGTGCCGGACGGACGGACAGGCCGAGATCATAAGCTCGCTGCTTCTATGTACATATGCGAGCTAATAAATCGATGTAACGGGTGTAACCAAGTGTTGAAAGGTTATTTTATTTTTTATGTTATTTTATTTATTTAGTTTTTTATCAGGTCTAGTAATTTAGGTTATGAAGGTAGGTTTAGGGTAGGGTACCGACCGAGCTTTGCAGGGTAGAAGGCCGTCCATTAATTACGTAACGCAAGATGGGGAGGATGGGTCTAGACATTTTAGTACGCTCCATACGAGTTAACATTGAAAGCGGCCATGTTTTGCGATGCGAAAGGGGGGGCGGGAGAGGGGGGGGGGGTTCTGAAAAATGGCATTTTTGCGTTACATAATTAATGGACGGCCCCTAGGTAGGGGTAGGGTACCGAGCTATGGAAGGTAATTAAGGGTAGCAGGGAACCGAGGTTGAGGTATAGGAGGTAGTTAGGGGTAGGTACCGAGCTATGCGAGGTACTTATGTGTAGGGTGCGAACTGTATTTCAGGTCTTTTAATCCGGCACAGTCAGTGGGACACTACAACTTTTAGTGGCCTCGTAATCACCACCAAGTCTTGTTATTATTATAATTATGTCAGTCAGTAGAAATTTTTAACTGGTAAGTGATAATGCCGTGCATTTATGACCATTCATGAATGAATGCAAAACAAATTGAAATGATGCGGATATAATTTCTAGGGTGGAAAAATTTCTAGGCAAGCAAATAATGGTGAGCAAATCATGGGGAGCATCTTGATTACATTCTATATTGTGATTGGTGTTGTATGAAAATGGTTTTTGAATTTTTATTTGCAAAATTTTTCTTAAAAAAGGTGGTTACAATGGGACACCCACTCTTGGTGGTAGTTACGTCCCAAGGGGAACACAAACTTGCGTAGTCCACCGTCAAGGTAGCAAAGATTAGAAGGAATGTTAAATAAAATTGTAATTTTAATGCCAATGCATAATAAAATATTTATTAACAGTATTCAAAGTTTATTCGTACGTTGATGTAAATTCAACCCTCCAATATTACCACGAAAGGATTAATCTAAATTTTAATATTAACTTGTTTTTGTATATAGACACACAGTGACACAGTAGCTTGTATTATCTAAGCTGTCAATCTGGCTCACCATCTGCATGTACATTTATTGTCTTGTCCATATTCCATATCGTAGTTGGACCGTTCTTTTAGTGTGAACCGAGATTGTTTTAAGAATTTTTACAATTATGCAAATTATACAAGGGAATCAGAATGAACGATACTTTTTAAATGAGATTTGAGATGATGATTGAATTTGAAACTGACATTGCAGGATTCGCACTTGAATTTTCGTAACTGCGAATGTATTTTAGAATGTTGGCCCAAATTTGTATCTGTTTTGAAGGTCTTGTCACAAACTTTACATTTGTAGGGAGCCTCGGTGGTGTGGACCCTCACATGCCGATCCAGTGCATACCCAGTATACCCACTTTTGAAAACTTTTGAACAGATTCCACAAAAAAATTCCTGAACTGTTCGTAAATGCTTAGAATATTCGTGTTTCTTTAGCTTAAGAGGATGGTCGTACATTTTATCGCATAATTTGCATGTAACAGTTGTGTTTCCGTCCAACCAAACCTCATGCATAATTTTCATGTGGGTCTGCAGACTAAATTTAGCTTTGAATTTTTTGGAACAATTGGGGCAATCAAATGTCCGGTCCAGATGCTTGTGATGATACTGGATATGCTTGATCCTTGCTAACTTTGAGAAGAGGATTTTGTTGCAAATTCGACACGGAAATGATTGACGCTCTCGGTGTCTTAAACTCATGTGTTGGTCTAATTGACTGGATTCAAAAAACTCCGCAGTACAAAATTGGCACTGGAAAACTTTCTCTCTTGTGTGAATTCTGATGTGATGTTTCAAATTTGAAAAACTACTCTTACAAAATGGACATATTTTCTTGGCATAAATTCGTTGAATACGGAAATGAATTCTTCGGAGATGCTGTCTAAAGATTTTTCGAGAGCCGAACCTCCGGTTGCAATTCGGACAAAAATAGTCATTTCTTGAAGTTTCCAACCAATTGCAGAAGTATTGATAAGCTCGGTCCTTTTTTGACAGGAGAGGTAGACTAGGTTCAAACGTTGTTTCAAGCTCTTGATAGACATTTTTGAAATGGATCGGATAGTTTTTATTTTGTCTCCGCTCCAAATTTTCAGTTTCAATTCCCTTGCAATGTCCTTGTACGAACTCTGTAATGAAGAAATAAATGATCAAATATTTTTTACAAAATAAAAGATTTCTATTTGCCATGCAGTAGACAACATAAGAATTAAAGATCATTATTACCTTTGATTTCCTCAAGTTTTGCCTTTTGATTCATTCTTAATTGTTATTCCAAACTCCAACTACTCCTTCTACCTCTGCTATTGGTTTGAATTGAGGCTTGGTTCATCAGACTTCAGCTTTCAACTGTCGGTGTCTATTTAAAATCACACCTTTCCTAGTTGGTTTGTAGTTCCATAGCCCTTAGATAAAAATATAAATGTATTTTAGATGGTTCTCTCGGTGCGACTGAAGCCAAAGGGATTAAAAAGGTGTGCGTTTTGGGATAAATATGTGAATTGAGTTCGGAACGATTACTTCAAGAGAATTTAGTTTTTGTTTTAAAATTTTATGAGGGTTTCCGTCGAACTCCGACTCAAAATCCATTTGGCTATGAAGCAATTATTTTTATTTTTATTTTGCCTTGGATTGGATTTGTGTACTTTACGAGTATAGTAGTTGGAGCATGTAAAGATTACAATTATAAAATCCATTGTTTAGTTTGAAAATGCATTAATTTTGTCGATATATTCTATACGATCAATTGATTAAAGTAGATTTTATTAATGAGCATATGCCATCTTTCCTCTCAAATTGAGATTGAAATTCCTGAATTCATTGAAGTCATACAACAACCTGTGATTGTGATTGAGCAATTAATTCCAATTATAAAAAAACCGTTGCAAAAGCACATCGCAAAAGGGTGAAACCACACGAAAAAGACCTAGAATAACATTTCACGTCGTTGTCCAACATGTGGGGTGATTTTATACAATAATCACACATATTTCAATTCATTACATAACGACGTATTTCACACATACTCTATATTTGATAAAATTATGACCTTTGACCGTACACCCTTGACCTTTGACCTACACGACCCCCAAACGCACTTGGCCTCCGTTTGAAGGTCATAAATGATTTCCCGAAAGCAAAATCCCAAAATATTAAGCTGTTCGAAAGTTAGAGCCCAAACACACAGACGGACGCGGACGGACGGACGGACGGCCGGATTAAGTAAAAGCATTAAAGGGTTTTACACTTAACAAGTTAAGTTGTATTTTCGTAGCTTACAAAACTTCAAGTCCGTCTCCTTAAAGTCGGCGTTGTTGAACCCATTTCTATAAGTTTGCTCTATCCCTAAGAGTTGTGGCACTCTTGTTAATTAATAATTATCCGGACTTATATTCATTTACCTCTTACCAATTTAGTTCTTCTAACCACTAACCACGAAGGAGAAACACTTAAAGGAGATGAAAGTTTAAAACTTTCAAGCCAATGCATTTTTAACAGTAATTATACTACTGAATTAATGGGTTTAGACTTGATAATAACCCGCTTAACAATTTTACAAATTTACCAATGGAAGAGCCGGATACAATTGCAAAACTGTATCCATTATTGAGTTGTCTAATCTTTTCAAGCTTTTAAATTCCTATTTCTGTCGGAGAATAAAAACGGAGTTTATAATCGATTGTTGTAAACCGAGTTCCTACGACATCCGTTCCTGGACATTCGTTCCTGGACATTCGTTCTTCAACGACATTCGTTCTTAGGACAAATGTTCCTACCGATTAATGCTCCTTACGACAAATGTTCCTTACGAGAAATGTTCCTTACGACAAATGTTCCTAGGACATTCTTTCCCAAATAAGCGTTCAATTGTTGTTATTTACCCAAACTTAAACTCGACATCAAAACCAATTTTACAGCTATTAGTTAATTTTCAACACTAGCCCGACAAAATTTGTGAAGCTAAAAAGATAACCCGAAAACGTGTCGGAATTTATTATTAAAAAATTGTGAGCAAATTGAGCCCTTAAAATCCTTATTTTCACATGTTTTGGTACCCCTTGAGTATATTTGTTGGGTCCTTTAAGCCATGTTTCGAAATTGCTGATTCTGGATTGTAAAATAAGAAGACTGACTGTAGTCAATATCTCAAATATTAATGTCTGCAATTAAGTTATATCTGTAGATCCGATGGCATGGTGGTAATTACCATTAACTTCAGGAAAACAGAGGGTTTAAAAGCCATAACAATCCAATACGAATGATCCCCACTAGCTTCTTCTTCAATCAAATCAGGCTGTTTTTTTTGTGGTTAAAATAATTTATGTTAATTGGTACTGGGTTTTGACAGGCACTGTTACTACTCCCTAGTCCCCAGTCCCTACTCTCAATTTGGTCAGCTTACAAATTTAAACCTCTTGACGAATGCAGTGGACTCGAAATGGGCTTCTGTCGTTTATCAATAAAACATCAACAGGGTTTTTATATCCTCATCCTCCATTAAGGGGATTCTCTGTGACGACAGAGGCTAGTGACGTCACCAGTTTGTCCGCCTAAAGACCAATGTTAAATTTCAAATCGCTACTAGTCGCTCAATATTCAACCAATTTAGTTGAATTATTTTTCTAAATTATCACAATAAAACATTCTTTTATTTGTCCAGAGGAATTTTCGAAAAAATGACACTATAAAAAGTTATAATAACCGACAGATAATAAAAATTTCGAATTTTTTAAAACAAGACATTATAAAAATTCCTCTGGACAAATAAAAGAGTATTTTATTGTGATAATTTAGAAAAATAATTCAACTAAATTGGTTAAGTATTGAGCGACTAGTAGCGATTTGAAATTTAACATTAGTCTTTAGGCAGACAAGCTGGTGACGTCACTAGCCTCTGTCGTCACAGAGAATCCCCTTAACTGACTCCAGTTCTTATAGGTGAAGTCTGATGCATGATAGGTCCAGATAAGAGCAGGTATTGTGGTTTTGAAGAACAGACTACAAGGTACGTCTGCCGATTCAAACAATTGTACATGATCTAAAGAACAAAGGTCAACTTGACCATAATAGAGGCCGAAGGTCAATTTTTGACCATAAAAGAGGTCAAAGGTCAGCTTTTGACCCTACAAAATAGCAAAAGTCAACCAGAAGTTCAGTGATAAAATGGCCCGATTTGCGGACTATCAGCGGCGAATGTGGACCTGGTTAAGTTACTTGACAGTCTGTCGGTTTTACATTGTCAGGAATAAGCACGGGGACTATGTGATCATGAAAAGCGGTCGGATCCGCACGTTCCTCTACTACCTGATTTGGGTCAATTCTCTCATCAAGATCGGGTATCTAATCATGACTTATCAGGGCTGGTTGGTCCCTGTCGGGTTCCTCGATCAGATGTCAATTTGGGACTGGTTCCTCTGCTTCTCTCAGTTGGTGCAGGAGTCCAATATGTGGTACCGGAAATACCCGCTTTATGAAGTTCTTCATGCGAATTGGAAGATCCAGGAGGACATTTTCCTGAAACTTGGCTCCCCTGAACGTGTGGAGAGGGCCATTATACGGAATGACAAGAGCCTCGTTTTTATGCATTTGTAAGTCTCAATTGTAACTGAAATAGGCAATCAATTAGTAAGAAATTAAAATTAGTTGGGTAAATGATTTTTTTCAGCGTCATTGTTTTTGGAGGCTGCGGAGCGCTTATGATTCAATTCTTCGCGGCACCGAAGTACGCCTTAAACACCTATTCCATCGTTCCTTACGACAATTGGATCCTTAGGATTTTCTTCGCGGCCCATGAGTATTGCTACATTTTCCATATTTGGGTCCATCAGGCCAGGTTTTTCTCAAAAAAATCTAGTTCTAGTCCACTTTAATTGTGTCGCATCCCAAAGGGATATTAAAGGGTTTTCGATATGGTTTTCAGGGTTTTGCAGATTTTAATGAGTTAAACTCTTCAATTTCTAGCTCAATCGTTCTTTGCGAAGTATTCTCCGTAACCTACACTCACATCCTTACCGAGATGGCCCATGTGATGAAGCAGTTGTATCAGCAAGGGCGCCTAAAGCGCCCCGACACGAGCGACTACATCCCGGAACTAGAATCGACCTTCGACGACAGCGCCGCCCCTTCCAGGCTCCGCGGATCCTCAAAAGGTCCCGAGAAAAACTCCGGAAAGGGAACCAAACGTTCCGGCCAATTCATCCCGGACAGGACACTGGACCCGAAGGCCAAAGTTCCCGGCACAGAGTACGACATCAGCACCCTAGTGCTGGACTACAAGAAGGTCATGATCGCGACGAAGCAGTTTAACTCCTGGGTCGGGGTCCGGATGGCGGGAACTAACATGTCCAACTATGGACAGTTCATCTCCGATGTTTTCATGATGATCCATCAAGGAACCGGAGACGGACTTCATGGGCGTGTTTTTCTACTTTGAAGACGCATGCGCGGGAATGGTCATGCTCTTCCGCATGCTCATTCTTATGTCGCGCGTTTATCCCGCTTCTGAGGCATTTTTACAAGAGTATAAGAACTACATACAGATGGACACGCCCCTCAGGAAGTACTTGTTCAAAAGCAGGAGGACTCTGAGAATCGTAGCTTCGAAAATTGGGGGATACTCTACGAATCCCAGGACGGTCCCGAAGGGGATTAATGCGCTTATGAATTATTATATTGGCGCGGCTATGTGGCAGAGACCCACGGATAGACGTGTGGAAGCTGATTTCTCATATAACTGGATGATTTTAATTAAGGAAATTGGGGGCTCTGTTTTGTAAATGCCTTAATTTCTATCAGCTTGACAGTTACATAGGGATTTCATGAATACTAAATCCGAATGCCGACAGTTCATATTACACGAGTTTGTGCCCAATGGTTAATGATTAGAACGAACCCGAATATATTTTGGATTTTTAAATAATGAATGATTATTTATTTTGCCCGTAATTGACCAAGGAAGTTAATTGACCTTTTAATTCTTAACCTATGAACTTTGACCCCAGACTTAAACCAACTTTCCGAAAGTGTAATTTAATCTCAAAGATATCATTTGAGATTGATCTTAATCAATACAAACATAGAATACTTTAAATGGAAATGACTTTATCAGCCGAATTCCAAAGCACAACTTTCGAAGGAATAGACTTTTTCAGTCGTATTCCGACTAATTTCAAATAATTTGATGATCTGTTGCTGATTTTGACTTTTGCAGTCAGAATTCAGCTTACAACAGAAATTCTACGTTTATTTCAATTCCGATTTGCTTTATCAGCGAATCAGAAAATCACAATTAAATTTATTAAATGCTCAAAAGAAGAATCAATACCGAATTAGGAAATAATGCCGAATTCCAAGATCCTGGAATGAGGAACACGAACCCTTAACGCTGTAAATAATCGATACTTCTTAATTCGGATTTTTACAGACTCATTGCTAACTCAATTCGTACAAATTATGGAAAAATTCAATAGTAATGTATATTTTATAATTTTAATCTAATGACAAATAATACTTACGTGAGATGATTCAATTGAGCACAATACACACAGTTAATACACAATAAATATTTTACCTAATATGAAATAATGATAGTTTCCAGAAATATAAATATTTCAGAAACTCTAAATTAAATAACACAAATAATATAATAAACCTTAAGATGATATTTCAATGACAGATAAACCAGAACAACCAGAGCCAGAGACTTGTCCAGACGAAAGAAAGCGTCACTTCAAAGTGGGGTTTCCTGGAGGTAGAACGTGGGTTCCAATTACTATTTAGAATTTAATGACTTACGAAAACAGTGTATATGACACAAAATAAACTGGAAGGTACAACCAGACCATGCCTACCCTCATCTCAGGTCAAAAATGAGAAACGATAGACTATTGGTCAATCTGCAGTTTGTTCTAGAACAATTTGGAAGATCTCTAATTTGAATGTAATCTTTGTATAGATTAGAGGAGATAAGATTAGAATCTCATACGACCTCTCAAACTTCGTTGGATACAGTTGTACGAAATTCCTAGATTTAAATGCCATATCCCACCTCATGACATTCATGCTACTTGATACATGAAGGAATAAATATTTATATGACAAGACTGAATATTCAGTCTTGACAACCCCCTCGGACTTAATAAAACTGTACTAGGTCAGTTTGAAATCAATGAATCTGAATATTTAATCTGTCATGCCCCTCAGTCCATCTTACCATACGCTTGTGATTTCGAACTTTGTGAGCTCGTCCCCTATTTCGCTGAATTGGAATTGGGGCTAATCCTTCATCTTGCCTTGACAAGTTCCTAATTCTTCGATTGTGCTTCAAGTTCCTCCTTTTGATAGAATTGATTACGTTCCGTGTTGGCAAATATCCCAGCATCAATGAACCCGTTCCATCCCGTGGTGAAGTGAGGCTGCCATCGGAATCCGATGAAATGTCCGAAAGGCTCAAGTAAGTTACTTCGTTAGCTGACTGGATGTTCTCCGCTGATTTGCTAGTTACCGTTAAGGCGATGCTGCCCGATTCTTGTAGCACGAATGGATGGTCCCAAGTTTTTAGTAGGTGCAGTAACAGGAATTTCTCTTTTGCGTTCCAAATTTTGGAATTAGGGCAAATCGAATGTAGACTGGATTCGGACCTCGGCTTTGCCCTTCCAATAAATCCTAATTGTTTGTCTGATATAATATAATACTCATTGAAGTCTTGTTGTTTGGCAAATTTTCTTCTCCAATCGTGCAATTTCTCGAACAACAAGTACTGCCCCTTTGTCAGGAATATATCCCGTAGATCAGACGATAAACTTTTGTTTGCATTTAACCAAGAATGATTTGCGGATTTGGGCACAGGAAATTCATATAACAACAAAGAATCTAAACAGGATCTTGGAAACTCTATTGTCTGGGTAGTCCGTGTTAATTTCATTCGGTTCCAGCACAACAAAAGAAGATATGGAATTGTGGCCGCGATCTTTAACGAGTGATCATCCAAAGGTCGTTTCATCCAGTTTGTCGAGGTCAAATTATTAATAAGATACTCTTCATTAGTAAGTTCCTTGACAATATCCAGAAATGATTCATATGAGATCGAACTTGAGTTTTTGTAATTATCGAACGCCTCACGAATATCAATAATTCCGGCACAAAAGATTTGGAAATCTCGCTGAAGGGAGAGCAATTGTGAAGTTTCCTGGACTAATTTAAGAATTTTTGGATTCTTGAAGACCGGATGTAAATATTCGTAGATGTGCGAATGTAGTATAAGGCAGTCAACCACATAGTCAACAGCAGGAGTCGATATCCTGATGAGGCTAATCATTCCAAAGTATGAATGATCTACTATTGCTTCCGTATCCATCGCAATTTCTATTTGTTGTAGCAGATTAGTGGACATCGATTTGAGTAAACTAAGCGTGTCAACAAATTTGACACGAATTCGTCGTTGACAGTCTATAACTTGGGACATTCGGTTTGTAATCGTCCAATTCTTTATGATTTTTTCATAAGGGTGACAAGTCACGAAATCACCCTCGAACTGGTTCAATATTCTTCTCTTTTGTAGAAGTCCTGGGTAATCTTCTCGCCGTTGACCTTCCATAGTATTGTTCAAGTACACTAAAAATTGAAATAAAGAATATTTCACGGGTGATTTAATCTACATTCTTAATTTCTAAATATTACTACAATTGTACTCTTATTTATTTTGTATGACTATTTTCAAAGCATCAGCCCATTTTTTCTAATCTTAGTTATGCCTATTCGGTCATTCCGATTCCTTGCCCTTTTTATTTCTATGAGATTTCTTGCTTTTTCGAACTAATTCATATAGGGGACCCTTCTTCTGTATAGGAGGAGGTGCCAGTGGTGGAACACATTTGAGCTTGTCGGGTCGATTGATTGTGGGCCCGGAAATGATTGTCAGTGTACATGACTTGTCGATAGCTTTGGGTACGTAAGGAGGGTGTGAACTCCCGAACTCTATCTCCGGATTGTATGGACGCGAGGATGGAGATTCTGGCAAAGTTCTTGAAGTTGATTTTCTAATGTAACCTTTCTGAACACGTGACATGATCTCAATGTGCTGCTCCGGCTTTTTAATGCAAATATCCTCCAACAGCGCCCTATCGACAATATGAGGATGTTGATGTTGAATCGACGAATCGCATGATTGCTCTTTGGCGTAGAATTTTCTGGCGTTGAGCATAGCTTGAACTCGATTCTGTTCCTTCTCCACAATGGATCTTTGGATAAAATTGGCATTTGTCGTGGTCGATAATTTTTTGCTGGTTGGAGTAGTATGGAAAGCCTTGATCTGCTGTATATTTGGACAATTGACTGAAGATTCATTTAGGGCTGGGACTGAAACAGTCATAAATCGAAATCCCACTCGAATATTGTGAAGAAGTTTCTCGTTTCTTGCAAAACAACCCTCATCATCCGCTATTACACGATCGGTTGCAAGACAAGGTCGAAGTATGAATGGATTTAAAGGCATAATTCTCTGGAATACAGGTCCCTTTTCAATTGACACGATTCGATATTCTTTCGGGAGGTTACTTCTAAAATTTACTGTCACAAGAGTAAGTTCGGGTGCGAATGGAATATTTTCTAATATTTCTTCGGTCCCACTCTCGGTTATCATAACTCCTTTATCTGCGAATCCCGAGAATATTGATTTGGTTGACTGGCGCCGATATCGATGGAGGTCAATTGCATGAAGATTTGAGTCTGATGATTGCACGGCTGACGATTTGGACATTGGAAGGACTGAAACTTGAACATGATCATACGGTCGGTTGTCGTCTTTTCTTGGGTATGCGTAATGTTCATCCGTTGCAGGTTGCTGAATGAGGTCTGTGGTTGGCTTTACAGTTCCGACGGGAACTGTATTATAATAAATGTGTGATCGCTGCTTTCTTTTTCTGTAGAGGTGCTGATTGCTGCTATTTACACTAGGATTTTGGTTCCATGGAATATATCCAAGTTGATGGATATTTGTTGGAATAGTGGGATCCGAATATTGAAGATTCCATTGGCCTGTGAAGACGCCGTGAGGGTTTGGATATTGTTGATCAGGATTCATTTTATTTCTGCAATAAAGGGCATTAGATCATTTGAGTGAACTTTATTGATGACTTGCTCATCATCAACCCTTTTCAAATTGAATACCACATCAGAGAGTTTATTAGTTATTTCACACAACTCTCTCTTAGGTGCCAACTTAGCATTAAACCCCTTACTAGCATCTGACAAATAATGGGTTTTGTACCACACTTTCTGCCCAATTTCAAATACTTTTTCCTTGGCCTTGAGATTGTAACCTTTCATGTAGGTGTCCTGACTCTTAACAATGTTTTGTCGGACAATGTCGTGGATTGACATTAGTCGTTTACCCAACTCTTGGATTCCTTTACAGGACGGTAATCCAACGTCAACCAAGTTGTCAAACGGAGTTCTGAACTCCCTTCCTGTGTTAACGTAGGCTGGTGTAAATTGAGTGGAATCATTGACGGCTGTTCGCAAGGCAAAGCCCAGCTCGTTTAAATGCTTGTCCCAGTCCTTACACTTCGTGATTGTGGTAACAATCATCTGTTTGATCGTTTCATTATAACGCTCGGTCATATTAGATTGAGCGTGGTACACAGCTATATTGAAAGGTTTGATTCCTAGAACTTTGCACCATTCTTGAAAATGGTTAGAGATGAATTGCGGTCCGTTGTCGGTGACAATCGTTTTTGGCAAACCCCAATGAGACACTACTTGCCACAACTTCTCCGTGATAGTTTCCGCAGTTGCGGTTCGAATGGGAAACATTTCGACGTATTTAGAGAACATGTCTACAATTACCAACAAATAACAATTTTGTTTCGCTGTCTTTGGATATGGGCCCATAATGTCCATAGCTATAAGATCCCAGGGAGAATCTGGCTGAAAAGATGATCCTGGAGCAACGGGAACAGCGAAGCTCTTGCATTCCTGACATTTTACGCAGGCCTTAACGAATTTTGCAACATCTTTCCTCATTCCGTACCAACACAATCTTTGCTCAAGCCGGAGGAAAGTCTTCCGAATCCCAAGGTGCCCAGCGAGAGTATCGTTGTGAAAAATTGAGATAACTTGATTACGTAATCTTGGAGGCACAATAATTCGCCAGTATGTTCCTTCCTCTTCCCAGGGTTTTCCTTTTGGACCGACATATCTCATCAGCATTCCGTCCTCCATCAGGAAAACTCGTTCGCTGATATCTTTAGTTCGCTTCATTGTGGCGGAGTCACACGGGATGGGGGTTCCTTTCAAGAAGTTCTTGATTCGATTAAGCTCTGGATCAGCGTCTTGCTCGTGAATAATGCTTTCTCGGAAGGGCTTGTCCTCCATTCCGTCAACTAAGAGGACTTCCGCAATTCTGCTTAGAGCATCTGGTCCTCTCATCACAACACTATTCCCAGGCTTATATTGAACTTCAAAATCGTATTGTTGGAGGGTCATGTACCAACGGGCAAGCCTTCCGGACGGTTCCTTAATTTTTTGAAGCCAAGAAAGGGCTTGATGATCGGTTTCTAACAGAAACTTGGTGTTCTCTACATAGCATCGGAACTTATCGATAGCCCAGATAACAGCCAAGAGCTCTAGTTCAGACGCGGAGTAATTTTTCTCTGCTGGTCGTAAACATCGACTCAAAAACCATACAGGAAACCGCTCTCCTCTATGTTCCTGGGAAAGGATTGCGCCTAACCCGGTTAAGGAGGCATCACACGAAATTATGAAAGGACGATTAAGATCCGGTAAATGTAACTCGGATAGCTCAGATAGAGCGCTTCGCAGATAATCAAACGATTCTTGAGTCTCAGTAGTCCAATCGAATTTTACCTTGGAGCCTAAAAGGTTTTAAAATTTTAATTTTTAATTTTAAAATTTAAATGTTAGTGGTCTCGCATGGTCTGAGGCACGATGAATGAACTTACGATAAAATCCCAACAGCCCCAAAAATCTCTGAATACCCTTCACATCCTTAGGAGCAGGGTAGTTATTAATGCATTGGACTTTTTCAGGGTTTGGATAACATCGCTCGGGTTCGACTATGAACCCAAGGAACTTTAATCGCTGTCGACAAAGTTGTACCTTTTTTGGGTGAATAGTAAACCCTGCTGACTGCAATTTCTTGAGTACGATTTGAATGTGCTCACAGTGCTCCTCAAAAGTTTTGCTGTAAACGATAATATCGTCAAAATAACATAAGCAAATCTTCCATTTAAGGTCTCCTAAAATCTCGTCCACACATCTTTGGAAAGTTCCTGGAGAATTCGACAGACCCATGGGAAGGCGTCGAAATTCCCACTGTCCCCTATGACTTACAAAGGCAGTTTTGCATTTGTCCTCTTCAGACATTGCAATTTGATAAAACCCTTTAGCCAGGTCAAACGTGGAAAAGTAAGCAGACCCCCCTAAGTAACTCAACATATCGTCTATCCTGTTCATTGGATATTTATCCTGTACGGTGTTCTTATTTATTGGTTTGTAGTTGACCACAAAACGAGAAGATCCATCAGGTTTGGGAACTATAAACGCTGTCGCAGCCCACGGACTTCGGGCGGGTTCAATAACCCCACAATCTACCAGTTCGTCAAATGCCTCGTCGAATATTTTCCTTTTCCCAATACTCATTGGACGCAGCCCGCATTTGATTGGACGACAGTTTCCGGTCTCGATTGTATGAGTATACAATGAGCAGAGACCGGGTCGTTTGGTAAACATCGGGAGGAATTCAGAAATAATTCGGTTTAGTCGCTCTCGTTGATCCTCCGAAAGGTATGTTGGAGCCTCACAGGAATCAGGTCTTGTTGCATCTAAAGGAGTCTCTGGAATTAAGTCCTTTTTTGACTCGTCTTCTTCCGGGTATTCCCAGTTAGCAAGGACTTCCGATGGGGATCCTAATGGGGTTTCCCATGGATCTACATCTAATTTTGTTTCTAACACGATCGTACTTGATTCATTGGTGACGGATTTTCCCGATTCCTGAATCATTAAGCTGATTTGATCATCTTTGGTAGGTTTAGGCGAAGCTATAAACGGAATCAGTTTTTGAGTCTCTCTACCAATTGTCCATCCACCCATGCCCACAAATATTCCAATATTGGTTGGTCCAATAAAATCACGGCCCAGAAGAACAGAATTAATAGTTCCGGGTGCCAAGAGGAAACGTTGCTTGCGAGACTCGGTTCCATAATGTACAGTCAAAGTGATCGCTTTTTCTGCCGAAAACTTCCCTTTCAATAAACTTAATTGCTTGTTAACGGTGTTGCATTTGTAGCCCCTTTCTTGAATTGCATCTATCACATCGTCTCCTAATATAGAAACGGAAGATCCACAGTCCAATAGAGCTGGCCATTCTTTTGATAGCATGGTTATCGGTATTACGGGGCAGTGCATTTGTCCTTCGGCTCCACTAACACTATCAACAGTAGTCTCTACCTTATGCATGAGAACATTGACATCTCGAACTTCCTTTCGTTGTGGTGATTTATTTTTAACGTTTACAGCAGACGGCTCTTGTAGCTCCGGGCAATTTATTTTGATGTGGTGCGGCGAAGCGCATTGGAAACAAAGTCGAACATTGCCACTATCCGATCCACCAGAATTTCGGCGTTCTCTAATTGGCGATTGGTTGCGCCGTTCCGGAAGGGGGGAAATAGGACCAAATGATGTTCTGGTGGAAATTACATCCTTTCTAATCGGCTCTTGGAAATTTACCTTCTTCTCTGCCTGACTATGGAAATATGTAAAGGGGTCCACCGAGGCAAAATGTACACGTGGGGTACTTTTGTTCACCTCAGGGTTTGCATAGGTCTTGGCCTCAGACACAATCGGACGATCTACAGGCCTCCAAGTCAGAGATGGCTCAACCCCAAGAGTAGTTGGAGGGGGCTTGTACATTCTGTATGCCTTAATAATATCTTGAGCTTGGAACGCCGCTTCCTTTAGGTCTCGAATCGTGGTTATCTTCTTTCCTTGAAGTACTTGCAGATACTCCGGGTGCATTTGTCGGAGAACTCGACTAACAATTTCCTCTTGAGTGGCGTTCCGACCCAATCTTTCATAGTAATCCAGTATGACCCGAATGAACAATGCTAATGACTCTGTTGGTCCTTGGGTTCGTAATTCGAGTTCTCTATTCAACTCTTCGGAATATCCAATAGCTTGAAACTCCCTTCGAAATCGGTTTTTAAAATCAGCCCAACTTTCAAACGGGACTAATCCAGTCTCGTGACGTAACCAATGATAAGCACTACCTTCTAGAGATAGAGGCAGAATTTCTCTCATCATAAACATTTCACTACTGCGGGATATGGCCTGATATTTTTCCAACTCGACGATAAAATCGTATGGGGTCTTGACATCGGCGGCTCCCGCATATTTAGGGACTTGTGCTGTTTTTAAATGATGGGTTGAGTGGGAGGTTCCTTGAGATCCCAATGACACGGGTTGTGAAATTAGAGGTGACCCACTCAAATTCATCGGAGCTGGGTAGATTGGTGGAGGGGGAATGTTGAAAGAAGGAATAATCCCTTCACTGTTATTGATAATCGGATGATTAATAAGAGATCTAGCAGGACCTGATGCGGTAACTCGGGTTGAATCTGGTCGTTCTTTGTCCTTTGACCCAGCTGAAGTCATCTGTGGCATTAGAGGCTGAATCAGAAGCTGGACCGAATCTGAATTGGATTCTTGATGATGGGGTTGCCTCATTTGATCTTCGACTCGGGATATGTGAGGTTGACCACGTTCAATGTTTTGAGGCGCCCCAGGGCACCTCTGACCTTGCGCTACAAATAGTTCCCTATTTCTGATTACCGGTTCTGGATTTTGAATAGCTAGTACAAGCGCATTGTGGCGATCCAGAGCAGCTCTCCTCTCTACTTCCTGGGCCTGTCGGTATTCCAACATCATTTGTTGTTGTTGCTGGTCTCTCGCATTTTGTACCATCTCCATTGCCGTACGCTGCTGTTGGAGGAACTGTTCCATGAATCTTGTAATTTGTTCCTGAATTGCATTAGACATTTCCTGTACTACCGGAATAAAATTTAGTTGTCTGTCCTGAATGTTTCCTGCGGGGCCCCTTAAGGTTGAGTGGGCTAAGGATCCGGGTATGATGGACTCCCTGTGTTCTGCAGTCTCCCTTAAGCTGTGTCCCAATAGGTTGGAGGATACAGGTATTGAACCTAGAGGAGTACGCATTACCGGAGCTGTATTCGACGCTTGGGGTGAAGTGGGGGCTGATCCGGTACCTGACGCTTCTTCCCCGTCATCCTCAACTAGTGGGTTTTTACGAGTCCCCTTCTTAGGTGGCATCTTAGAATTGGGCGGAGAATGCTCTTAACACTTCGTACTTGCTAAACTCAGTTCGGATACGGTTTAACACGTCTCGTAGTTCCGGTGATTTTAAAAATTCGGAGCTCAAAAACCCCAAAAACGTAAGAAACTTTCCGCTGTCCCTTAGAACCTGAATCAGACGAGTATAGCGAGCAATATTGCTGAAGATTGTAGAACTAGGATAGCTAAACACTATGTACCGATCAGAACTACTAATTACTCCGTGGTTAACAAGTAACTCTAGATAATCGTCCGTGCAAGGAAGAGCCTCGCCCAGGTGCAACAGATTATTAACGAGTACTCGATTGCAAAGAAAGAGTTCGTAATTATCCATTAAAGCCAAAAAGTTGGTTTAAGTAGTCTATAAGTTTGGTCAATTACTATTTTTCTCTACAAATTTAATTTCACAACTTATGTTTTCTAATCGAATTACACTTTAAATCAAACTCGTGTGTCTCTTCAGAGTCACCAGGTTGTGGAAGCTGATTTCTCATATAACTGGATGATTTTAATTAAGGAAATTGGGGGCTCTGTTTTGTAAATGCCTTAATTTCTATCAGCTTGACAGTTACATAGGGATTTCATGAATACTAAATCCGAATGCCGACAGTTCATATTACACGAGTTTGTGCCCAATGGTTAATGATTAGAACGAACCCGAATATATTTTGGATTTTTAAATAATGAATGATTATTTATTTTGCCCGTAATTGACCAAGGAAGTTAATTGACCTTTTAATTCTTAACCTATGAACTTTGACCCCAGACTTAAACCAACTTTCCGAAAGTGTAATTTAATCTCAAAGATATCATTTGAGATTGATCTTAATCAATACAAACATAGAATACTTTAAATGGAAATGACTTTATCAGCCGAATTCCAAAGCACAACTTTCGAAGGAATAGACTTTTTCAGTCGTATTCCGACTAATTTCAAATAATTTGATGATCTGTTGCTGATTTTGACTTTTGCAGTCAGAATTCAGCTTACAACAGAAATTCTACGTTTATTTCAATTCCGATTTGCTTTATCAGCGAATCAGAAAATCACAATTAAATTTATTAAATGCTCAAAAGAAGAATCAATACCGAATTAGGAAATAATGCCGAATTCCAAGATCCTGGAATGAGGAACACGAACCCTTAACGCTGTAAATAATCGATACTTCTTAATTCGGATTTTTACAGACTCATTGCTAACTCAATTCGTACAAATTATGGAAAAATTCAATAGTAATGTATATTTTATAATTTTAATCTAATGACAAATAATACTTACGTGAGATGATTCAATTGAGCACAATACACACAGTTAATACACAATAAATATTTTACCTAATATGAAATAATGATAGTTTCCAGAAATATAAATATTTCAGAAACTCTAAATTAAATAACACAAATAATATAATAAACCTTAAGATGATATTTCAATGACAGATAAACCAGAACAACCAGAGCCAGAGACTTGTCCAGACGAAAGAAAGCGTCACTTCAAAGTGGGGTTTCCTGGAGGTAGAACGTGGGTTCCAATTACTATTTAGAATTTAATGACTTACGAAAACAGTGTATATGACACAAAATAAACTGGAAGGTACAACCAGACCATGCCTACCCTCATCTCAGGTCAAAAATGAGAAACGATAGACTATTGGTCAATCTGCAGTTTGTTCTAGAACAATTTGGAAGATCTCTAATTTGAATGTAATCTTTGTATAGATTAGAGGAGATAAGATTAGAATCTCATACGACCTCTCAAACTTCGTTGGATACAGTTGTACGAAATTCCTAGATTTAAATGCCATATCCCACCTCATGACATTCATGCTACTTGATACATGAAGGAATAAATATTTATATGACAAGACTGAATATTCAGTCTTGACAGACGTACTTAAAATACTTAAAAACTACAGCTTTCGTGATTTTTAAACGGATTGAAATATCACAGTAGTCGATAAATTCGGATTTTTGGCTGTCTGATTTTTATGAAACCTTCTCTACTTAATTTGATTAAGACAATTAAAGTTTGAGTAATTACTGACTTGAGAGGAGGTTGGGGTTGGGCAGTACACATTGAAAGACCTGTCAACATTGTTTACCGTTTCTCGGACCATTTTAATTATTGATTTGCTGGATTGTGTAGTTTGTGTTCTTTTATTCAAATGTAGATGTTCTTCATATGCGATGTTGATTAAATGGATTCCCCAGGCCACTTAAAAAAGGTACAAGCTTTTTGTCATAAGAAAATAGCAGTACTAAACAAGGATATGGGTAGCATTCGATTTAGGGAATAGTGATATATTGGAACACCCCCTCGCTGAACATATTGAAAATCTGATTTACTTCAAAAGCGCCACCATGGCCCCCAAGCAGTGTCCTCAAGGTCAGCCACGTGATCGTAACGAAGGCGTTTATTTGGGTTGGATAAAACTTCGTATGCCTCTCCTACGTCTTTGAAACGTTGCTCCTGTTCTTTCTGAATGTCTTTGGCTGCACTAGCGTGCCGATCTGAAAACGGTTAGTAAATTCGTTAGAACATGGCAATGGAAAAACATTTTATAATGTAATTGTGAAACAGTACGTTATATACGTACGTACCTCGCATAGCTCGGTATCCTATCCCTACCTAGATTCTCAACCTGGAGCAACTGTTTTCTTGACATTTTGGCGCCTGCCGGCGGGGCCCCTGCCGGGGGCAGGACAGTGGGGTGTTAAATGCTATACTGTCCAGCATAGGGGGCAAAAACTAATAAAATTGAACAACAATCGAATGTTACAACAATCAACATGTAAAATACCTTAAATTGAGAAAAACTCGTACAAAACTGATTTTTAACCGTTTTTTTGGGTTAGTTTTTGGCACATATCTCACAAACGCTTCTGAGATATGACAATCTAGTTAGTGATATAAACTCGAAATTAAATTGTTAACAACAATTTGCATCATTTTTTCCACGCCTAGAATCATAAAAGACCTAAAAATAAAGAAAATCCGAAAAAATCCGATTTTTACCCGGTTTTCCGGGTTTATCTCAAAAACGCTTCTTTGATACGGCACTTTTTATTGCAGATTCGGATTCTACGTCAAATTTGCCACAAAATGGTATATATTATGTCTAGATTTAAAAAATTGACCTGAATATATGTAATGGTAGTAGTGTATACTAAATACTAATAAATATGAACGTTTTTGACGTCAGTATCGTAAGTATTGAGAAATCAAGGAATAGGCTAACTTGCCTAACTGCCAGAATGATATCATGAATAATTACTGACTTGCTAGAGTCGTTTGGCAGAGGCATAATTTGCAATGATATTCTGAGGTTATCTATAGTGGTTTGCATATCAATTTCATTCAGTTCAGTTTGCCAATTCCTCCACTTACTTTCATTCATCCATTTCTCCTCTACTCTCTATATTATAAATTCTAATCAGTTTTGGCAATTCAGTCTCACAATCAGTTACAATAGTCCGTTTTCATTAGTAATTAGTAACCTTTCTCGTCCTCTGTGTGGAAAATATTTGACGACAGCCGACAGCTAATCATCACAGATTTGACTCTAAATCACTGAAACAAACAAACAATCTTGTTGCAGTTCAAACCTTCTAATAGGCTGAGTTTTAATTCCAATTAGATATGAACTTGTATTTTAATCGACAGGCAAAAGTATATTTTAATTAATTCTTATTACAATGCAAAATGCTTAAATGTATTGACGTGTACGGACCACCCCCACTGACACCAGGGTGCAAAACTTGGGATTTGTGGGGAATTGAGGTTTGGGTTTTAAACGATTCCCATGTGCAACAGAACATCATTGACGTATACGGGACCACTCCCACTGACACCAGGGTGCAAAACTCGGGATTTTTGGGGAAATTGAGATTTAGTTTGTTGATCATGATGTTTTCAACACTTGGTTACACCCGTTACATCGGTTTATTTATCAAACAAATAAGGAAAGTGAGAAGAAAAAGGAAATATTAAAGCCGATTTAATCTCTTGTCAGTTCTATCAATCCCGACACCAAAAAATGTTACAAACTTCTAAAAAAGCTCACCGAAGTATGGCATTTCACTACAAAAGTAAATATGTAAAAATAAATCAACGCATCAAATTTTTAAAACATGAATCGCGAACCGACATTTTATTTTTACTAAACGACATGTATAAATGAATCAGTTCCAGTCCCCATCATCCTGATCGTCCTTGTCACTCTCGTCGTCACTTTCTTCCGGATCCATGTTAAAACGCCGTTCCTTGATGGCTCCGAAAATCGAGTTCATGTTATTATCAGGACCAGTTAGGACACCTTTGGAATTATCGTTAGTAATTGTTTTTCGAAGTTTTGTCCCCATTTGAATTTCCCTCAGTAGGTCACCGGTCACGGGCCCTTTCCTGTAATTCATAGGGGGATGGGGGCTATGCATTTCATTGTTATTTAAATCGGGTTCGGTAGTCAAATTTAAATTGGTTCCCGATTGTACGACTTCCTCAGGTAGAGGTGGTGGTGGTGGGGGCAACTGGAAATCTTCGTCTTCTTGACATATTTCTGAAATCGGTGGCGGTGGGGGCGGCATATAATCGGAATAATTGTACATATCGGTGTCAGACATTAGTGGTGGTGGCGGTGGTGGTGGAAGCCAATTGTCAACATCTTCGTCTTTTGAATTAGGAATGTCATAAGATGCTGTATTTACAACCGGAAGAGGGTCCGGTTCATAATTGGAAATACTTAATGATCTTGTTAACTGTTCAAGAGGTTGCTGTGAATCTAAGGGTAATTTTGGGTATATAAATGCTGCGGGGATTGATTTTGGTCGGGCTAATCTACGTGGTTTTGGGAGTAGTTTTGGCTTTGTAGATACATCTGGTTTTTTAGGTTGATTGTTTAGCATTTCATTTGCTTTGATGGTCAATCTTGTTCTTGACGAGTCGGGGTTGATATCAGTTTTTATTGGGAGGTTATGACGAGGGCTCGAACCGATTTCAACAGCTACGTCGGGTTTACTGAAAGACAGTTTTGTCGTTACTTGAACAGATTCATTAGGTTTTGATGACGATGGAACGGATATGTCTTGATATGGATTAAAAACATCATCAGATTCAAATCCAGTGTTAAAATCCGCTTGTTGTTCCTGCGTATATCTCCGAAGTTTTTCTCGGTTCTGTAAAAGGTTTGGAAGGGTGTGGGGTCGTTGGGCCGAGCTGCTTTTTGAATAGTTGAGACTAGGTTTACGTAGTTGCGGTCGTGTAATCGAGTGCATGTCATTGTTGTGTGTTCCTTGAGCCCCTGACCTCTTATTTTTTGTTAAATTTTGCCAATCGATTGCTTCCCTGCTTTTTAATTTAGCTCCTAAAACGGATGCCAATTCCTGCTGATACAGCATCGGGGACTGAGGAAGGGATTTTGGACGGGGTTTAACCTGAGATTTTGGCGATAACGCTTCGCTGACAATGTCGACTGGCACTAGAGTTGGACGTGGTCGCTGGATAGTGTTTTTTGGTGATGTTGGTATTTGTACTGGTGGAACTTGTCGCTCCGTTTCCGGGGATTGAACAAATAGGTTCGTCGAATTTGGACGCGGTTGCGAGGGAAGTACTGCATTAGTTGGTGGATTTGTGTTAATTGAATTGTATCCTGTGGCTGCAACCATTGACTGTGGGTAATCTGTGGAAAAAGCACATTTCGGTAATTTGTAATTTTTGATCAATGCGAAAATTAAGATTGAATAACATAAATTATTGTACCCGTTTTAGAAGTACTCAAGTTGGGTACGGGATCCGAAATGTCAAACGATTCCCACTCCCAGTCATGTCGATTCTGGGATTGTACGACAGGGAGAACCCTATCGTCCGGAGGCAGTTTTGTCAAATTCGGTCTAATTTCATGACTGTTGGAAATCGGTTGTCTCACAGGAGATGGATCGTAGTAGGTTGGATTTGTGGCAGGTTGTTGAAAATTCCATCCGATATCGGGAGGTCTTTCGTAATTGCTTTGAGTTCTCTTTAATGTCGAATTCCGTTCCGGAATTTGCGGAGATTGCGAATTTGAGAATGAATCTGGATTTGGATATTCCGTCGCCGGAGACAAGGGTAAGTAATCCTGGAACAAGATCAGCTCTGCGACGGAGAGGAATTTACCCCTTCTTGGGGAGCAGCAGAATTTTGGAGCTAAATACTGCTCGTAGCTGTCATTGCGAATGTACTCGTCCTGAAAAAAAAACAAGTAAGGACAACTGGATATTAGTTTATTGTTATTATAATTACCTGTAGCTGAGTGTAGCTGTTAAAAACTCAAAAAACCAAGTTTAACTCCGGTTTTTAAGGGAAATTATTATGTTGTTAAACCCCTCCATGTGAAGAGATTTGTCTGTCCGTCCGTCCGTTTGGCTCCAATTACCTACCCCCGATATTAATTCATCTAACTCACGTTACATGCACTACATTTTCACACCCGATAATTTAATCGGAATGTGGCCGTGGGTGCTAGCTTTTATATCGCTTCAGTCTGTTACTGAATTCTGACAAAAATGGACTTAGTTATCCATCCTTAATTTTATTCGACTTTGACAATTCTTAGCGATCAAAACAATATTTAGTTTCTAAGTTAGTAAAACGTTTAATTTCGATTACCATTTCAACCCAAGCCTTGATTCGGTTATCAAAGTAATTCATCCGGAAGCCAATCCACCGAACAATTCCTGTTTTCGGTTCCGAACCTCCGAACGAGACCACCGTGTCCCCGATATTGAGCCCTGGAATCCTTTGCGGAATGAAATCTTCGAAATTCGGCATCTTATTTATACCTGGGGCTGTAGGCAGGTGATTCGTCATTGTTTCAAATTTACGACCCTCGACTTGCACTTTCAGAATTGTTTTTTCCAATTCAGAATTTGCAATTATATTACGAATTCTGTAGAGTTTATAAAAAACTCAATAATATCTGTATATATTACTGAATGCAGAATTATTCTCGACCTGTTCCTTCATAAGCGCGTCTCAGTTTATGGCCTAATAGACAAGAGTAATTCCATGCTATCAGGAAGGACGTAGCTGATTACAGTGATAACTACTGTTGTGAATTATCACGAAACAGATAACCTTTTATCTAAAACTGAGCCGCCGTGCTGAGCAATTAATAATTACTTTTTCGATTACACTCAAAAGGACATTTACGGTAGCGTTACTTTAGCTGATCAGCTCTATTCATCTATACCTAAAAGTACAAATCATATTCTGGGCGATTGAAGTTAAAGACTGCAAGATTGAGCAAGAATGGGTGAAATCAATTTGTCAAAATAAATTCATCATCCGGCATTTTGTACGATGAAGTCTATGAAAAATTGAACACCCAAGGAGTTCTCCTGCAATGACATTATTGAATTGAAAGCATAAGCATTCAAATTAATTGATTAAGTGGTAAAATCCTTAATCCCGAAAACGCCACATGATAACTTACACGCCATAACCAACAGAGTAACAATGAGTCATCTCTACCCAAATTTTAATAAAACTACATCCGTCCCTTCGACATTTGTTACTAGCGACACCCGTTCCGTTCCTAACAAAAACTACTTGTACTATATTATATAGTAAGTACCCTAATAATGCGAGTAATTATTATAATTGCATATAATTTGTAATTGGTGAGAACGGAGACAAAACACTAAAGTAAAAGGAATCTTGGAAGTTAAAAAATACAATAAAAATACTGAAAATAATATTTGTAGAGAATGCATGAATGGCACATTGGGCATCTTTTTGTAATGTTAGGAACGAATGTCGCTAGGAACGGATTGTTAGACACAGATATCAGTGGGAACCAATGTTGCTTGGAATGTCCAGGAGCGGATGTCGCCAAATCTAAAATTTTGCAAACGCTTTTGAGGAATGCTCCTGACAAGACAGTGCACTGCACGCTGTGGTTTAATGATGTAAAAATTAACACCTTTAAAACTACAGCAGTTACAAATGCAATTGTGTCTCGGCAATAATCAGGATCTACTTAAAACACTTGATGGCCTCATCAAAATCACCAAGGGTTAAAATCAGTCATCATACCCTTACTGACTGCCGATTATCAACTCTGATGTACGTGATCGAAATCACGGCATTTTGGCAAGATTATGTACATCTGCTCCAGTGTCGAGACTCCTATCAGTTTTTTTAAGTTAAACTTGACAATAACAGAAGATAACGGTAATCGTCTGAAGGATTGAGGTTTGGAAATACGGATAAGAAATCAGAGAGCTTTATGGTCGAGCAAATGGTATTTAAGTTTCTGACCAATACGTTTGAAAGATCAGTTGAGGGCTGGATAAGTTGCTCTTTTAAGCTTCCTTGATACTATTTTATTGTAACATTATGAAAGGTAAGAAGATACTATTTTAAAATTATTCTATTTCCAGCATATATACTAATTTTTGCCAATCTTAAATCGACTAGGACTGCAGGTTCTTCTCGCAGTAGTTCTCGGGACTTTAAGTTTCGGCTCTATAAATGCACAAATTACATATCCGGAAGCGTTAAGGGATCCGACCATTTTCGAGGACTATCATGGCACACTGGTAACTAAGACCTCGAAATAAGCAATTATTTTCAGTAATTTAGGCATTTCATTAGGGTCTAGATCTCAAATCTACTAATTACAGGTAGCAGATCCGTACCAATGGCTGGAAAACTCGAGCTCTCAACAAACTTCTGAATTTATCCAAAATCAAAACACATTGGCCGCAAGTTACATTTCGGTGGCAGCAAATCGAGATGCAATTCGACAACGATTAACTGATTTGTCCAATTTTACGTCCTTCAACGTTCCTCAAAAGGCTGGAAATCGTTATTTCTTCTATGCCAAGTCCCCGTTTCAGAATCAACAGTAAGTGTGTTTAGGACACTTTGGATTGGTATTTAGTGTAATTAAATTAATTTATTTATTAAATTAGTTAACTCTCATACGCAAAATTTGTATATGCTCAGAGTGTTATACGTGCAAGAAGGATTGGAGAGTGAAGCCAGTGTATTTCTGGACCCTAATGAGTTTTCAGAAGATGGGTCGGTTTTGTTGGGCGAAACGCAAGCCTTTTCAATTGACGGTGAAATACTGGCCTACAGTCTTGGCACTACCGATTCACCGTGGCTCAGCCTTCGGTTTCGAAATGTCAGTTCTGGGGAGGATCTACCGGAAACGTTGACAAAAATCAAGTACACCGATGTAGCCTGGACGTATGACAATCTAGGAGTGTTCTATGGGGTTCGTTCAGTTAAATATTACAAATGCTTTCTGGAAGTCATAATATTTACTAAAACTATAGCGTAATTTAAGAGATAACTGCAAAAGCGTGTGGAAAATGCATCTTTTGAAAATAATGTTAGAGCTAATTATGTGAACCAGTTCGTCTGTCCGTCCGCTTTAAAACTAATAGAAATTGTTGTTTGAGAAGCGATAAGATGCAATATTTCTCGTATTTTTGGGAGCATAGTCTATGAATTTGGACATCGTTGTAATTTGGTTTAATTAAATTGCATCCAGGCGTTTCCAGACTGGAACGGTGATCCAGCGTCTGAGATGAATGAGGACATGAAAATATTCTACCACCGAATTGGTACAAGTCAATCAGAGGACATTCTTGTGATCGAGTTCCCAACTAACCCACAATGGCTTATGTAACGTTTCACTCCTTTATCGTTTATCTTATCAAGGAATGCGGAATCATGTTATTTAACACGATTTCAATCGCTTTGTTTCTCATAATCAGAGGTCGGTTTATTGTGTCCAATCATGGGAAGTCCATACTTGCTGGACCTGAGGATGGTGCTGGCAACCTCCTGCAGATATTTTACTATCAAATCCCTGTCGATATCCAGGAACCATTCGATATGCTTCATATCGTAGGAGACTCGACTTCCAGATTCCAAGTAAATTTTTCCACCTATAAATTAATACTAAACCTGATGGAAAGCATCTGTCTAATCAACAAATCATGGATGAATATTAAGATTTTAAGATGATGAGATTTCAATGATACTTACTAAACTCAGACTTGAACATACAAAATTAAGAATACGAGAAAACTAGCTTTATATTCGTTATTTGTAATTTGTATTGCGTTTTTTACGAATCGGTTCGGTTTGATTTAGTACATTGGAAATGACGCTTCATTCTACTACATTCGAACGGACCACGGTGCTCCAAATTACAGGATGGTCGTGATTAACGCCCTCAGTCCTGATGAATCCGAATGGACAGAGTTGATTCCCGAACACCCTGAACATATCTTAACTTGGGCTGTACCAATTAATGCGTTAGTGAATTATTATTATAGTATGAGATTGCCACGAAACAGCTATAGGATCATTTGATCATTAACCAACCTTTGAAACTTAGGGAGACCCCGAAATAAAACCTTATATATTTTCAGAATATTTAGTTAGTTACACGGTACAAATATTTGACGACTAATTACGAATTGATATTTCAATTTCAGAGGTGAAATGGTTCTGTCCTACCTGGACAATGTCAAATCCAGACTAGAAATTCGGGACATTTACAATGGAACCCTGTATCGTGATCTTAGCTTGCCAATCGGAACCGCAATCAAACCGATAGTTCGACGGGCAGACACCAACTTTTTCCTTAAATTCGAATCCTTCTTGACTCCTAATCGCATATATTTACTCAACTTTACAGACACCGAAAATGAATTAACGGTAGTTTACTGATCTTGAATGCCCTACATGATATTAAGGGGATGCTTCTTGACGACATAGGCTCTGACGTCACACATCCTAGCTCCATACGGGCCAACGTTAAACTTAAAAGTGGATCTAGTCAGTGGATATTTGACCAATCCGTTTCGGATTAGTTTTAAAATTATCTTTAGAAAATTAGCTTTAATCTGTACTGATGAATTTTTGAAAAAAGGTCCAGGTCAAAAGTTATGGTGACCTAAAGTTCCCCAATAAATGGACTTAAAAAAATGAAAAACCCATGTTAAAAATGATTTAAAATGAAAAATAATGACACATGAAATGTTTAAATAGTTACTTTGACCCTTCTAGGTCAACAGGTCATGACTAATAACGTTATTTGTATATTAAAAGTCAGTTTTTATTAAAAAAATTCAATATTAAATTTATCCCCTCAATCGTTGTCCTAGAAGACCCAACTTTTGACTACCACACTAAAAACCGATGCGCTTAGTACAATTTTCAAGGATTTTGCACAAATCCGAAAAATTCCCGCGTTAAAAATTCAGATTTTTCCGGTTTTTTGTAATACTACTGTAGTACATTACTACAAAACGGTGTTGTAGACTTCTTCACACGTTTCAAATGATTTTCAGCTGCGACCTTATTACATGCCTGATGACCTTTTTTCGAAAAGGTTAATATGTAAAAATCTTGATCTAGCTGGAATCGAACATTTGATATATTTGGAAACAGCCTAGAGATGCCAACATTCGAAAAAATATGTATTTTGACCTCGTGACCTTTTTAATTTCGTAAACGGTCAAAATATGAAAATCTTGTTTTTTTAAATTAACACGTTTCGGGAATGGTGTGAAGGTTAAAACGCCGTCAAAAATATGTATTTTGACCTCGTGACCTTTTTAATTTCGTAAACGGTCAAAATAAGAAAATCTTGTTTTTTAAAAATTAACACGTTTCGGGAATGGTGTGAAGGTAACAACGCCGGCAAAAATATGTATTTTGACCTGGTGACCTTTTATATTTCGTAAACGATTGAAAATCTTGTTTTGTTTAATATTTGATTTATTTTTTAAAATGTTTTATCTGGTGTGACAAACGTAGAAGAAAATATTTATGTTGACTTGGTGACCTTTTTTTCCAAAATAACGGTCAAAACGTAAAAATTCTATTTTAGTCAAAATAATATTTAAAATCTATAGGAACAGCCGTGTGATGCTAAACTTCGGAAAAATATGTATTTTTATCTGGTGACCTTTTTATTTTTTTAAACACTCAAAATATAAATATCTTTTTTTTTAAATCAACTTGTTTTGTGAATGGTGTAGAGGTTAAAACGCTGTCAAAAATATGTGATCTTTTTATTTTCGTAAACGAACAAAACGTGAAATTTTTTTATTTTTTATAAATATTTGATTTATTTTAAGAATGTGGTATATAATGTGTGTATGAAGTACATAATTACAACGCTTTTTAAGGGGTGGGGTTTTAATGATGGGGGAAAACATTTATTTTGACATAGTTGCTTTTTTCATACAAAAAGCTCAGTTTCTGAAAATCCTTATCTTGATTTTCACATTTTTATTGTTTGTGGAAGAAAGTTCATTAAGTCAAAATAAGTATTTGTCCCGGCGTCGCGTCGTAACCTCCATGCCATTACAAAATTGTGTCTTGTTTGTTTTTGCCAAATACGCTATTTTTAAATTTTTGTAGTTACGAAAATAAAAAGGTCACAAGGTCAAAATACATATTTTTGACGGCGTTTTAACTTCTACACCATTCCCGATACAAGTTGATTTAAAAAACAAGATATTTATTTTTTGACTGTTTAAAAAAATAAAAAGGCCCCAAATAAAAATACATATTTTTCCGAATTTTAGCATATCACGGCACGGCTGTTCCTATAGATTTTTAATATTTTTTTGACTAAAACAGAATTTTTACGTTTTAACCGTTATTTTGGAAAAAAGGTCACCAAGTCAGCATAAATATTTTCTTCTACGTTTGTCACACCAGATAAAACATTTTAAAAAATAAATCAAATATTAAACAAAACAAAATTTTCAATCGTTTACAAAATATAAAAGTTCACCAGGTCAAAATACATATTTTTGCCGGCGTTTTAACCTTCACACTATTCCCGAAACGTGTTAATTTTTAAAAAACAAGATTTTCATATTTTGATTGTTTACGAAATATAACAGGTCACCAGGTCAAAATATAGATTTTTGTCGGCGTTTTAACCTTCACACCATTCCCGAAACGTGTTAATTTTTAAAAAACAAGATTTTCATATTTTGATTGTTTACGAAATATAACAGGTCACCAGGTCAAAATATATATTTTTGTCGGCGTTTTAACCTTCACACTATTCCCGAAACGTGTTAATTTAAAAAAAACAAGATTTTCATATTTTGATTGTTTACGAAATATAACAGGTCACCAGGTCAAAATATATATTTTTGTCGGCGTTTTAACCTTCACACCATTCCCGAAACGTGTTAATTTTTAAAAAACAGGATTTTCATATTTTGACCGTTTACGAAAATAAAAAGGTCACGAGATCAAAATACATATTTTTGACTGCGTTTTAACCTTCACACCATTCCCAAAACGTGTTAATTTTAAAAATACAAGATTTTCTTATTTTGACCGTTTACGAAATTTAAAAGGTCACGAGGTCAAAATACATATTTTTGACGGCGTTTTAACCTTCACACCATTCCCGAAACGTGTTAATTTAAAAAAAATAAGATTTTCATATTTTGACCGTTTGCGTTTACGAAATTAAAAAGGTCACGAGGTCAAAATACATATTTTTGACGGCGTTTTAACCTTCACACCATTCCCGAAACGTGTTAATTTAAAAAAACAAGATTTTCATATTTTGACCGTTTACGAAATTAAAAAGGTCACGAGGTCAAAATACATATTTTTTCGAATGTTGGCATCTCTAGGCTGTTTCCAAATATATCAAATGTTCGATTCCAGCTAGATCAAGATTTTTACATATTAACCTTTTCGAAAAAAGGTCATCAGGCATGTAATAAGGTCGCAGCTGAAAATCATTTGAAACGTGTGAAGAAGTCTACAACACCGTTTTGTAGTAATGTACTACAGTAGTATTACAAAAAAACCGGAAAAATCTGAATTTTTAACGCGGGTATTTTTCGGATTTGTGCAAAATCCTTGAAAATTGTACTGAGCGCATCGGTTTTTAGTGTGGTAGTCAAAAGTTGGGTCTTCTAGGACAACGATTGAGGGGATAAATTTAATATTGAATTTTTTTAATAAAAACTGACTTTTAATATACAAATAACGTTATTAGTCATGACCTGTTGACCTAGAAGGGCCAAAGTAACTATTTAAACATTTCATGTGTCATTATTTTTCATTTTAAATCATTTTTAACATGGGTTTTTCATTTTTTTAAGTCCATTTATTAGGGAACTTTAGGTCACCATAACTTTTGACCTGGACCTTTTTTCAAAAATTCATCAGTACAGATTAAAGCTAATTTTCTAAAGATAATTTTAAAACTAATCCGAAACGGATTGGTCAAATATCCACTGACTAGATCCACTTTTAAGTTTAACGTTGGCCCGTATGGAGCTCGGATGTGTGACGTCAGAGCCTATGTCGTCAAGAAGCATCCCCTTAAACTATGATATAAACAGTTCATTTTATTGGTAGATATATCGAGACGTAGAAATCCCAGGTCTGAATCCGGTGAATTTTGAAATCAAGCAAGTATTTTACGAGAGCCTCGACAAAACCGTCATACCAATGTATATCATTCATAAAAAGGTACTGAAATTGAAATTTTTTAATAATGTGTTTGGTAAATATCAGTACTAAAGTACGTCTCTTTAATTTTTAAAGGACTTGTCGATTGATGGACAGTCGCCAGCGATTCTTTATGGATACGGCGGCTTTTCGATGAGCATTCTACCCGATTTCGATATTTCAAGAATTCTGTTCATACAAAACTTTGATGGGGTTTATGCAATCGCTAACATCCGAGGAGGAGGGTTGGAACCTTGAGCACAATTAATTTTATTCGTTTAAAATACAGTCTGTAAATTCAATTACTTAAAGTACAATTCTAAAAATAACAGAGAATATGGCGAAGCTTGGCACGCTGGTGGTCAGCTCGAAAATAAGCAAAATGTATTTGACGATTTCCAATACGCGGCCGAGTACTTGATTGCAAATCAATATACAAGTGGAAGTAAACTGACAATTCAGGGGGTTTCGAACGGGGGACTTCTTGTTGGCGCCTGTGTCACCCAACGGCCCGACCTGTATGCCGCTGCGGTTGCACAAGTTGGGTACAGGCGTTTTTTATTTCCCGTTTTCTCATTTGATTTTATTACATGATTTTGTGCTAATTGGGTATGATTTTCCAGGCTCTTTGACATGCTTCGGTATCAAAAGTTCACAGAAAACGCTCAGATAATTGCAGAGTATGGAAACTCGGACGTTGCAAGGGATTTTGAGTATTTATACAAGTACTCTCCTTTGCATAATATCAAAATGCCGGAAAACGGTTCAATAGAATACCCGGCCGTTTTAATAACGACAAGAACTGGAGACGACGTTGTTAGTCCGCTTCATTCTTTAAAATTTGTTGCTGAATTACAGTTTGTGATTGGAGGAAATGGCGGACAAGTGAGTTGATTAGAGGTTTATACCTTTTTATCTATGCGGAGATTGACCAGCGTTGTTACTAAATTATTTATTTGTATGAATGATTAGGTAAGCCCATTATTACTAAACGCGAAAAACGCATCAGGACATTCTGAGCATGAGATTCTTGAACTGGTGACCAAAGACTTCACATTTTTGCTTTTCTTTTATTTATGTAAATTTAACAACTGTATCATAGTGTTTTAAATGAGATTACGCATTTGTATTTTAGATTGAAGAACAAACGGATATTTACTCCTTTCTTGTGCAAGCAATTGGATTAACGTTTCATCTCTAAGTTTGTTCATATTTAACTTTTACGATAAAATATCTTATATAATTATTTCAACTAGTTTGTGATAAAAACAAAAATAAACTTAGCTAAAACTTGGGTTAATTTTGTTTTGTTTCGTGACCTGATGCTTCTTTTTAGTGCAGAATAAGAGTAGAATGAAAATCATTTCATGCATGAGCCTCAGAATACAAATGCTGGAGAAGTCAAAATGATGCAAAAAGGAGCAGAGCGCCCGGTACCACCACTCCACATTTTCTCCAACTTCACGCCTTATTTTCTCCACCATGAGGCAGCATTATAAAAAATAATTTTCATTTTTGAAAATCTAATTTTTTTCTGATTTTTTTACACCAGTCACGATTCGCTATCAGTTAAACATGAGAAAATGTTGCATTGTTAGAAACCCAGATTTTAAAGGTTTGTCGGGATACCATTATGATCGATGAGTTCGGCCTGGTCCGCTCTTAAGGTAAGGGTGGTGGAAATGACCCGCGTAAAGTTAGTACAGAAAAAAAATGTACTTTTCGAGTACAGAATTCTGTACTTTTTTAGTACAGAAAAAAAATGTACTTTTCGAGTACAGAATTCTGTACTTTTCGAGTACAGAAAAAAAATGTACTTTTCGAGTACAGAATTCTGTACTTTTCGAGTACAGAATTCTGTACTTTTCGAGTACAGGAAAAAAAATGTACTTTTCGAGTACAGAAAAAAAATGTACTTTTCGAGTACAGAAAAAACCACCCCCCCTGTCACCGGGGGGCGTGACCGCGCTATATGGGGGAACTGAGATTTGAGTACCAAATAACTCCTACGTTAAAGGGAACAACAGTAAACATTTGGGACCACCCCCCCTGTCACCGGGGGGCGTGACCGCGCTATATGGGGGAACTGAGATTTGAGTACCAAATAACTCCTACGTTAAAGGGAACAACAGTAAACATTTGGGACCACCCCCACTGTCGCCGGGGGGCGTGACCGCGCTATATGGGGGAAACTGAGATTTGAGTACCAAATACCTCCTACGTTAAAGGGAACAACAGTAAACATTTGGGACCACCCCCACTGTCACCGGGGGGCGTGACCGCGCTATATGGGGGAAACTGAGATTTGAGTACCAAATAACTCCTACGTTACAGGGAACAACAGTAAACATTTGGGACCACCCCCCCTGTCACCGGGGGGCGTGACCGCGCTATATGGGGGAAACTGAGATTTGAGTACCAAATAACTCCTACGTTACAGGGAACAACAGTAAACATTTGGGACCACCCCCCCTGTCACCGGGGGGCGTGACCGCGCTATATGGGGGAACTGAGATTTGAGTACCAAATAACTCCTACGTTAAAGGAAACAACAGTAAACATTTGGGACCACCCCCACTGTCACCGGGGGGCGTGACCGCGCTATATGGGGGAAACTGAGATTTGAGTACCAAATAACTTCTACGTTCAGAGGAACAACAGTAAACATTTGAGACCACCCCCACTGTCACCGGGGGGCGTGACCGCACTATATATGGGAAACTGAGATTTGAGTACCAAATAACTCCTACGTTACAGGGAACAACAGTAAACATTTGGGACCACCCCCACTTTCACCGGTGGGCGTGACCGCACTATATGAGGCAAAAGTATTTTCTATTTTCTGGTTCAAAAGTAGTTTCTATTTTCATAAGTTTAAGCCTGTTGCTATGCAGGGCTTATATGGATGCCGTTGTCTGTCCGTCTGTCCGTCTGTAAACTCGATAACTGCCGTTAGCGTTAACTTAGATCCTCCAAATTTGATGCACTTAGGGTCAATCCAAAACCAAAGGCTAAGTTCAAAGATTGGTGAAATTGGTCCATTGATTGACCCGTGGGGGTCATCTCCAATTTGTTTGTAATTTAATCCTGTTATAAAATTGGGAAGTCGATAATTCCCATATCGTAAAATCTTCGTTATGGATACGATTTGAGATACAGTGTATTAGCTATTGCTTAGAGTAGACAGGGTGTTTCAGTTAAAAGTCCCCACTAGTAACAAAAATCGTCCTTAATGTAATCAGAACACAATGAATTTCTAAGATATAGGCTAAAAGAAGAAATGGATAAATAAGTTAAAAACAAAGGAATGGCACAGGCCAAATTGTTTCAGTACTTTAATGCAACGGGCCCGTCGTAGCTGCTTGGTTCGGTTTTAAATACATCAATCATTTAAAAAACAGTCCATACAAGATTTATAGGTACACTTGTTAGGATTTTAGAGGGTTTAGGTTTTATTACAGCAGAAAACTGCGTATCATCATATTGACTCACCTTAAAACTGAGTAAATTAAAAGCCAGATTATGAATAACTAGTAATTACCTTATACATACTCATAACACAATTTTGCTATGGTAAATTAGCAATGACACGACATATACCTCTGTATACTTTAATAGTCATATTTTTGTCTAGTAACTATCCGACGCAAAATTTTCTGCATCTATTGCATAGGCCCTTCGATTTTGAACTAAACTACTAATTATCAAGCATTGAAGACATGATGATGGTATATTATTGTCAGTCTTTATAATGCGAATAACAAACCTAGGGGTTTCGACTTCTATAATGTTATTGCAGTTCAAACTGGAAGCTATAGTCAACCCAGTAGAGCACTACTTCTGTAACCCAAAATGGGTCATATGAATTATTACCCAAGAACAAACATAAATTGATGCATAAAAAGTGAGTTTTTTCATACGTAATACAATGATACAGTATAACACTAACAAAGTTATTAAAAATTGCTACAACGAATTTTAAGATTGCCCTGTTAATAATTACATTTACGGCATCATTTTCATATCTCAATTAAATTAACATTACTGTAATATTGAAGTATTTTGCATCAAGAGAATAAAACAATTTTTAAATGAAACTAAGTAGAATTAGCCGAACATGAATTTGACTCTCATCGTCGGTATTAAGTAATAAATGGGAATCTAATCATATTCAGAATCAAGATAATTTGAATGAAACGTAGTTTCACATTTACCTGCAAATATTACATCAAAGGGAAGTACCTGAAGTTCACAAAGAGGCGGAGTCTAAGTGAACTACCCTTTCGGCATGTGCCCTTTTTATGTGAACTTTGACGTCCTGTTTAAACTTCAAGCATGTTGAACAATGTGGGCATTTGTACATCGGCCTATTTGCTGGATCCATATGTAAATGGCGATGCTGTTTCAAATTTGATAAGAATTCTGAAGAATAGTAGCAGCCTGGATGGTCACATCTATGCTGTCTCTTCTTTCCATACTCAGATGCTTTGGCCTTCCACAATGCAATTAATTCCGGCAGCTGGTCAAAAAATTTCGATAGGTTTTGTCCATGCCTGCAAAATTAAAACAATAAATACATCGGTACAAAACTATTACAATACAAATCTCAATTAAAAATATGCCATCCGTAGCATCTAGTTCTCAGAAGTTTAGTAAGTTATGTAAATACTTTCTATAATTTTGAGGGTGTGGTAGAAGGTGTTGGGCCAATAGCCATTGATAGTGCTCTTTCATTGGCCATTTGCATTTGCAAGGTTTATAGTCGAAAATGGGCGTGCAAAGATCGTGGTCAGTCGGTGCAAAATTCATAGATACATTGAGATTTGTTCCCAAGTTGAGGATACTGTGAATTGTTCCAGGTAGGGTCAGGACAACAGAGTTACAAGTTTGTTCAATCTGAAAAATACATTTATTTAATAATATCCATTGTATCTTTTTTAAAAACATGACTTAATCTGAATTCATTGGAAAATTACACAATCGTTCAAAATTAATGACTTACGATGCTGAAGTTCACTCCCCATGAAGCAAGTGTGTTTGGTGTCGGGTGAAATTGTTTCGAACGAAGATAGCAGTCCTTTGTCTTTTTTAATCCCAAGGCAGTTCGAAGCCGTTCATAAAACAAGTCGACTGAATCAGCATGTATAATTATCCTAAGACCCCATTTACTACATTAGTTCGAGTTTTGCATTTGATATTATGTAACGTTTAAACTTCAACAGACCATATTTTAATTCCTCCTTTATACATCTTGGAAATACTTCCAGCATAGTGATCCTCCGCGTGTGCATATGCAATGGTTTTAGCTGGACCTAACTGACCATAAATCGTGTTAATGCCGGACAGTTTTACTGCAAATTGTAAAACAGTAATTAGCATATCGTTATTAAAATTACTTAATTTCAAAACATCTAATCAATCAATTTTGAATTTTTCAGCTCGAATATATATACATAACGGATAGTATTTTCACCTTTTAACAGTTTTAAAGGGTTGCTAAACTTTCCTATGTCAAACTCTTGGTAACCGTCAGCATCGAAATCTGTTTTGTAGAATGACACAGCTCCATTCGAAAGTTCTTCATAAACTGCATTGATGTTGGGAGCAGTTGGCTTAATTCTAGGTGTTTTGTCACTGAAAAGAAAAAAGGATTGCATACATTCGGTGCAATAGGTCTGGTTGAATTATGGAATCCGGCTATTTTTGGTGGATATTTATGATTAAAATCATCGAGGTTTAATTGTAAATATATTTCTAATCATTAGAGAAGTGCATACTTTCGTGAATATGTCCTCGTACTTTTATACAGTAATTTAGTATGATAGAAGCAATGACTTTATGTATCTGTTTTTTTATTTCATTTATATTAAATATTTTAACATGCAATTTAGATTGGTTAGGTTAATTTAACATGCTATTTGCCTTTGAAAATAAACTTTGAATACAATTTCGTAAATTGCCGAATTTCAACATTATAGCATCATTGTTTATAATAAATTTCGGAACGATAAAACTTTCAAAATCGTTGTGTTGCACATACCTTAACATTCATTCAACGAAAAACTTAATGGAGATATGGTTGGAAATTTAAACTCCATTGATCCATATATTTTTTAATAATATCTTGTTTTAGTTAGCATTTTATTTTGTCGTTAAAATCTTCAAATTTGTGTTATGACATTTTTTATCCGTTATAATTATATTTTTTCCCTTTTTACTGAATAGATTACTACGGACCACTCATTGGCTGGAGTAATATGAATTATTACTCATTTAACTACGTTTGCAAAAACCGTCGAAATGGCTTTGCATGGAACTTAGACAATAGTTCATTTAAATTGTAATAAAATGAGTTATCATGTTTTATATTACAATGGGATCGATTACTCATGTCTCACTAAGGGTTGAAGGAGTTTTCCCTAACTAACTCTTACAATTTACTTATTTTGAGATGGGCATGGATATTTTGAGGCAAAAAATCAAATCGATATAATCTTATTTAAGTGTAACATTTTAGCATGATATACGTAAAATTTCATGATTTTGCGATATGTTGAAAACGGAATTAGCATTTTAGTGTGACTAATATAAAGTATAATAAAAATCAAGTGTCATCGTAGTTTTACAATATTCCAGAAATTCAAATCAGAAAGGTAAAATAGAATTAATTATAATTTATATTTACTAAAAACAATGAAACTTACCACATTTTTAGAAAGTCTTTGACAGACATCATCTCGTCAATTGGTTGAAAATCTTTAGAAATTATTGCGGAAGCAGCCCTCAAAACCCCTGATTCTATTTTATTTTTTTGGACGTCAACTTTACCAATTTTCTGACGTAAAATTTTGTTAACGGCTATTGGCATGACTTTTTCAAAAGTAAACAAAAATGCGCGACACTTCCGTTGTTCTGCATCTTCAGGTAAATCTCTAAATTGGTTTTGAACAGTTTGTAGTAATGTCTTCCAATTGAGGTCCGGTAGTTTAATTGCTTTCATCGGAGCATATTTCCAATCACAATTAGATGCAGTTGCCTCCATCGCAAATACAAACTGAAACTGAGGTTTTCCTTTACTATCGGGTTTCATACCATTACTTTAGATGCTGAATTTTCGAATGTTTTTGACCATCGGTTATAAACCCAAAATGTGATGTTAAGTGTTGTAAAAATATATATGTTACTCTGTCCCTTTAGAAATAAAAGGTTCAACAAATCAGTATAGCGTGTACGACAAATTAAACCCGATAAGACACATAAGATAATAGCAAGCATAACGAATGTTACTGATAGTAAGTACAACTCACGTTTCACATAATACAACCCCTTTTCAAATGATTATGTCTAAAAAATACCCAAAAGCATATAGGTTTGTTTTGAAATTCGATTCCATATAGCTCTATAATATATATATATATGTATACATGCATGGCAAGTTCAACTTAAAAGAGTATGTTTCAACTTAAACTTAAGTATTCGGAAAGGATATAAATGAGAGACTTTCATACAAAAGGTTGAGTTGTTCTCATTCACAATGTTAACAAAAACCTCAAAAAATATAAAATGAATGCAAGTCAAATTATTGTAATATGTATGTATTGTAATATGATAATATAACATGTAAATAATTGTTGCATGTAATCATGTTGAATTATATGTTCTAAAAATATCATGTTAAATTATATGTTTTAAAAATCAAAGCCAGAAAATCATTTATAGGCAAGTTATTGAAACGGTCACACTTGGTTTTGACTTCAATACTGGATCCTGAACTATATAAGAGCAATTTTATGCTCATTCTCAAGTATTTATTTTCCCTTCAATCTTTGTTGCAAAGCCATTCTCACTATATATATACCGCATATTCACGGAGTCTTACAAAGATGAATAATTTTGTTTCAGTATTTGGAAGTGCGCTATGATTTAATGCTCTTCGACACTTTAGAAATTTGATACGACTCCATTTAGTTACCAAATCCAGAAGAAAAGATGAATAGACATTTTAATTTTAGGAGCCGTTCATACTGATAGTGTTTAACTATTCAATATAGTTTTGAAGTGATTGGCTAAACCCGCTTTGGATATATCTTACGAACACAAGTTAATATTATATAATACAAGCATTATAAACTTAAGTAGTACTAAACCTAATATTGTCTTAAAACTATGATTCATTTTCGTGTTCTGTCCTATCATATTTACATTTCCGAGATGTGAGATTAACGTCTATGATGTACTGAGATTGTATCCAGTTTCAGTTACAACCGAATCTCCACGGAATATGGTCCTTATAGCTTAAATAAGTGTATTTTATTGAACCAAAACAATTGACGAAAAATTATAGAAAAATTAGGTTATAAAATCCAATTCATTCCCAACCATGGACAGTTCCCTCAATATCTTAAAAACCCTGACTAGATTCAAACCAGTAAAATGTGATACCTTCGCTTTCAAGTTACTCTATAAACTTTCAACTCCTATATTCGGAATATGCTTTCTAGGAGTTTCTTTTTCCCAACTTTTCGGGAGCCCTATTAAATGTGTAGGGGGAAAGGAAGAGGAAATTGCAACATCTTACTGTTGGAACGGGTATTTGCATATTATTGTTAACCCGAGTGATCGTGGTACGATATTTTTAATTGTTTATCTACCTCTTTGCCTTGGTCCAGGATTAGTTTGTTTCAAGTCATGCAGTTTATTTTTTTAAATTTTTGCAATTAAATTATACAGAATCGACAAACAACCCACAGCCGCACACGCTTACCGGAACAAAATCCAATCACGTCATTCGATGGCTAACTATATATAGATGGGTGCCAATTTTATTGGTATTTCACTCGATTGTATTTTACTTGTCGCATGCCATATGGAAATTCCAGGAGGGAGGCCTTATTAAACGACTCATTTGCAAAGATATGAAATCTTCAACTCGTGCTGAGTGGATTGAACGCAGATCTGCAATTGTCCGGCTAATAGGGTCAGGTCTGGGCACGCATAAGGGATATGCTCAGTGGTTTTGTTTGTTGGAAGCTTCTAATCTATGCCTGGTTATTTCAAATATATTTCTGATGGATTACTGCCTTGGATCGTGGCACTACGGCCTATATGCTACAACCATTTTACATTACTCGAACGTATACCATTTTGAAGAGGTAATGTTTCCCATTACATCCAAATGTCAGTTTCCTATTCGTGGTCCGAGTGGGAACATGGGTAAGATACACATTTTATTATTCAAAGGGTTCATATAAACCTACCTTACTAATAGACCCTGTGCAGCACGAAGCTATACTCCCAAAAGCCATACGACCATAAGCCCGAATGACATAAGCCTTAATGTCAAAATCTATACAGACCAAAAGCCATACCGGTCCAAATGCCATACTACCAGAAGACCGAATGTCAAAAACCATACACGACCAAAAGCCATACTGTTCCAAATGCCATACAACATACACAAACTCATAGGGGTAACGGAGTTGACGCTGTAGGTCATTGCCGTTGACATGGGCCGGTTAGGAGGTTTTCCATGCCACGTATGATTGCCAGATTCAACTTGAAGGCTGCAGATTGAAGTGAATTTAATTTAATACATCATTTATTAAGTATTGAAAACACTTTATGCGAATGACTAGGCTGTCCGTCCGTCCGTCCGTCCGTCTGTCTGTCGGTGCGATAACTGACGAACGGCTTGACCTACGGTCACCAAATTTTGTACACTTGTTCGTTGACTCAAGAGTGAGACTACAGTTCGAACTTGGGTCAAATCGGATACACCCCCTTGTCCCCCAGAAACTAAACCCCCCACGAAAACCATTAAATGAGTAGCAAACTACCATATTTTGAAACTGCCTCTTAGGTAGTTTACATTAAACTCTATGTCTATCATCTGCACATGATAATATACCGAAACTACCTTTCAAGGGTGCGAAACCAGGGCTTTTTGGGGTAAATTGAGATATCAGTTTTAAATTAGTATGAAATAACATCATTTATATATACGGGACCACTCCCACTGACATTAGGGTGCAAACCCGGGCTTTTTGGGGAAATTTAGATAAGAGTTTATTTTGTTTGTGAATATTTTTAGCACTTGGTTACGCCCGTTACATCGGTATATTTGAAATTAGTGAGATTAACGCTAAATTTTGTAGACGTATTAAATTGATAGTGGAAGATCGTCCCAATCAATTAACAATACTACAATTGATTGTTTGAAAACGATTTCGCATAATTTAGAGCTAGCAGTTTAGGTTTTCATTGTACATTTATAAATTTTAATGGTTTTTATACAGCAAAAACTTCGTAGTTTTATCTTGCAGAATAGTATTTTTCTAAGTTGAGGCAAAGAGTACATGGTGTTCGCCATGGTAACGGTTTCACCTTAGTATGCATTCACCCCCCCCCCTGGAAATCTTTAGTCAGACCTACAGCCTTAGGGGTGCATTGTATCGAAAAAATGCAAAGAATAAAAAAGGTGGAAAATTCAATTTGCCAGTGCCGTTTGATTTCAAATTTTAATTTTTTTAATTTAAACATGCTAAACCATATAAGACTAAATTTTAAATCGCTGTTTTTTGACCAAATCACTATGTTCGGACCAATAGCACAACTTTTTATTAATTCTCGCATATTAAAAACTATACAATTTTTTTATTTCAAAACAATTGGTTGAAAACTGACCAAGATATGCATGTTCAAAGTTTCCCTATAGGCAATATCATGTAACTGCTATATCATATAGCTGTCGTTATAGTACCGGATATTAGTATATATGAACGATGAACCTGGTATCACTCATATATGCCCAGACACTGTACCAAGTACTTATCAAAGCTCCTAAAAGAGAGACCCTATCCCTTTAGAATCCTGCAGTTGCAGGCGTTGAGCGTTGTGACTTAAAGCGATTGCTTTTAAGTGATAATAACCGAAAAACTAAAACTGTCAGAACTAAAGCTTCCGAATATTATACCTACAACTACAAATGATTAATGAGGGGGGTTTAGGAGGGTAATGGGGGCAATTGAACGATTTTTAACTTCGGTCATTAGGCTCTTAATATGTATCACAAATACACACTAACACATGCATCTTCTACCTATCTAACTCATATATACATCCTATACTCAAACACATACGGGACCTCCCCCACCACCACTCACACCGGGGGTGTGCCCGCGCCAAATGGGACAATCTGAGATTTCAATGTTAAATGACTCCCACATGACTGGGACACCCCCAATAGACACCGGACCACCCCCACTCAATGGGGCAACTTGAGATTTCAATGTTAAATGACTCCCACATGCCTGGGACACCCCCAATAGACACCGGGCCACCCCCACTCAATGGGGAAACTTGAGATTTCAATGTTAAATGACTCTCACATGCCTGGGACACCCCCAATAGACACCGGACGACCCCACTCAATGGGGCAACTTAAGATTTCAATGTTAAATGACTCTCACATGCCTGGGACACCCCCAATAGACACCGGGCCACCCCCACTCAATGGGGCAACTTGAGATTTCAATGTTAAATGACTCCCACATGCCTGGGACACCCCCAATAGACACCGGATTACCCCCACTCAATAGGGCAACTTGAGATTTCAATGTTAAATGACTCCCACATGCCTGGGACACCCCAAATAGACACCGGACCACCCCCACTCAATGGGGCAACTTGAGATTTCAATGTTAAATGACTCCCACATGCCTGGGACACCCCCAATAGACACCGGACCACCCCCACTCAATGGGGCAACTTGAGATTTCAATGTTAAATGACTCCCACTCCTTACCGGGAGTGAGATAGCTCTCCTGTGAAGCAACGATACAATCCAATCAGATAACCCCTTTCTATCTTGCATAGCTAGGTATCCCATCCCTACCTACATGGCATAGCTCGGTATCCTACCCCTACCTAATTTACATAGCTCGACATCCTACCCCCACCTACCTTGCATAGCTTGGTATTAGACCCTAACCCTATCTTCCCAACCCGAATACTATTGGCGCCCACCGGTGGGGCCACTACCGGGGACAGGAAAAGGGGACGTTCAATGCTACACTATCCAGTGTACGGGGCGGAAATGACAAAAATTGAACAACAATCCAATGTTACACAAATAAACGTGTCAAATACCTTAAAACGGGAAAAACTTGTGCAAAACTGATTTTTAACCGGTTTTTGGGTTAGTATTTGGACTAACTTTCAACATCTTTACCTTTGTCCAATTTTAGAAACTTATACTTTTTATTTAGGCACCGGAAAAACACAATTTGCGAAAGCAGTGGCATCCTTTAGCAATACTTTATGCAAAACTACATTTTTTAACGCCTCTGCATCCAAACTAATGAGTCGCTGGCAAAGTGAATCGGAAAAAGCTTTGCTGGAACTCTTCCGTCGGGCCGAAAATGAAGAAAATAGCGTGATATTCTTTGACGAGGTTAAATAAATTATACTAAAACTACAAGCTATAGTATTGTGTTTGAAATATTTATATCATAAAGGTTGACGAGCTGTTGTCGTCTAAAAACCAATCGGATTCTGAGACGTCATCAAGAATGAAATCCATTTTTCTCACCTGTACAGATGGTATCGCCGGGGGGTTAAAAAATACTATCATCATTGCTGCAACTAATCGGGTATTAAGAACAATAACGCATAGAAAAATTTCGACATTTAAAGATCTATACTAACTTTTGTTTTGTTTGTGATTATAAATTTTGTTTTTTATATTAAGCCCTGGACCATTGAGAACAGTGCTTATTCCAGATTCTCAAAAAAATATCACATTACTTTACCGAATCAAGCATCTAGGTTTGCAATACTGAAAAAAGAAATTCGCGATCTTCCTTCCGTTGTTGCTGATGGGGATCTTGAAATCATTTCCGCCAAAACACCTGGATTCTGCGGTCGCGACCTGAAGAACCTTGTTGTCTCCGCTTGGATGATGAACTTGCAAGTTGAGTTATCCGATGATACTAAAAGTGTTCCTCCATTAACAATGGTAGTCAACAATATAAATTCCAGGTTGTATCCACTTTTTCTCAGCAGAAACTATAATATAATGAATTTTTATAGGACTTCTTAATGTCGAGTCTTCGAAAAACGAAGCCAAGTATTCGAGAAGAGGACAAACTGGCCATGGAGGAGTTTCTCGTTCAGGAATTCAATTCTATGCATGAGGGAACACACGGAAGAAGTAGGCCTGCTTTTTTTTAATTCGTCAATGAAATAATGCAACTATTTGATCAACAACTTTTGATATTAAAAGTGCTTATGAAAATAAAATAAAGTCATAAAATGATAATAGTTTTTCCTAACACTTGATTTTATTTGAGCTCGGGTGTCTTACACATTGAAGGGATCGACAAATAGAAGTGCTGTATGTTAAGTTAATATTAAAACCGCTAGTTATTATTTGATGAGAAATGAGACAAATAAAGATTTAAATGTCATGGTTAATTATTTAAGTAGACTGTCTGCAGGTACACTTGAACCGACAGACACGGAGTATGGCGTACATAATAACACCAAGTATAAGAGCCACGGTTATTCCTCCAATTGCAGAAATCGCAGTAATAGAAAACGGTGTCCCAGGCCATTTTTCTAAGTTCAAGGGGTTTATAGGCATAACCTTTCCAACTGCTTAAAAAATTAAAAATATATAAGTGGTTAAGCTAAATCATTAATCAAATAACAGTAGCCTTACGTCCACTTCCAGCTTGGTTATCGTGTTTTTCAACGCGATTATCTGGAATCAGCATTGCAATGTCAGGATATGTTGTGGTTAATTAACTAATTAGCAAATGATTATTTTTCGAGGCTAGTTATTCATAATATATACTCAATATTTATATTGGTTTGCCGTCCGCCAATGAGATTAAATATATTTTGAAGTGCATTACCCCGGTACAAGCAAACTAGATAGCAGTATGGACTGATCATGAATAAAAATTAGTAACCATATTCAGTAAGGTGTGCCTTACTAATATTTGACTCTCGTTGCCCCGTGTAATAAGGCATGCATACAGAGTACAGATTTGAAAGTTGAAGAATTTAAGATTCATTTCATGAAATAAAAGTCATTCGTGAAGGAGAAAGCATAGTCTGTAAGGATGTGAGATGAGACGTTACTCAATTCTTGTTCCTCGTGAACCGACAAGATCCGATGAAAAGCTTCCAATTACAGTTTGCATAACAAATAAAAACACCCCTAAAACATAATCTACATATAAAAAGGGGCCAACAAAATAATCGTAGAGGTTAGGCGTATAATCGTTCCGGCTATTGTAGTTTCAATTATAATATTGACAAATCCACATCCCGGGATTACTGGCCGTGTAGCAATTGATGTAAAGTGTATGCACAAAAGCTTCTAAATTTTGATAGCAGATTTTCCAGTTTATTTACATCTCAAATTTTTCCTACCTTCCAAGGATTGAGGAATACAACAAAAAACGTGTTAGAATAAAATAAAATAAATAAAAAATAAGCAAAGAGAACAAGGAATTGTCTAAGCTGCTGGTAATTCATCGTATCTATCAGCAAAATCAGAAACAAGCTCACGGTAAATAAGGGGATCAATGCTCTTACCCATACGGTAGAGAACAAACCAACCCTCAATCCCACATTTGTCCACAATTACTTTCAAGATGTAACGATTTGCCAAACCAGATTTCCACAACAAAAGATGTAGACGAAAATATGAGGCTACTACTGTGAAGAGTCTATAAATAAACGACACTCCTGAAACCACAAACAAGATCATGAACCAAACCCAAAGCAACACATAAATCTTCTCGTTAACAGTGTTAAGGGGCAGGATACAGAGTCCATCGTGTTGGACGATGTCTCCTGTCGGTCCATGCTTATGGAAGGTGCATTTGGTGACCTTTGGAAAGACCTGGAAAGAAACAAAATTTTCATGGCATTCATTTTGATGATACTTTACTGCGATTTTATATTCAATTGATGATACTCAGTTAATAAATGGTAAATGGTCACTTACCATTGCCATTTGGTCAACTCGGTCACTAGGATTCTTATCTGTCAAAGAAAATACGTCCAATCCATATGTGCTGAACTCTTGACCTTCAAAAACAGAATTATCGAGTAAATATTTAGGTGCAAAATAATATATATATTAATCAAGCGAGAATATAGAATATCCACCTAAGAACAAGTCCATGAAAAAGATCTGTCCCACTACGTTTATGAAATTAAGAATTTCACAAAGGTAAAACTTGAAAGCGTATAAGCTCGGATTTTTCATATTCGCAACAAGATAGTCCAGGATCAGCTTCTTCTGTTTCTGTTTTTTTTTCTTCGTCAACGATTGGACTGTGAAGGTCCTGTACCAGCATTTTCATCCTTCCTCCTTCCCAATTCTTCCAAAGGTACTGTGGTACATAGAAAAGCATAGCTTGGAAGAAAAGCACGAAGCAAACCTACGGAACACAAATGTCACATTGGGTTTTATACTTTTCTCCGTCGTTCTCGATTTAGGATAAATATTATTTAATTAAGCTTCGCACGGATGAAAACTCACCCACTGGTAGTACTTGTGGTATCGAGCAGTGCTGTCTGAGGCTACCAGGCTATTAACATCCGTCTGCGAAGTAACCACACCTACATAGAAAAGTTTATAAGCCCAAATTTCAATACTAATGTCTCAAAGAATAAAAGCATGTACCTGAGGCCATTAAAATTATTATTTTTAAACTTACCAAGTTCTTCGGGCCTAGTATATGTGGAATGAATCCAGCAGTAAGTGTCCATTATGTCACCGCCACCTGAATCCCAAACGCAGTCGATCGGGTCTCCAACGTATTGCTTCAACGTAACAACGAGGGAGCATACCACAAGAAGGACGGCAGTAAACTTGTGTGTAATAAAGACGATATTACTGGTACATATTGGGTCAAGTTTTACCAATCGTTTGACGGAGCTGAACACTTCCAGCATAATGATATCGTCTGCCTCTATACAAATTATTAATGAATAAAAAGGTTTTAAAATAAAAACTGTAGATGTATAATCTAAATTAACGGCATTAAAAGTTTGCAGCCTGTTACCTTACTTATACTTCTAAATTACTAATTTTAGCACTTACGACAGTTTGGCACCTTCACAACTAAAAAATCCTCTTTTGTGACCTGACAACTTTGTCGCCAGAATCCTTTTGTGCCCTGACACCTTTGTCGCCCGAATCCTTTTGTGACCTGACACCTTTGTCGCTTGATTGCTTTGTCACCTGACACTTATCGCTGACCCTTGGTTCTGGCACCTTGAGGTTTCTTCTAATAATCACAAGAAAAAATTAAATAGTTATTTTTTTAATAAAAAATTATCCATTCCAATTCTAGCTGATAATATTATTATTGTGATTAGATATTTTGTTTTTACAAAGACAGCCAGCATACTTGACTCCCTCAAATATATCTTAATTACAATCAAATTCTTGTTTAAAATATTCAAATAAAGTAATAAATGAAATTTCGCTTTTAATATTTTTATTGTCAAGCAAAGTCAATTTTTTTAAACTGCTGGACTATTTTTTAAAAAAGGTTCACATGATAACGAGGGAAAATATAGGGCAAAACAAAAATTACAATTACACTTTGGCCCTTTCGTGCTAACCATTTTTAAATATATATGGGTTATCAAACACTGTTGTCCTAACACTTAACACCTAGCTTTTTCTATCACTCTTCAAATCTGCGATTTAACAGAATGTGAATATTTAGAATTGAAAATTTGAAACAAATTCTGGAATAAATTATTACATATTGGTCATTGTGTGCATAAAGTTAATAAAGTATCTAAAAATTAAAATTACTACTTTGACCGTCAAAGTAGTAAAGTGTATATAGTCATGATGGTGATCATTGGCTTAGGTTAGGACGTACCTTCTTCAAAACGGACAACTGAACACGGCACACGGTACTACGATACTCATGGAGTGTTGTTGAATGAGAAATCTCTGAATCAGTGAAGATGGTTTAATTTGTTCGTCATGGGTCAAGGCTCAACGTGAACTGTTGACTCTAGATGGCTTGATCTTCAATAACTCTAAAATGTTAAACAAAATGAAGCATTTAAAACTATGAATACCAACAGTTATTATTCAAAAATATGAAATAGGAAATCATTTCAGCAGAACGTAGTACGCCAAAAGAAGAAAGAATGACCACACTCAAATGTGAAAGATGTGATTGAAATACAGAACAAAGAACGAATTCAGAACTTGATACAAACGCACAACATTTACGCGTGCAGCGATTAACGATGATCAATGTGCAATGATTGTATACAACTTACATTGTATACTTTAATAACAATTTTAACTTTGAAGTCTTGTCTTGCTTGTGTTTTGTTTTTAATTGTGAATTTGGAATTGAATTAATTTTCCAACGCAATAGTGAATGGTATGAAGTAAAAGATCACAGATCAGAATGACCAAATGAATGCAAAGCCCAAACATGTTCAATGATGTTAAGTTCTGAATGGCACGTTAATTTAATTGTAAATAAATTAAATACAAATCACAAATTTAAAATTTGAAATTGCATGCAATGCCGTGGTAGTTCCAAATATTACGTGGTAAGTGTAAAGAGAGTGTAAAAAGAGTGAAGAGAGAGAAACTTGAGCAAGTCATGAATAGCTTTTGATTAATATTATCCAGCTAAGGCCTACCTTCCTCACTAGTGATAAGGTGTGCCGTATAGTTTTACCTGTTAGCTACCTTGCTATAGCGCGTTTTTTCTAACAAAGCTCATTTCTTTAGTCAGAAGACTCCAAACTGACCTGACTGACCTATCTGAGTTCACAGGTCGTAACAAGTTAAAAAGTATACTTAGAGAGCGATCTAGAGAATAATACAGAACAGGTTGGCGATATTCATGAAGCTAATTTATGAAGTTACAGAATTTATTTACTATCTAGACGTCGGAAGTCGGAACTGTCTCTTATGTATTATATACAAAAAAGGGCAATGGAAATGGTACTTTCAATCAAATTCAAACAAATCAATCTCTCATTTTCCGCTCGACATTTTATCATAAGTTCTACAGACAACAGATAACGGTTAAAGACACTTGACTGAATAAAACCAATAAGATTCAATTTTAATTGTTAATCTCATTACCTGCTTAATATCATATAATTTCTATACTCTGCTAAACATTTCCCGATATAAACATAAAATATTTTATAATTTCTCCGTATAACACGTGCAACTTACAATCAATTCCTAAATAATTCAGAAATGGACTTCTAATATCGAAAAAGTAAAATATTGAACAGCACTCAAAATTAGATGTGATGAATATGACAAAAATATGCACTTATCAAATCCTCCTTCTTGCAATCCACAAAAAAAATCCAATTCTGGAAAAAACTAATCATGGATAAATCATTTTTGAACGCAAATGTATGATTTTAGCGGTCTTTTTACTAGCAAATATCAATCAGCCCCGATTGGTTCCGATGCATTGTTAGACAATCGGGCATATGTATTAGATAACATTCGATAACATTTAGATAACAGAGTTATTCGGTCGGCATTCAAATCTCAGTTTCCCCCATATAGCGCGGTCACGCCCCCCGGCGACAGTGGGGGTGGTCCCAAATGTTTACTGTTGTTCCCTTGAACGTAGAAGTTATTTGGTACTCAAATCTCAGTTTCCCCCATATAGCGCGGTCACGCCCCCCGGCGACAGTGGGGGTGGTCCCAAATGTTTACTGTTGTTCCCTTGAACGTAGAAGTTATTTGGTACTCAAATCTCAGTTTCCCCCATATAGCGCGGTCACGCCCCCCGGCGACAGTGGGGGTGGTCCCAAATGTTTACTGTTGTTCCCTTTAACGTAGGAGTTATTTGGTACTCAAATCTCAGTTTCCCCCATATAGCGCGGTCACGCCCCCCGGTGACAGTGGGAGTGGTTTTTTCTGTACTCGAAAAGTACAGAATTCTGTACTCGAAAAGTACATTTTTTTTCTGTACTCGAAAAGTACATTTTTTTTTCTGTACTCGAAAAGTACATTTTTTTTTCTGTACTCGAAAAGTACAGAATTCTGTACTCGAAAAGTACAGAATTCTGTACTCGAAAAGTACATTTTTTTTTCTGTACTCGAAAAGTACAGAATTCTGTACTCGAAAAGTACATTTTTTTTTCTGTACTCGAAAAGTACATTTTTTTTCTGTACTAAAAAAGTACAGAATTCTGTACTCGAAAAGTACATTTTTTTTTCTGTACTCGAAAAGTACATTTTTTTTTCTGTACTAAAAAAGTACAGAATTCTGTACTCGAAAAGTACATTTTTTTTTCTGTACTAACTTTACGCGGGTGTGGAAATGTAGCCGGCTGAAACGGATTCTACCTTCGCGTGTACTCAAATCTTGTATTTATTTACGATTGTGTTCATGTTACAGCTTCGTTTCTTAATTAAATTGATTGCTAGTTTGAACCAGCAGACGAGAGTAGTAAACTGGCGACCCCGTCCGTAAACACCTCCATGTAAGCCGCAAAGAACTTCCGATCAACCAGAAAGAAAGGATGTCCAACTTTCATTCGAATTAGCCAAGAAGCTCGTATTTTCTTGTAGACCCATGACTTGGGATAATGGCTGCAAATGAGGGCTTGGAGGTACGAAGCCGAGGTTTCTGCGAGTCCTGCAAAATACCGTGCCTGACAGTAAACGACGAACCAGGAAATTAACACCAAAACTGTGAGCAAGACGATGGTCGGGGCTGTCAATTCGTCATGCCATCGAATCAATGAAAAACTGCCCATAACCCCTAGACCTAAAGATAGACAAAAATTAATATGATAAGTACACTTCTATAGGGTATCGCATGGTTTAGTATATCAGATCATTATTAATATAATATTATAATTATGAAATGGGGTCGCATTTTTGTCAAAATCTTATGTATCCACGCTAAATTTTGAATTTTTAAATAATCCATATTATTTATACATGCGACGCTGTTTAAGATTTATAAACTCGCAAATCAACATCGTGGTGTAAGTATAAGCAAAATGAAACGGGGTACGCGTACGCTCTGAATAGTCCGAATTCTGAAGTTTCTGCTTCAGAACACCAAACTTTGGTTGTCACCCAGTTATTACGAACATTAAACTATTTGTTCAATGAATAAGAGCACTTACACACACGTATGTCCATTGTTCCTTTCGGATTGTTACAAAAACTACCAAGCCCAGTTGTCTTTCGGAATTTCTCATGGAAGGTTGTACCTACAGTTTTACTTTAGTTAAGTTATTTTAAGATAAAAAAGCAACAAACCCATCAAACATCCGTATTCCGTAGCCAGTAGGTAGTTGCCAAATACAGTTTGTGAAGCTTGGTTCAACACTTGGAGATATCCGTAAATCTTGAGCCCCTTGGCATCCTCCATCATCCCCGTCCTTGTTCTTCTCACGATTTTGCCACGCTGTCTTTGGAGCTGAAGTTTGCCCCCTCTCCGCCCCTCATGGGGGTCGATTGGGGAGATGTAGAAGAGCCAGGTCAGGTTTGCATGAATGTAAAGAACTCCCATAAACAGGAATAGTGCCATCAGGTTGGCCATCAAAAGCGTCGCAAAGACGCTGAGCAGCATCGCTGGGATCCAGCGTAGCTGAAATGTTGGAGCAACACCAAAGACCACGAGCCAGAATCGGTTCAGCGGATCCGTTTCATTCAGGACTTCAAACGCAAATATGAAGGGGACACTTCCTGTGCTGATGCAAATCATACCCATCAGTGCTTCCACAACCAAGGTTTGTAACTTGAGCTGGGCTGCTGTATATTTTTGTGGCTTCAGGGATTCTGTGAAAAAATCAAGCAATTTCGAATTGATTTATGCTTTCAATAAACCGTTGCAAACGCACATCAACAAAGGGTGAAACAACACGAAACACGACTTAAAATATCGTTAAAGTCGATGTACAACACGTGGAAGTATTTTTATGCAAAAATCTCACAATCCCCCAACCATAGAGTAAAATCACGCACATTTTTTAATCGCACTTGAACTCGATCTCCGCTGGAAGGTCATAAATGGATTCCCGAAAAAAGAATTTCAAAATATTTAACCCTTCGAAAGTTAGAGTGCTAACGGACAGACGGACGGACAGACGGACAGAGTAAACGCATTAAAGGGCTCACCCTTTAATAAGGAGAAAATAAGGTTTTCTTACTATTTACCACGCAAGGGGATTGTTTTAAAAGCAAAGGTAAATTAACAATTATATGAGAGGGGTTTAATCATCGAGAGATCAAATTAATTAGTAAGACACGTTTAAAAACCTACAACGCTCCCAAAAAGTACCACGATTGTCGAAAGATGCTCGCACATTCCACTATGATAACATGTCAAAAATCGAAACTAAACTTACTCTGAAGGTTAGCATCCAATTTAACGAGTTGTCCCATCATCGCTACGAAGTGGTCCCGGTTGTCATCCGTTAGTTTGACCAGGACGAGTGTCAATGTGACGAGGGCCACGAATACGACCTTGATACAAAGACGCATCCGGTTAGTGTTGGGGCTATTTATCTCGGCAACCATTTGAGCGATGCACATGATCTGATAGACGGTCGAGTAGATGAACAGGAACCATTTCCAACACAAGTACTGCTTCGTGCTGCAAAGCCTCAGGATTTGGTCCTTCGAGTTCCATACAAATGGACTGGATCGGAACATGTCCGCGAGCTGTTGTCGGAGTTCAAAAAATTTTAGCATCCGTTGCGTAATCATTTTTCGCAACGTTTTTAGCTTTTATGGATGGAAAATTAGTTAATTTCGGTCCTAGAATATAAACCGGATAACATTTTGGAGTTAGCTTTTGAGTTCACTGCTTTGATTTTGTTTGATGACTGCATGTAATGCTCCGGCAGAGAAACTACAGACGGATTTTGAGGTCTTTTGACTAGAAACAAATAGTACGTCATAATGTCAAATATTTATTATTAATCTCTATCTACAAGTTAAACTATTTCCTATCGCGTAACTATATACCTTACCACGAAATTATTATAATTGTTCAGCAGAATTTGAATTGTAATTGACTGGTTTTGAAAGGGTAAGTGTTTCACTAGCCGACTGAAAAATCCGCTGCCATAAGTAGTATTATAGAATACAAGGACTGGAAATTTGGGTTTGGAATTCTGACGCGAATAAAAAAAAATTAGTTACGAAACTAAATTAATTCACCTTGATTCTGATTTACCCAATTTAAAGCTATAAATGTAAAATATATGATTGTATTGAAATGCATTCTCTTTGGAATAAAAGTATTAATACTTACTATATAATCATTACTTATAATCCATCATAATCTAAAATGCATTACATCAATAAGCCAACAAGCAAGGCCTTGACATTTAAATAGCCTTTTATGAACCTGTTGGACAGATATGATTAAAAATGAGGAAATGAAGCCAAGAAACTGCGACTTATTTAACAGTAGATTTATGCATTACAACTTTTTTGCAACGAAAAACCTGACTGTTTAAAAATCATTTATTTTGTATTTATATTTCATTTATATTTAATTTTAAGAATGTCTAATGGCAAAATTATTCCACTCGTAATTGTGAATTTAAATAACTCAAATTAGAGGGTAAACCAATTGACCATGAACATATTTTGTTCTCTGACATAATCAAATTCTTATGCCACATGCCGTCTGCCGTCTACCGAGGTTCGAGGAACCCGGTTTTTTGCACAATTCACATCCCCGGGTTATGAATAACTTTCTTTAGTAATTGAGCATATATAACACGACGAAAATTACATTTTCTGAAATGATGCACATTTTTGGATTTTGAAAATTAACCTCAAAATCTAAGCAGAACCCTGATCGTCGGACACAAAAATATCCCTAATTATTTCCGTACAAAAAAGGTCAAAGGACTAATTACATGTCCCAAAATCCAATCGATTTATTTTGCTGCGACTTTTAAGGTATTGGTAATATGAATTATAACATTATTGTTTCTGATAAGTATAGATTAGCAGTAATTAGTAAATTATACACTGATTTGGAACGGTTAAAATTAAGGCTGGAAGCGGTGGAAATTTTTATTTTTGGTTATTTAATATTTTTCTTACCAATATTTCTTGGCATTTTAAATTTTAATCTTAAATTTTTTCAGTTTCAACGGGTTTTGTGAACCGTTAGATTAACGTTGTATATCGGACTCTAGACTTGACTGGAAAGACCCAAAGGGATATGAAAATTCCTGTGATTGATAGCAGGGACGTTGGTTATTTGTCTACAGTGTTATTTATGAGGCAATCGGGGTGTCAATTCTGAAGACATAATTCAAAGATTCCATTGGGACGACTTGGGCCGTATATTAAATAAATTCGGACATGTCCGTCATAACTTTTCAGAGGAAAAAATCCCATTTTTATTCAGAGAACAAATCATATTCTTTTGTCAGTTTTATTGAAATTGAGTTCCTGATTCTCCCAATTGATACTGGTTTAGAGTTCCAATTTTCTACTGATTTCCATCTGAATGAGTTTGGATTGGTAAAGTTGGTGGCCCGATTTCCAGCAGACATTATGAGATTGACAGTCGATATGTCAAGTTCAATTTAATTGTCTGTGGATTTTTTGGGGTTTTACAGGTTTTGTGAGTTTTTACAGTGTTGGAGTACAAGAATTTCGGAATTACAATTAACAAGTTCCTAAGATTAATTGGAATCGTAATTATAGGTTATAATTAGTACAAATGTGATGTGTTCCTTCAGCAAATCAAAATGCATGCTTAAAAATTTTCAGGTTTGATAGAATGTTTGTGAAAAATAAAAACTTTAAAAAAAAAGAAGGTCATTATTTAATTTTTGATGTTTTGACTCAACTTTTTTCAAAGATTTTTAAATTTTAAATGCCTTATTTTAATTAATAATTTTTGACATTAAATTTCATCGCCAAACTCTGACGACTAACTAACTCTCAAGCTCAATTACGTATAGTAGTAGCAAAAGCACTTTTTGTAGATGCTCTGTCTGTCCGTCAGCTTGTCCATACTGTAACTAACGAGTGTCTTATGCAGAACACTCACTTAGAAAAGCATCAATCTCCATTCAATGACTCGTTTTGATTTAGAGATATTAGTCACTATATTTAAAACATACAATTAGTACCCATTTACAAATGGTCTGCAGAAAGTTAATTAAGACATCTCACTGCTTAACCGAAAGTAAATCATAATTGAAATTCTAATCTCCCGATTTACCGAAGCTAGCAAGGCTGATCAAATACGGCCTTAATATCTGGGGAACTGCTAATTGGGGTTTAAGTATAATTAATGATCTCCCTGTATACGAATCGTAGTTTAATTCATTAGGAGACGGAGGAGGATTATTTGTTGTTTCTTAAGTAATTGGCTGGGGTTTTCGGATGTTTTAATTGAAATCTTATGAAGATGAAGTGATAGCTAAGAAGCTCTATAAATAGGCCCTCCTTCATTACGAAGTATATACGATTTGGCATTTTTTTCACTGAATTTTTCATAAAATGAGAGGAAATCACTGGATTTTTATGAATTTTGAACATCCAAGATCCAACCCAGTCTAAATCCCGATTATATAGTAGCCCCTGGGGATTTATTCAAATGCTAAGGGCAAATAAGATGGATCAAGGGTTTCTTCTGGCCAATTCTTGTGGGAATCGGGATGTCTGAGAGAAAGTAGTAAGCGTAACCCAGATTCTTGATCTGCAACTGGAGGAGCGCATGAATGAAACCGAATTCGGAGTTTAGTTTCTTTCTTAAAGACGAGGAAACCCGGCTCCCGGATTTCAGTTCCTCGTCCCTCTTTGACACCGAAACAGCTCCGATTTTACTGCCATTAGTTCTCATTTCTCGTTTAATCGAAGCTATGAACTTCTGGACTTGAAATTGAATTGAATTGGGATATTGGGAAAAGTACCTATTGGGAGAGTGTCAAAAGCTACAACATTGAAAGAACGGACTTTGAGTGTTTTACATGTCGGTTCTGTCGAATCCATGTAGCTCTGAGTAATTAGTGAAATTAATTAATTTCCTGGACTTTGAACTTAACTTTGTGATTTCGAAAATAGGAGAGATGTTGACGTTTATACGGACTTCATGCAGTTAAATTGAAGCTTTTACGGCGAGATGGGTTTTTGTCTGAAGGCTTACATGTTCGAGTGCTTTGTTTAAGTCGACTTTACATTTAAATTTTTATTACGTTCGTTCTGGTTTAATACAAATAGTCTAATTTACTGGATTACGCTGTTCTCGATACGCGAGTTTTGCTACAAGTCTGCGACTTTCGTGACGTAAGATTTTAGCTTCATAGGTATTATTGTCGACTTTTGACTGATTTAAAATGGAACTCGAAATCTCAAAATTCAGTTTCACCTAAATCTTCAAAATAAAATCTCTAAAAACTGAAAAACCATAGTGTGAGAAATTAATGACAAATGTCAAAACCAAGTTTATTTAAAGCCTCTAACATTTGGCTTTCAAGTTACTCAACATAAACAGATTAAAACCCTATAATAGTTCTTACTTTCTCTTACTCCGGTTCTAAATATCAAAGTAGTTCCGATCGGGAGCTAAAAACATTGCCAAAAATCATGTGACTTTAATCTCCAAGTAAAAGAGATTTCTAATCAGAAATGCTCCAAATCTGACAGAATACTCAAGAGTGAAAGTATAAAACTTTCTCTAGGCCAAAATAGTCCGAATTTCGTGTTTCCAACCTGAAGTGTGTGTGGAATTGTGGTGCGTTTAAAATGTGAGAGTCAATGGTCTGAGAAATCCAAGTGTTTTTATTCTCTCCACCTGCTGACTCCCAATTTGTTTGCCCGATTTCCGTTAACACCTTTCCCCCACCGCACTTCCGCCTCCTATAGATTAGTTGCAGAGAGATCGGGTTCTCCTTAAGTGTTTTGTGATGCTTCTTCCTACACAGTTATTTTCCGCTACTTCCATCTGGATTCTTCTACTTCTTTCATTCAGAACTACTGCTGTTAATCCAGGTCAGTCAGCTCAAAACCTAACAAAAATACTCCGAAATAAGTCCCCAGGGGCGGTTTTCAAGTCTCAAGAATCGAAAATTTATTTTGAAAACAGTGATCTTCTTGGTCAATTGAGAGTGGAGGTTATGGTCATTTGTAAGGGCGGTTATCTCCGCATAACCCTCGAAGTTCGCAAATTCGTGTATTTTGCGACTTTTAAGGCTTACTTTCGCATTTTTAATTTACTTTATTTTGAGGAGTCCGGTGAAAATGCACGAAAACAGCAGTATGGGGACTTATTTTGGGGATTTGGTTAGAGATTTACGGTACTCCCGAAATAAAATAAATGCTTTCCCCAGTCTCTGTATAGAAAATTCGTGATGTTGCGAGTTTTAATGCCTACCTTCACATTTTTAATTTACTCTGATTTTGAATTTTTTTTTAAAATCCGGTGAAAATTCATGGAAAGAGCAGTATGGGGACTTAATGCGGGGGTTTGTTTAAAGATTTACGGTACTCCCGAAATAAAATATAATGCTTTCTCCCCACTATGTATAGAAAATAGGCTGAGAAGCTGTAAAGGACAAATGTGTATTTGTGGGGCAATGCGTTCGTAGATTTATGATTACGAGGAAGGAAAGGGCTCCACATGCTGTTACACAACATCGGAACGATAATAGTAAAATAAATTCTTATAGTCGTAATTGTTGGGGGAAACCTGTTTCTTTTCCCGACTAAAAGCAAAATAACCCCGGCCTGTACTTTGGTCATATAGAAGAGACCCAGACCGTTCTTTAAAACAGTTAAGCTCTTATCAAATCCGTGGGTTTATAAAATGTTACTGTGATACGGGATGGATTGAGTGGAATCCACTTGCCCTGGGATTTTAATGCGCAAATGGAGATCATTAAATTTATTTTATCTATCGTTTCGGAACCTAAATTATCATACGTGGGGAGTTATTTCGGGGTCGGATGTAATCTACAGCTTTTGGGGTTTTTGTGGAACATATTATTTTGGAGACTATAAAAGCGATTCCTGGTAATATCATTGGGTCAAACATCATCTTCGACTAATGTTAAAAAACTAAGTTATGAATTCCGAATAACCAATTCGAAAACATCGTAAGTACTCAATGGTAATATTTGCAAGTGCGATATACTATCTAGGTTTTGTTTTTAAAAAAATTTGGTTTGGGAAATAAATAAATTCGGTTTCAAACTGGGGTTTTACAAAACAAAATTATGAGATTGTGACTTTTTATTGACACATTTGCACATAAACATATATATATATTTGCATATGTGATACCAGTTCTGTACAGTTTGCAAAAACACGGAACGGTTTGGGCTAAAATCATGAACCAAAAAACATCCGCAGCTCAATACCCAGACCTATAACCCGTTTGGAGCTTGGAGAGTTGATAATTTTTGGAGCTTTTTTGACCGATCCATCCATATGCAATTTATTCAAAGAATATGACCATAAGAAACGGGACCAATGAAATAATTAACTCATTAACGGTTCAAAACACATCTCATTAACAGAAATATCATCATCAAGCTAAATCCGTAAATCCGAATTAAAATGCGCTTCGCCGAATAAATCCCCGGTTCAACAAATCAGATGATTTTAATTGTTTTTTTGCACAGCAAGTCCATTCCAGTCCGATACGGATTTTAGAGTCAGTTATAAAGAGATCTGACTGTATTAAATCGAGACGCAAATCTATTCCAAAAGTTCCGAAGTTTATGGAGTGAAATGATTGGTGAGACCGGAGGCTGGAGGGCAAATTATAATTGAAACGTTGATGACTTGATGATGGGATGTGTTTTTATTGAGAGATCTGATACAAAGAGAGATAATAAAATCCAACTTCCACTGACACGATGCAGCTTTTATTTGTTCAATGATAGTTTCTTTTGATTACTTCCACAGAGATTGATTTCCACCACCACATTTCCTCTTCATTCATTATATTTATGGTAGGCCTACAACTGCATTCGGATTGACTTCCTGATGGATTGTTCATAAATTGCAAAATTCAAATGTGGTGTAAAAAAATTAAGTCTTGGGATGGAGTTTTAAGCGGGTTGATAGAGGTTTTGTACAAAAAACGGCTTGGAAAGTTAACCCCCCCCCCCTTTTTAACCAGTTTTTGGAGCATATTTCAATATATGTTTGAAAGGGGCTAGATCTACTAAACTATCCGAATGTTCTATCACAATCTCTGGTCGTTTAAATTAGTAAATGACAAGGACATTAATGTACCAAGAAATGCAAGACTGTTTAAAATTGTAAGTGTTTTCCGAAAAGTTTTGTACAAAAACAACGGTTTACAAAGTAAAACCTCCCAATTTGAACCAGTTTTTGGGGCATGTCGTAACACACCTTGGAAATGATTTAAATCAGCTAAACTACCGGAATGCTGCGTGTCAATTAGTGACTAATATTCAAGGTTGCGATTATAGGTGTATATAGGATTATAGGCGATTATAAATACTAACCGCTAAAAATAAGTCAATTTAAGCATTTCGAACCGGCTTCTAAAAATACTGTGTTTTTATATTTAATTCATCCACCTAGATTAAATTATTGGACCCGAAGAACAATGTGTCTTTTCTATATGTTTGCAAATAATGGACATTTCAATTAATAATTGACACTTAACCGACTGAACGGCCCCTGCAACGGTTCATTAAGCTGAATAATTTTCACCTCACAAAGAAAAATCGCTATATATCAAAGGGGACATAACTATTCGGTGGCTTACCCGTTTAAAATCTACCTTCACATCAGAATTTACTAATCAACTCTGCTACAGATAAACCAAGTATATATAGTATAGACAAGTATACAGGCAAAACCATGTTGCAGCTCATACGGACTTGTTTTTTAATTAACATGACTGTGTTAAGCTCATAGGGTTAAGGAACCGGAAGTTGTAATTAGGGTGAGGAAGAATTTTAAGGAGCTTCTTGTAATTACTGATTCCGAAACTTGACAGTAAATCCCACAAAAGTTGGGACTCCGAAAATCCGGGATTAATTTCGGGGATTGATGTAGCATATATTTCTCTAAATTCCGGAACAGTTGTCAGTCAAACGGATGCATTCTTCGGCTGTCAGGTTGATATGACCAAATGGGACCCTTCATAAACGCTGTTAATTCAATTGCAATGATATAAGCCGTATGTTGTCAAAACATAGAATACGGCCCCAGGTGCAGGGATCTTAATTTTCCCCTGAGCTTAAGCCAATGTTTGCTTAGACTTAAGATCAATTAGGCCAAGAGTCTGATATCGATTCTGATTCTGAGAACATTAAATGATCAGGTCTACGAAATAAAGTAGTATAATTACCATTTAAATAATGAAAACTAGGGTTCAGTTTCAGTTGACCAAATTTTAAGGTAAATACTACATTTCTTAAAATCATGCCTTAAAAACGGGATAAAATGAAAAAATACATGAAAAGGTTGGAAAAATAGTAGCAGTTTAAAAAAAATAAAAAAACAGCCATCCTTGTAAATGTACCGAAATAATGACTAGGAAATATCGAAAATGCCTTGGTAATCCTAGTTGAGGATAAGTGTAGTAGATTGTATGTGGATTGTGGATTTAGTTATTTGTGGAATCCCCTCGGGTCGGAATTATGCATTCCCTCTCATCTTTCATCTCTTTGTCCGTCTCATCAAGAGTCACCGCATCGAAATACAGCTTTTAAACTACTACAATTTCAGGGTTCTCCATGGAGCTAAAGATCGGAACAGTTCAACTAGTCCCTGTTTTGTATACAATATAATATAGAGCGTTTCGAATATTTCTAGTACACAAACATGTATACAGAAAATACAGGAAACCAGGAATTATAACCTCAATGAAATATAGCCAATGTTTTAGAGAGGTCCAGTGGACCATTCATAAATAGTACCGTTATTTAATTAATCACAATAACTGTATTTCTTCAAATAAATCGTTATGGGGTGTAAAGTGAAAGCCTCGAAATGAGTGGGCTTGTATTTCGGGATGGATATTTAATCCGGAGACAATAATTAGTTAATGAAATTGCCGTTTATTGAACAATGAATATTTTTAGTCGATTTTAATGTAGCGTTGGATAAATTCATGAATACTAATTTCAAAGTCATTTTTTAGTTAAAATGCATATTTAGTTCGTAATTTTTTTGATCGGAAAATCCAGCGTTATTACATAAAATAATTGATGTAATTTTGATCAGAAACCAAAGTTTATGAACCGTCACTTATGACGAGGATCACGGCGGCACTTTGCTCCATGTGGTCCCTCGTCACCAGTCCAAGGGCTACGGGGCTTAGCTGCCGGTTCATGTAAGTACATGAAATCCGATGAGAAGGCCCGATGAGTTAGCCCCATGTATGTCTAGCATGTATTGCCCCAGAGTGGTTTAGAGCCGCAAAGCTTCTCATGTCAAAATTATCCTCGAGTCGAGGAGTTGTAATATATTATTTATTTATTATAAATAGAAATGAAATGTTGCGGAAGCTACGTGCGGAGCCTTATATATTATTTAAATGTAGTCAAAATGTATATTATTAGCCTCCTATTTCGCACATTCATTCAGAAGTCTTTGAAATAATGAGAAGGGCCCTCTCAGCTGTCCTCAGGCAATTATGAGAAACACCTCAACAGAGGTTTATTAAAACTGACGGATTCCGTGGATTTTGAATATTATCCGGAACCAGATGGTTGCATTCTTGCATAAATTATTCGTATTTTTAATTCAGTTGTTTTTAATTAATTTTGAGGATTTTGCGTTGGCGTTCCATTTTAAAACGACTGAGGAGCAGTAAAATTGTATCGAATTTAATTCAATTTTTCGGGCAAAATTTTTTGTTTTATTTTTCCTTGAAAAATTATTCTCAATTTTTTACCCATTCCCGACTATAGCTTTACTGATCAATCAATAACTTACGATCAATAGACTCGCACTTCCAGGAGAAATGTTTCTGAAATTGAGACGGATGTAAAAGACAAATTAGTCACAAACTGCTAACCGGGTTAAGGAAACTGCTTCGACATCACTGTTTTATGGCCATAATCACCCACCTTATATCAGTTATATCGTGTACTATTAGAAATATAGTAGAGGATTTCCAACAATCCCAGCAGAAAAGATTCCCTGACTTTGGCATTGCAAGTGCCAAAAAACGAGCCCTGATTGATGTAATCTCAGATCCTCATCTCCTTTAGCTACAGACATAACTTTTCGGACTCGTCAGACTAAATTCGGCCATTCGCCCCACTTATACATATAATATATGGATATATATGTATATCCAAAGAGTAATCAAGGATATGAAGACATGATCAGGGTGACAGTTGACAGATAAATAATGGACTCGTGTTTTCCCTTATCCATACGTTGGAGTTACTTTAATCTACAGCCTGATTAATTATTATGATGTCTCGTTCTTATCCATAAATCAGGAAGTTTGTAGTTCAGGATGTCAGACGTAGAATCTTTTCTTGCTGGGGTAATTTGAGAGTTTAAGGGAGTGGCTACTCTGCAGTAGTGTAACCTAGCGGTGATTTGCTCGAATCTGAATCTTAAATTGCCCTCTGGTGGTTTTAAAATGAAGTGACTTTGTTTCATTTCTTAATCCACCCCGAAGTAACTCCAATAAGTCACTCAAGAGCTGTGACAAAAACGTCCTGTGGAGATATTTTTTTAAATTGGTAGTAATAATTTACCATCACAATATTTCAACTGACAAGTACAGAATTACTGCTACGTTACCCAGTTTTGATTACAACTGTCAAAAACTAAAATCCTGGCAAAATTTTTGACCTGAAATTCCCGTGAAAAATCATCCCAAGATGTTACGAAGTCAGTATATAGCGGACCGGACCGATTGGCAATATTTTATGATGAGGTGATTTACAACGTGATAGTTTATATCGACGTGAATTACCTTCCATAAACACATACACACGTGGAGTTGGGATTGTTTTTCTGCCACATCGGCAAAAGTCCATAACTTTCCGGATTATTGAGCCGTAAAGGTAGTAAAGTAATAGTAATAATGTGCTTCTTTGAGATTGTTATTAGGACAAGGACATAAAAATAGTTAATATCTCGAGGCACAAAATCATTCTGTCACCTTACATTACTAAAGCTTCGATTCACAGTCGATAGCTCCTATATTAACTAGCAGTAGTTTGGGAACTTGCGAGTTGATCGGAAGTCAGAGGAAGTGCTGACAATAATATTAAACACCTTTCACTTGGGACCTTTTTATGGGCATTTGATATCAGAAATAGAAGATGGTTTTTGTCTTATAAACTGGATTGAGATGGAACTGTCAGATTCAAAATGAATTATTAACAGATAACGATTTGGAAAATAGTAGAGCTTCATTACAATATTTATTAAAATCATAATTTTGATAAAACTAGTCATTGTCGACGATGACCTAGTCGAAAAAATGGAAGTTGTCGACATTGGGTTTAGAGAAAAGACGAATGATATACAACTTAAATGATATAGACAATTAATTGAAAAATGTGATGTGATTTCCAATTAATCAATTTTTTAAGCTTTTTTTTGCAAATGGTCAGATGGTAAACGAATTAAAGTCTCGTAAAATTGGATATTTAATGACTTGAATTTAAGTAAAAAATGTCATCATCGTCGTCAATAGACAAAATACAAACTTTTCGACATATCTAGATGAATTTTACTTTTTCTCTAGAACGAACATTTGTGAATATCTTGATGCCCCAAATCACTGATTGAAATAAAAATGTTAGAATGACCTCCGACTAATTAATGGACGAACAAAATAAAATAAACCGATGTAACGGGTGTAACCAAGTGTTGAAAATATAACGATAAACAAACTAAATCTCAATTTCCCCAAAAAGCCCGGGTTTTGCACCCTGGTGTCAGTGGGAGTGGTCCCGTATCCGTCAAAGATGTTCTATTACTCATGGGAATCGTTTAAACCCCATATCTCAATTTCCCCAAAAATCCCAGGTTTCGCACTCTGAAATATAGGTTCAGGGTATTATCATGTATAGATGATAGACATAGAGTGTAATGTAAACTACCTAAGCGTCAGTTTTAAAATAAATGAGTAAGAGCTCTATTCTGGCGTTGGACTCCTACATATCACTATTCTGTTTGATTTAATGGTTTGTTTTGGGGTTTAATTGATGGGGGTCAGGGGGTGCGACCGATTTGACCCAAGTTCGAACTTAGCCTGTGTTAGGACCCAAGGAATAAGTGTACAAAATTTGGTGACCGTAGGTCAAGCCGTTCTCCAGTTATCGCTCGGACAGACGGACGGACAGACGGACGGACAGACGGACGGACGGACAGACGGACAGACGGACGGACAGACGGACTTGTCGTTCGCATAAAGTGTTTTCAACACTTAATAATGATTAATATCAGATTCTGTAGTTCATTCCATTAGTATTTCAATCATGAGGTGTCGAATTTAAATTGAAGAATCTTACGAGCGTTTCTAATTGGATAATAAAAATTGCAAAACATTTTCAGTCCTTTTTTTTATATAAATGCCTTTCCCTCAATTTTATTTCATACTTATCTAAGAAAAATAAAAATTAATAGCCTCCTCCATATATTTTTTTAAATGCATAAAAAAGGACGGGATTTTATATTTTATTCCAAAGTCATCGTCACAATCTCCGTATTATCTAGATATGCAAATGAGGACTGAAGGGGTTTGTATATTTATTTGGCTACTCTTCTTCTTACACAGACTGCCAAAGGATAGGAGCTACGAATGGACCGTTCATAAAAAAAAACACTAAACAAAAACAATGTAATTCGACAGTTTACAAGATCAAATAGGGTTCAACAACTCTAATTTTTAAACCGTAAAATTTGGTAAATTATTTGATTGGACTAAACACAATATTAACTTTCATTTACAATTTTTAAGGCCCAAACAACAAAACCTACATTGCTCTCAATCGATCTGTAACACAAACACGTAAACGACAAACCGACATCGTTATCTATTCATGACATTGAAAAAAAAAATCTAACATTTTTTTGCCAACTGGATTTTAATTCTGAATTAAATTAAAACAAAATACCGGAATTAAAAATAAATGCAGAAATCGAAATTACAAAATAAATATGATTCTTGAAAAATAAAACATTGAGATATGTTCGTCATATCCTCTTGAAATATATTTCCCTCGATTCTAGACAAAAGATCAAACCAAAGCTAAGCATTTTAATTTATCTGACAAATATGTCAAGGAATATTTGTTTTGTCCTGACATTTTGGTATTTATGAATGAGCCGGTGAAAGTGAGGGACGATACAATATATACTTTATGTCCGACTCTGTATATAAGCCCTGGAAGTAGTAAGTTGTAAACAGGAAAAGCTAAAGAGGAATAAATTGCTAATTCATGCTAATGTCCCCATTTCCATGCATATTGATAGCCCCCTCCTCCAGCTCCACTAAATTCACAACTATTTTTTGCCGTTTCTTTTTTACAAATAGATTTATTATTCAACTTTCACATCCATTCTATTATTCTCACAGTACAGGATAAGAGGAGAGAAAAAAATTGAAGGAAAAAAATCCTCGTCTACTAACAATCGATTATTCTTATCCCAATTTTTTCAAGTCGTGACTCTTGACAAGTTTTTTTAAAATTTTTTAGGACTTGTATATTGCATCAGCAGCTAGATTCCTGCTCTCTGTAATTTATTGATAAGAATTAAGGGTGGGAGCCTTACTGATACTCGGGGGGTCGGGTCTGGAATAAATTAAATCCCTGTCGTTCCTTTAATTATTTATACGTTGTAGTTTGTATAAAGAGGAAAGGAAACTAAACCGGGGCACCGGGGAAAAGATTTTGTAAATTATGGTCCGTCCTGAATTTTTTAAAACGAGCTTGGAATCTAGGTTAGGTGATAGTTAGTGGGTATGAAATGATGATTTTGGACGTTTAAGGGTCGTTAAGGGTGTGGAGGTTTGGGGCGGGTGACATCTAGCGGATTTTTTAAATTAAAAGCAATTTTTATTACAAACAACCTGCGAGGACTTGAGATTTCTTTACTATTTTTCGAAATTCCAAAATATTTGAAAAATACTGGAAAGGTCTAAAAACAATTACGCTAACAAAAACTGATAACAATTTTAATAAAAAATTTCTTGCTCTCATTATTCCTCCAAAAAATGTCATCATCCCCAGAGTTGAATCATACCTGGAAAAAATCAAGCGTAAACTTGGTTTTGTGACTTATAAAAATTATTTTTATTTTTTAAAAGCTTGTTTTTACTCTAAAACACTTTGGTTTGAAGTCGTAAATTAGGTCATCCTAACTGAAATGCACAAAGGAGCCTGAATTAAGAAAGCCAGTCCAAATCCGTTCAAAGAGAGCCAATTCTTCTTTAAGCCAATATTTCTGGGCTCCGGATTTTAGCAAACAAAGAGATAAAGGAGAAAGTCGTGGTTGTGAATAAGCCAAGCTCGTCGGTAAACAAAGGAAATAGATTCAGCAAATATTGACAATTTTTACTCTCCTCCCTTGATGTTGTTGCTTTTTGTTCTTGGAAGATGTGCTAAGGCTAAAAACTACAAAAACGTAACGGTAATTGTATTTGTTTTACAGGATGTCAATGTGTTCGGTACACGAGTACATGGGGGAAAGACTGGGGCGTTTTCAGCAGCCCCGACTATCCGGCCGGTTACCCGCGGGGCGTAAGGTGTCTTCTCTACTCATTCTCCGCCCCGCCTGGATTCATCGTCCATGTGCAGATTGACAATCTAAGGCTCCCACCACCGACCAATTCGCTGAGCAATAATAACAATGGGTAGGTAACAAAAATATCAAAATTGTATTGCCAGTTTGCTAGTTGTATCGAAAAGCATCGATTTTTAGAGATTTTTCAGGGTTTATCTCAAAATAAGAAGTATCTAAAAATACTTACTTCGAACTATAATTTATTTTGGAATTGGATTGGATTATATTCACTGGATTGGCCATTGGATCTGATGATCCAAAAAATATTTATTGAAGTCAGATTTTCTGTAGTACTGTTTTACTCTTTAATATTGCAATATGAGTAACTCCCCAAGGAGTGGAACATATCTTTATAAATAATTTAGGAAATCATTACTGTCCCAAAAGTTTCGAATCGACTATGATTTTTATAAATCACGAGTTTTAAATTGTTATTCGATATAACGCTTGGTTTAGTTACAAACGACTGTCTTGTCGTAAGGAACATTTTTCTTGCTGAACATTTGTCGCCAAAGAACCGAAGTCCATCCAATCAGTTTGTTGCATATTTAATAGATATTTGACTTATCTTTTATTTAATGCATTTAACTCTACACAAGTCGACACATCGAGTTTCAAAATCCACCCAACTTTGACCCAAAGAGCTCAAAACAATTACAGTTATTTTTATTTAAAAAACTAACTGTCACGGCTATTGCTGCTATATTGTTTTTGTTCCCTATATAATTTCAACTACTCCTAAAGTCCTAAGCCATTACAGCTCCCTGTTTCTGTTCTTTGCGCGTGTTGAGTTGTAAGGAGGATGTATTACTTAAAGTATTATTAATCCTAAGTATCCCATCCCTCTTTCTCGTCGAGAAATACAAAATAATAGCCTCTTTTCCAGTTCTTTTGCTTCAAAAGAAACTAAAAAAGCAGAGAGACAGTTGCAGTTGGGCCGAAGCCACGGGAAATAAGCGGAGACTTTGCTTTATCCGATTTTTCCTTGTCTTTTCCCCGATGTATCTTTATTATCACATTTCACTTCCTATTCCCAGAAATACGGACGAAGAACCCAGAACAGAAGCAATGGAGACGAATTGCTCTCAGCGATTTTCCCACGGCTATTTCCAACCTAGATTACTATCTTCTTCCGAGGCTAAAGAATACAATGGGACGGGATAATGATATTACGCATAGATACCCATAGTACCTAAGAACAAGAGCATTTGGGCCTGGTTTTACAGTTTTACATGGACTTGTTGGGCTGGAAAATGGATCGGTGGAAGAATGAGGAGGAATAGGCTGTTTTACTGTAATTACTTTCACTTTGAGGTTTGGAAGTAAGGATTGGGGATAGTGAAAGTAGAGTATTGGATTTGACAATAAATTTGCTGAAATGTAACGTAATTGGCGAGAAAGCTTGTAAATTATGCTGAACTTAGAATTAAGAGACAGGATCAAACATGAAAGTAAACCGACAAAACGGCAAAAAAATGAATTAGCTGGATACAAAATCAATGAATGTACTAAAACCTGTGGATTAGGAAGCAGAATCAAGAGCAGATATGGACAAAAAACAAATTGCTCAAAACTTGATAAAAATACCCATTATCTCATGACAAATAAGGCGCAATCATCAATGGAATTTGTAAAAATACTTACAAATTATCCTTAAAATTCACCACGATTTCGAATATCTTGAACGATCGTATCCTAAATTTAAATTTAATTTGCAAAACTAAGATAGAATTTTGTCAAGTTTTAAAATCAATTCGATAGCCAAAGCAAAAATTATTAAGTTGAACAATTAAGTATCAGATCGAATATAAATCATTCCAGCTCCTTTCGACAGGTCAAAAAAAATTATCAAAAAAACTTCGAAATTCCCAAGATCAAGTTTGACCTTTCAAGAGGGACTCTATCAATGATTTTGTCATCCTCTTAAAAAACGAAGCCGGTTCTGCAGGCTCTGTTCTGTACATTGGGTGATGGTGAAAGCATTATACTCCGTCCTATTGTATTTCCACCCCCTTTGTACTGCTTTTGTCCTTATGATAATAATACCGAAAAATATAGATTCCGTTCTATTTCTTATATATTTCCTATCCTTCCGCCTAGAATCCCGAATCTAGAACCAAAAACCAAACCCAGGAGAAAGGGACAAAGAATACTCGTACTTTCTCCTCCCGTACATTTCTGGCTCAGAAGGTTTACTTAAATTTCTTTTATGTTTACGCCTCGCATTATTTTATTATTGAATCCATTCTGGAGGTTGAACATGTTAACATCTAAAAGCCCTTTTCATGCCCTTCTCTCTCCCTCTTCCAGGGCCACCCACCATGAAAATCAGCAAAATTTGCAGAGAAAACCCGATTTTTCCGTTCCGAACGGCCCTGTCTTCCATTTTTATTCCCAACCTTTAAGAAAATAAGTACTTTGAGTCAAAAAGCCCTTGGAGACTGACGAGGGAGAGGAGACCCCTCATGGAGCTAGTAAAAATCCTTATTACAAATTAGTCCTAATCGAAATTTGTCTGGGAAAAATAATAATTACGGCCTTTTTAAAGGTCTTTTTTGGCCAAGGACCGAGGAGTTAAAATAGAAGGTTTTTAATCTTCAGAGTCGAAATTGCGGAAATGAAATGAAAGTTCCTGAAACTCGAGAGGAAATTGAGTTTAAATTTTTAAATGTGAGGATTTTGAGTGTTCTTGGAAATTGGAGTGGGATGAAATGACGGGGTTTAAGATTTTTATTTCGGAGAGGAGACTCTCGTTAAAACAAAGGATTTTAGGTGAGTTGAGATATGTTTCAAGAGCTGGAAAAATTGGGGAAGAAATGACGGGAGGGAAATGTTTCAGGAAATTTCGACAATGCCTAGGAATTGTATTAAAATAGCGGAAGAGGAGAAAGCGAAGATATGTAATTGTTAAGATAATAATAAATGCTGGAAAGCCGCTAAGTTGTTTTCTTCCAAGGTTTTTCCACTCTTACTTTTCGACGAGTTCGACAAGTAGTTGTCTCTTCTTCCTAATGGATATGAGTCTCTTGTGCCTTCTTATTATTTGCCCCTACGACTACGGCTTTCTTTTATTTCAAACCATTCGATTTACATGACTTTTCTTGGTCGGAGGGCCGTCTATAAGTTCTTTTTATTCGTCTAGAGGTGTTTTAGCGATTTTAAATCAGTTTTTAGCTCCATAGTTAAACAAAAACAGGCAAATTTGGATTTTTTTAATGTTGTCGAATTTATCCGCTTGATGGCGCGCCTGAGAAGTGCACCCGCCTTTAAACTCCGAAATTAGGTTTAAGTTCTTCGTGTGTCGTAGAATTTAATCCCCTGCTTAATTAATGGGATCTATTTCGGCGAGAGGTATTTAAAAATTAATACCTTGAATTTAAGCGGTCAATTTTCGAATCGAGAGATGTTTCTTTGAATTATTTAACGGAAATCTGGGTCTTTTTTCTATTTTTTAAGACAGGGTATACGTTCAGTTTATGAACGATCCAAAAATCGGGATCGTATCGAGAATAGGGGAATAAAGAAGTAATGGATAATCAAGGGGATCGGGAAATCAGTTCCTCTCTCCTATCTCCTTTCATACGGACTTCTTGGTGGAAAAAGAATAAGAATCGGAGGATGTCGCAATTATCTCCCCGACTTTCTGTCTTGAGAAAGTTCCAAAAATCGGCTAATAAAATCTTAATGGTTTCTTTTCGGAAATGTCACTCTCACATTACTTGCTTCAACCTTAGTCTTCGTCTCCTTACTCTTTCATTGTTACATTACTACAGGAGTTACATGTGTATACAACTTCTTCAGACCATTTTGTTCAAGTGCGAGGGCGGTTCGTAAAGCATGGCTATAGGGGAACAAATACGAGTCTAAAGACGAGAGATTTCGACATTTGTGGCGATTCTAATTGTCGATAAATGTGTCAAGGTTTGTCAACAAGGTTAAACAACAAAAGCGTGAGGGCAAATGAATCAAGACAAAGGAGTCAGACGACAAAAGCTCTGGGATTGTTTTTGATCTTTAATTAGTCAAATTTTTATGTCCCGGGGCGGAATTCAATAACAACACGTTTGTTAGTTTAGCCTCTAACGTCATTTAAACCGATTTAAGTTTAATATACCTTGTCTCCCACGGGAGGTAGATTCCCGAACTTCCTGGCGATTGAGAGGCATAGTTTATGAATGGCCTCCGAGGACATGTGATGTTTCCATCTGAAGAGATTCTTCCGTAACATCTTAACATGGTGACTTAGTTCCTTATAAAACCTATTAGAGTCTCACTTTTTATGCTTATGTCGTATTATCCTATATTATGCTATATTATTTTATATTCCGTTTGATGTCACGGAGCCCCCCTCCAATATACGGCCGCCCATCCGTGACACATTTATATCAATTTATTTGTCACATTTACTTCAAATTGATTCCATCTTTTGTAAGCAAAGGAACCTTCTTAAGGCATTAAGTATCTTCAAATGGGGGAAATCCTTTACTTTTGTGGTGCAAAAAATATCTGCCAAAAATCTTTGAGAAAAAGTTCGGGAGGAATAATATAACGGAACCGTCTCAGTTTCGAAACTTTTGTTACGTCCTTGCGTTTTGGCATTCTGATATTTACTGCCGACTTTCTTTGACTTACTGCGATGTAACAGTAGTTCTTTGTATTCTTTAGTAAAAGGGCTTTTGCGGATTTATTTAAGGGCTTGTTTTTGAGCTTTTAATACGTTTCTAGCTGTTAATTCGTTTTAAAAGAAATCACTAGAATAATACACCATCCCAAATAACAACCTTAACTGAACGATTTTCCAAAAATTAAACAGTTTATACTAAAAATTAAGTCCCCTGCGGCCCTGGGGTGCAGCAACCCTCCAAAATAAATAAAATAAATCTTAAAACTACTGACTTTTTTAAAAACAGGTTTTAAATCAAGTCTTTTAAATGAGAGTGGGGAGTTATTTCGAGGAAGTGGGTTTAAATAAATTTCAAATAATGAAAATTGCTTCAAAAACCAAGTTTTCCTGAACCCTGAAAAAATCTCATCGTAGTCTTTAAGTTTAGAAAAATGGGAAGTCAGTTCCGAAAGTTGTGTCATAATAATTAGAGACCGTCTTTTTGCGAAAGTTGCATAATTAGGCATATCTTTTTGCATATCTGAGGATTCTCATTTTTTACTCCTTGATTTCATTACTTGGGAAACTTTTGCTACGGAGTTTATCAGCAAAAAACTTGAGGGATTTTGCAAGAATTTTGTTGCGCTGTAGTTGAAAGTATATAAACTTTAAATTTTAACACCGAGCTGACTTCGTATATCTAGAGTAGATATTAATTTTAGAGTCTTATTTATTCTCTCTGTACATGAATATCTCCCGGGTAGAAATATCATTAGATCCAAACTTTTACTAAACCGGAATGTCAATGTTTGAACTAAAGAGTCTAAAAATTTTAAGACTTAAATATTCTAATCCCCAACGTTTCGGAGGTTGAAAAAGAGTATTTTATAGTCAATTTTTTAATTTAAAGTATCTAACCTTAGTTCAAACTGTGAACTCAGCGTATTCACATTCAATTTAAATCATTCTATGCTAAAACTGATAAGATGAATATTTTAATGTAATTTAATTCCGTCATATTTCCTGTACCCCAGTGTCTAGAATTGGTGCTACAAAATGTTAAATTTACTAACTAACAAAAATTTCCGGTAGGGGCAGTTAACAAGGATTAAACTTGTGAATTCATGTAAGCCAATAGATGGCAAATTTTGAACTCCTAAAGCCCTTAATCGATAGTTCTAGCAAGTGAGCCACTTGCCGATTACTCGAACGTGTTGCTGTTCTGAATAGTAGCCTAACATAAATTTCCAATAGTTTAAGGGCTAGAAACATTCCCAAATTTACCTAATGAATTCCAACATTTGCATCCAATCAACAAAGCTCATTCAATTTCTTCAGAAATTGAGCAAAAAATATAATACAGAACCAAATCCATTATACTACACCACCCAATCTGAATACATAATACAATCATTGCAAAAAAAAGTCGGTAAAAAACAAAATTGGTAAACACTGCGAGTTGTCAAGAACCCTGTGTTTCATATTCAGAACGGCTTGAGTGAATACACTTCTCCAGTTTCAAAAACGCCAGAAGACGACTTAAATTCATTTCCAAAATTTGATTTGCAAAATACCCTCTTCTTCTTCCACTCTTAAGTGAGTTTAGGAGTATAGGGACTAGAACGCAGAATAAAATTTCTGTTCAGTCGACCGTCATTAATTTTGATGAAATATTGTATCTACATATCATCTCAGGCAGTCTAGAAACTAGAAAATTTAACGATATACGGAATATTCGGTTTCAAAAGTTAAAGTAATTTTTTTTTTGTCTTTGAGTAAGAATTGTGGGATGGGAATTATATTTAATACATTTCCATTTTCCTTAAACTGTCTCTTGTCATCTCCACTCTTTTATCCAATTAGGGACACCCAACAAAGCAAGCCGAGACGGACGGAAAAGTTTGGTTTTTATTATTACCAGAAACCTCTTCAGTCCTTTCTCTTAACTTTCCCCAGAGGGGCTTGTTCGTAAAGGATAACCCCGGGACTCTTTTATTTCGGGGTAAAAGTTCGGGGTAAAAATTGAGTACATCGTTTAACCCCTGTTTTCTACCCCTGGTACGTCAATTGCCCGTTGACGAAGGGGCATCGTTAATGCGCTGACATCAACTTCCAAACTTACCTATGTTCAATGTTTGCGAATAAATTATTTCTATTACTAAATAAAAATGACATACAGGAAATTACTCATAATTCGATGAGTTTCGTCGATGACTCGTTCTTCGATGTAATTTTTGTCGATGGAATTTATGTCGATGAGCCCTCGGTAACCCCTCATATTTAACTTAATTACCTGTGTTTAATTAATGTCTCAACTCCCGATCATTAAATGTTAATTAAAGCACCCAAACCCGATACAAACTGATTTTTATGAGCAACCCTTAAATTCGTCGCCGTTTCATCCCGTTCCACACTTGAATTATACAGAAGAGACGGGGAGGAAACTTATTTTAAAAAGTTACTCTCTGTCTCTTCTCATACTATAGAAAATATATTACGTTTTTTATACCGTTTTAGTTTGGACCAGAAACTTATCTTAATACTTTCCTTGGGAGGTCGAGAGTTGACCTACTGACCTCGTAATTGAATATATGTAATACCATGGTTCGTTACATTAGATATTAGATCTCGTCCTCGGATTTGTTGATGTTCTAGTCCATAATATTACTAGTAGATAAGTACAGATAAGTAAGGTCGAATTTGAGACAACTTGAGTGCTTATGTAGGAGAGTTCTTGGCAAGGGTACAATGCTACTTAGGAGTAATAATAACAACAGTTCGGAGCTGAATTATACGTCCGGCAAAAGCCCATCAGCGTCACCATCTCCGACTTTGTTCATGGCCTCGGTTTAAGTGTTCAAGTTAAAAGGCTCGGAAATCATTACTAGAAACTGGGTTTATGAACCATATTTTCGGGTTGGCTTCAAGTCGTCCATTCTTTAGATTTAAGTTCAGAATCATCAGAGTTTAACACAAGGAATGGATGAAGTTTACGTTTTTTGCAATTTTTAAATCGGACACAATTCAGAAATTTTGTTGTCATTTCAATGAATACACATCTTCTATTCTTCATCTAAAAGTTACAGAACAAATAATTTATCTATCTATAACTTGAAAGCGGAATCACTGAAATTCATAGGTCATAAGCAATGCAATTCGAAGCAAACATGTAAGGCACCAACAATCTTTACGTACAATAAATTTCAAATAAAATTCAGCTATTTAATGAACTCATTTGCCGGTTTGATCGAAGACTTAGGAAATTTCGAAAACTTTCATTCCAGATCCTCGTAATAAATAATCAGTCCTACTGAAGTTTTTTTATACTATTTTTAAAGTAGTAGTGCTAAAAAAACAAAGTTATCTTCGTTTTAAATGAAAAGGTAGTGTCCGAAGTTGGGGATTTGTGGTGAAGATTATGTAAGTCTCTGAGATTTGAGTTAGGGTTGAAGACATCTGTCATCTCCAGACTTCCCACACTCCGAGAACGCTGGAAGATGAAGCTGGAAGAAGATCTTGTTGAGGAGAGGAAGGTATTCGTCCCTTGAGATAAGGCAATAGAATGGGATTGTAAATGGTGGAGAGGGTCTCAGATATAATAAAAGTTGGGCATGTGTTATGTGAAACGGAAATGGAAATTGTGACTGTTTTATTACGAGAAGGAATAAATTATATCCTTTAAACTCCAGCAACACCCACCGAGATCCAGAGCTACGGGGCTTAAGACATACAGGACTATAGGGCGACCACAGAAAATTACAGCCAAAGTGCTGTATAAGAGAAGAATTTTTGAGACTCGGGTTCGAATCCTCGGAGGTGCAGCTTAGAACACTAATTAATTGCTTGGGTATACGTGGGGTAATAAGTATGAAACCGCTCAGTTTTGGTCAAGCTCGAATTTGGGCCTCTGTTAGGTTAAGTTTGATTGTGTCGTAGGACTTCATTTCTTGGATATATATCTATACAAGGATTAAACAGCTTTATAGGAACGTCTTGTCTGTCTGTCCGTCTGTTCTTATAAGTCAAACAACGTAACAACGGTAGAAGTTTTTTGAGAGCGTTTTTAGGATTTGAAACCAATATTTTTGGTTTAAAACTCGACACTTTATTAGCTCGCCTATTGAAAATAGGGTTTAGAGCTAATGAAGTCAACCAGTCCGTCTGTCCGTCCGTCTGTCCGTCTGTCTGTCCGTCCGGCCTTTTTTTCAATGTAAATCAAGACAAATTGCAAAGTGCCAGAAGCAGATGGAAGCAGACTTTTGAGGTTTGATATGAATTGCGAAACATGAAAATGGTTTTCGAGGAATTTGTATTGGTTTATATACCAAATCTATATATATGACCTGGATGCCCCTTGTGTAAATTTAAAACAATTTAGAGAAATTTTGAGGTTTGATATGAATTGTGAAACATGAAAATGGTTTTCGAGGAAATCGTATTGGTTTATATACCAAATGTTTTTTAAAGAATTAGAACATGAATGATATATATAAATCAATACGATTTGAAACAATAATCAAATTTTAAAGGAAATTTCATATTTTCTATACAGAAAAACAATTTAGGGTTCGTAAAAGCCTTAATTGGGGCATTTCATAATATTGTTTCATGATCTATTCAAATTGATCCAAAAATCGAATCTATCATTTAAAAACAGTAATTTGGATTTAAACAAATTGATAAAATTGATTTCAACTGCAATTGTGCAATTCTCAAATATTCAGTTTCTTCACGTATTTGTTATGGAAACTATCTTTATCGACTTATAGCATATTCTTTTAGATGTAAATCAATTCATGATAGAACAATTACTAAAGCTACGGGATTTCAACGCAGTCGTCTAGGTGAACGTAAATTATGATATTTTGATTTTATACAATCGAGCAACACGATAAGTAATATTGAACGATAATCTATATGAATTGTGCGAGCTGTCGTTAACGTTTACAACGTTTTATTATAGTTTATTGTGTTTAGGACATTTCGAATGTTAAGTTTTGTCATATAACGTTCGAAAGCCACAATACCTGATTTTTTCGGAAGTTCCTTATAACGAGGAAGGACTGTAGCGTCCTGACAGACGCTTCAGAACGGCTGCTCCTCGATCGTACCGTTCTTGAGAGATGATCTAATATCGGGAAGTTTGGAGATTGGACAGAGCTATATTTTAGTATATTTGATATATGTATTGTGTACAACCTATACCGAGTGAAAGTACCTTAGGAATATGGATAAGGGCTATATAAATGAAGACTGTGAGAAGCAGAGGTGGTCGATTTAGGAAATTGCATGCAATTTGCAACTTCTTATGTCCTCCTTTTGTCTCAACTTTCGAATCGGCTTCTTCCTCTCCGGACCGTCTGTAAACCCGGTTTTGTCCCCAAATACGACATTTGTAAGGTCAATTCTACGTTTTTGTGGAATTCGTGTGGATTTGTCTATAAAAGCTGGAATAAGAAGACCGGAGTTAAAGAAATCTCGTGGTTGTTTATGAATAACCCAAGTTATATCGAATATTACGGAAAATCTCACTCGCTGGAACGAGTTGTGCCAATTCTGTCGTACCGCTTTTGGGGTCATTGGAAATTGGAAAGGACAAGTTTGGATAATGCTTCAAAATTCTAGAGACCTAATCAAAATTCGGTAATTTTACGACAGGGTTTTATGATTGGTTGGATTTTTAATGACGAAATGTGATTGAAAAAAACTGAACTCGTTGTTTAAAAGAAATCATTTAAATTGTCCCCGGAATAAATATACCTCATCCTATCAATCACTTCAATGTAAACCTGTTATCTTACAATGCTAAATTGCAGAGTATTTAGAGTTTGAAAAAATAAGTGTCCAGGGGGGACTTAAATCAGTGTTTACAGCAAACAAATTAAGTGAATACTGATGAACTGAAACTGTTGTGGAACACAAGATAAAGCTTCGCATAAAATTAAAAAATCCTTCCATTGTAACCTAACCTAAACTAACCAAATCCGGTGTTAATCCCGCTTTCAATTTCCATTCCTTTTATTCATAAACTGTTATATTATGCTGGATTTTAAATGTTATTAAATAATTTAGCACGACATGTTTAACTATATTTAGGAAACTAAAATAAGTTCCCTAAAGTTATTTTAATTAGCGTTTAGGCCTAGGTTGTTATTTTATTCAGTCGTATTTCAAAACTCGTAAGAATTTTCCATTCTTAAACGTAAAACAGGAACAAAAAAAATTTCCAAGACAAAGAAACCGTCATAATTTAGCAGTTTAAGCAAAGTGAGCCAACTATAACTGACCCTTAAGATTAATGATAAATACAACACCAAATAGTTGCAGACTGTGTGTCAGGCACAATAAAATTTACATACCGTACTTAACCCAAGTCTGGGTTATTCACAACACCTGAGACATATTAACGTAGTTACAGTTCCAGTATTTAAAAGCAACGGATTTTTTAATTTGTTAAAATTTAAAAGATTCCCCAAAATCTTGTTCATAATGTATATTTTGTATTTTTTTTAAATTCCAGGTGTGAAGACTATCTTAAACTGTTTATCCACGTGGAGGACATGGGTCCCCGGACCGGAGGGTCCTTCGGTGTCAACGAGAACACGCCCTGGACGTCCATGTTATGCGGGGACCGGGGTAATCTGTCCTATCATTCCTCATCTCGTCACCTCATCATCCAGTTCCACTCCGGTCCCGGGGAACTGGCCGCAAAAACGGGGCTCGGATTGACCCTAGGCAGTGGGGGCAATTCTCCGGACTACCAATTCATTGGAAGATACCGGTTCCTCAATTCAAGTAACTTTTTCTCTATTTCATTCCGAATTCGGAGTTTTTTCTCACGAGTTGAGGCAGAGGGACAGATCAGCAGATATGGCATCAATCTAACCATAATCCCTATTCTTCTTATGCTACTTTTATTTTTTGTACGTTTTCCTCGGGTATTCCGGAGATGAAAAGTTGGGAAATTAAATGGGGACGGTTCGTAAGTTGGTTATTTGTCGGGTTTTGTTTGTACTTTTTGGCAAAAATGTTAGTTTTCATGGCGTTGAGGAGCTACCAGTCCGACAAAATCGAAAGCTAGCATTGGTCGAGGATTTTTACTCATTGAACTTGTACTAAATCTGCATGAGATTGTTTTTTTTATTACGCACAAAATTTTTACTCTGGAATTTAAATGATGGAGCGATTGCAAAAAATTTAAAACATTGGGTTCGATTCGATTCTAATCAACTGCACAATATTTTTCAGTGATCTCATTTTTCAGATTTTGATGAAAGAGAAAACATCAAAATACCTCCAATTTTTCTTCTATTTTGTAGTTTTTGAATCATCGTTAGTGTTTCTGAATTTTTATATTTCATTGTTCAACGATTTTGAGGAACGAAGTTTCATGTTCAGTTTTTCATTTCAATCGAGTTGGTTTATAATTAATTATAAGCTTTTAAATTAAAACCCCAATTGCATATCCAACCTTAGCTTCAAAAGAACATAGTTTGACTTATGAATAGACCTTAGGAGAGGAAACGATATGAAATAGGAACTGAGTTTTCTGTCTCTCAGCCGATGATGAGGAATGGCTTATGGTCATTCTCATCAATCTTGAGCGAGGAGACATTGAGCCGAAACCTGATCAGAATCCATCTTACTTTTTATCATCTCATTTTTTATAATTCATCTTTAAACATCTTTCTGCCTTCGATTTCAATCGTTTTTTTTTCAAAACCCCTTAGGACTTAGGAGGAACTATTAGAATTGTCCTCGAATCCACCTTAACCATCAAAATATCAAAGGTTTGCGATTTTGTCAAGGAAAGTTTATTAAATTGGCAGAAAGAAAAACAAAAAATCCGAAATTGATTTGGAAATCTCAAGGAACGGAGTCAGAAAATATTTTCGATTCTCACAATTGTTTTATTTTAAGGTCAAATAAAACCCCAACTGATCTCATGACCTATATCTCATTTTAAACCCCGGAATTCATAAAAAATTCACACTTGCAAATATATTCCCCAAAAGCCCTACTGCCTTCAGCAGTTCCGAGAAACAAGGCTAGCAATTTCGAAAAAGATGTTAAAAGCAATATAGGAGTAGCCTCAAGAGTTGAGGAACTTATTCAATCTGTTTTTCGTCGGATTGACTCACTGTATTATATAGTATCTCTTAAACTCTCGACTTTCTCGCTAAAAAAGTCCCGAATTTCGAGGGTTAAAAAACTCCATCGGGTTTTATACTTGAATGGTATAGGTTCTAACTGAAAGTTAGGAAATATCTTCATGAAAAGAGAGATAATAATATATGGAGTAAGGCTAAGGAGCCTTGTAACATGGTTTTAAGAATTAGAGATGGTGGAGAAATAAAGTTGGTATTGGAAAGGAGGGGAAGTTAGTTGGTTGGAATTGCATTTGAGGCATTTTGAGAGACTTCTTTTGGACTTGAGCTGCAAAAGGAGGAATCACGTCCAAAAAGAGAGACTTTGCCGGAGTGAAAGTTTTGTGGGGAAAGTGAAATGTGATCTCCAACAAGGAGGGGTCGTCCATGAACTTCGGAAAAAGCACGTATACCTACCATGTTATAAGCCCTTGCTATCCCACAACGTAAAAAAGTCCATGTATTTTCATACGACTGAATATTACTGTCTGCGCCTTTCGGATGAAAGGATGCGCTAAATTGACGAAAATAACGGGTGATAAAGCGCGGTGAAGAGATTGTTCCAAGCTGGTTGTACTTTCGATCCAAAGCACGCGTAGAAAAATAGTTGCCGCGTGCTCTGTCAGCCGTTTGCGTATTTGTCAATTTGGCGCACCGCGCACGGTTTCATCTGATTGGCGCGGCCATTAATAGGTACGCTTTATCTACTTTATTAGGGTTCGTTTCGGGGTTTTTGAGGGTTTAATGGGCTTATTTGTTCAATCGTGTGTTTTGACCGCATTGGTAGAGCTTTTAGGTTTCGGTTCATAAATGAAAATAGATTCGAAATTCAGGGCACAGCAATTCGACAACTTACAAATATGACTGTTTTCCTATAGTTTTAATACTCCGTTAGTAAAATACTGCCCAGAAAACCATGATCCAGATTGGCAGTCGCAAATAAACCAGGGTTGCTCGAACCCTGTCCATTTAAACCTCTCTTTGCTTTCCTTACCGACAAAATGACCCGGTTTTTTCTCCACCCGAAAAAACTATTGATCCCAAAACCCATGGATGACCCTAATACAACAAGACTTGATCCCTATAGTTTTTTTCCTGCTAATCTATAGTTCTTTCGGGACTATCGGTTCATTTGAAGGGAGTCTTCTGAGGGACTCCCCGTTGCCTCATTCTCTCAGCCCAACCTGGAACAGATCACCCGTTTTTTCCTCTCGCCAGGCGAGACTTATTTTGTTCAGTAGACAAAATCAATTTTTACTTAAATCCAATTTACACCAATGGCACGGTCACGTAACCCAGATTACTCAAACTGCCATCATCCAGCACAACATGATCTCTCTCTCACTTTCTCTTACTAATACGGACTTGATACTTGGTGAAAGTACAAGGACGGATCGTAAATCAGCATGCAACTGACGGGGACAAAATGGACCACCACCACCACCGGACCATGGTCATGTCATAGGCCCTCACGACATGCCGAAATTACACACGCGGGTTCAGGCACGAACGGTTTCAAAATCCGGATCAATTAATTTTGAAATGGAGATTTTTGGGGTGTCAATCAAAAGCACCCGGGGCAGTTGTGCATGTTCGCTTAGCGACTGTCGGAAATTGTGCTTGGTTGTTGTAGATATTCATTTCCTCTTGTTCATGTAAAAAATCCCGGAATAAGCCCCCCACCCAGCTGGAATAAACTGTTCCATTGGTGTTCCCTGGAATAGGGTGCGGTGAGGGCTTAAAGTCCACAAAAATATCATTGAATCATGAATCTATTGATGATTTTTACCCCATAAGGTCCTGTTTTCGTAGGGCTGGGTTAATTTTTTTTATTTCGATGCAAAATTATTTTAAACCATGAGTTTTTTTAAATCGTCAAACAACCCATTAAGCCACCTAAGATTCTGCTCATAAAAATAATTACTGGTACTTTTAAACAGCAGCACTAAACAAGGCGAATAAAATAGTTTATTATGATTTAAATGTCAATTAAATTGTTAATTGTACTTACTTCTTGTTGCTTTAAGGTCAGTTCATTTCGACGGGGAGGTTGATGACGGGGACGAAGTGCGACTATCAATTTGTGGGATCGGACGAGTCGACAAACGAAGGCCGGTTCTTCTCTCCACATTATCCTTCGACTTATCCCTACAATATCAGATGTGCCTACCATTTTTATGCTAGGTAATTTTTTAATTTTATTTAATTGTAATTAAAATTAAACTCCAGCCTAATTGTAATCGGAAAGTAGTTTTGAAAAGCGGAGGATTTATGAATGGTTTGTAATCAATTTAGGGTGAAACACTTCACATATATTGTACTCAAGAAACATTACTTCTGAGTTCAGAAATTAAAGATGTCAATCCTGTATTATTTTTAGATAAGTAAAAACGGTCAAATTGGTAAAATAAAATTATTTCAACGTATTAATAACAACTTTGATAAGTATTGACAGCCAGAATAGATATTCTGTGTACTGGAATTAAAACTAAAACTAGAAAATATAAAATATTTATAACATGCATTATTAGCTTGTTTTAACGATCCCAAATGGCTTAGAGTCAGCTAAATTGTAATTTAATTGTTCTAGCCTACGGTTTTTCCAATAGGGTTCAAAATCCAGACTTTAGGAAGCGGATGTTGATGAATGATGCTATTTCGATACAAGAATTTTGAAGTCATGTCCTTGTCACGGGCCGGCAGGTGACATTTGTTCGACGTGAGAGGGACGTTGACAAATGTTATCTAAATGTCCTTATCCTGCTGTCGGAAATGAGTCGGATGATTTATTCCGCCTCAGATTCAGATACATTTAATAGTAGATTCCGAGGGGCACATGATGCTATTCTGAGCCTATTTAGCTAATCCCCGAATTCTATCTTTTCCTCGTGGAGTTGACAGTCCCAAAAACCGGGGTTATGTGTTACATTATATTGAAATGAATCTCTTCCCTAATCTTCGAATGGTCTTGGGCCCTTTTGAGGATAGGGTTCTTTTGCCCCGGGGGTTCAAAATTCAAAGAATTTGACGATTTTTGAGATAATTTAGGAGCTTTATGACAATGAAATAGTCTCCCCGGAGCAGTGTTCTTTGACCCCGCGAATAAACGAAAAACTTTACATGTCTCTGTTTACCCCAATCATAGAAAGGGTCTAATTTATCTCATTGACGATGTAACGGATCCTTTAAGCTGTAGGGTTCCTTAGACTACGGGGTTTTAAATAGAAAAAACAATTTTTACACAGGAATAGGGACCATATTTTACTCTGAACATTTTACCCCGCACATTTAACCCAATTTAATTCCATTCAAATTTAATTCAATTACATTTAACCTAACCTCATATGCATAGAGTTTTTTTAATGCAATTTAGAAAACTGAATTTGTAAGCAAGATTTAAAGCAACTCGACTGAATTGAACCACTCTGTTCGATCGAAGTAAGTTGGAACCCTACGCCATTTCCAACGTACATATCTACTGACACTGCTATAATAATAACAGCATAATATAAAATTCATAGAGTTATCTAATCGCCGAATAATGATCCCCGTTTTAAATGGGGCTAGACGATGCCAACGGATATCGTAATGGGATTTTAAGCAAGGACCTCACAAAAGCTAACCAAACCGTTTCTCGATTAAGCTTTGTGTAAGCCTAACAGATAGTTAATCCCCGAGGGCCTTTTAAACAGCTTTTGTAATTATATGAATGCATACGAGTTTGGGAATTTTGTAAAATGGGAATTAAATCCTTTAATGACATTAGAAGAGCAGAACCTAACCTACATTGCAAAATAAGATTTAAGAGGTTGACACAATCGAATTATGTCAACAGACCATCAAACAGGGTTTGGTAATGAATTTGACCTAAAAATGGGGTTTATTTTCTGGATTTTCGGGCTAAAAACTAAAAAAAACTAAAAAGAATGCCAGAAAAATGCTGATTGATTTTCCTCTTTCACTTTCCAGTTTACACAAGCGGGTAAGGATTGTTTTCGAGACGGTGGCCTTGCAACCCGGAGAGTACAGGTAATTAATTAATTAATTAATCCCCTTAAAAACTGAATCCCCTTGCATTTCCCTCTCGAAATAATCGTAACAGTCTTATTAAAAAACAAGGCTAGTCTCTACAGTTTAATGGACTAAACTTCGTCCATAGATTATAATTAGAGGGAATTTTACAGCTTAATTTTTTAAGTTTCTGAGAGAGAGGGGAGAAAACATAGGAATAGGCCCATTTTTGGCTAAAAGTCTAAAAGGTTGTCCCGAAGGGCTATTAAGTTGATGGAGATAGTAAATATATTTATTACTTGCATTGTATTATGATTATGTTATATTGTAGAACAGGGTTGGGTTATATATACGAGGGTGGGGGTATTATTTCGGGGACGTATGGAACGGCTTTATTATGGTTGAAATATGAATTGGATGGAATCTGAGGAGACGATAAATATGCCAACATTATTGCTTCCTCGACTCCAAATTCTGCAATAAGGGATTTATAATGAGACTCCTCTTCAGAACCTTGGGGGCTCTTCATATAGAATATACAAGGGAAGTTCTACAGAGACAAATCTCAAATTCGCTGGATTTTTTTAAAAATGGACCTACAGTTAATATTAGTGTCAACCACGGAGAAATTAGCGACATTTTGGTGTTTGTTGTGCTTAAAAGAATGCTGAACTTGAAAAATCATCAAAATGTCCGTTTCAAACTGTTTGTGAAGCAAGTAATTCAGGTCCAATTGTTATTTTTTTAAACTGGTTTTACCCGGTTCAAGCAAAATATGTCAATTTTTCTCGTTTTCCCGAAAAATGGCACCCTTAAAAAATTTTTTACCCTTATTAAATCAATCGCGCTATAAATTAGGAATATGATTGGACAAACTTTTAGTTTTCGAAAAATTGCTTGCGATTATCTTAAAATTTGAGACAGTTTAATAAAAGTGACAAAGGTAATAGTATGTCATTTTTTGCGAACAACCCCATAGGAACGAAGACGGAATGTAGAACTCTGCCAAATGGAATCTCCAGCCTGCCTGCATATATATTACAGAATCAGTTATAGACAATAGAGAAGAGGAATGTTATGATTAAGCTTGTCTATTCATTATATCTGAGGAAGATATGAGTTTATGAGCAGTTCTGGAGGGCAATAACCACCCGGGATTTATCCCTATTTTTTATCTTCCGATTCGGGGTTTTTGGGAAGTAATAAAACAGGATTAAAGTACGACAGAGATTTTGAAGGATGGCGACCTTCCAGTATGCAAAATTCTCGAAATGCGAGCACAATCTTAAAGAATCTAGACTGGTTTATAGCTTTTGTGAATATATTTTAGCCCGACATGTCGTCACTGATTAAGCCTTTGTTCTCCGTATGATGGCACAGATTAACACTGTCCGGAGGCTTATATTATGTCCTTATCTCACCTTTAGCTAAAAATATCATTAAAATCGCATTATAATATTAAACCCATTAGGAATGGTTGTAAAAAATTAAAACTTTATGATTTTTTTTAATTTAAAAGCTGCTTGAATAAGACGGATGTGATTCGAATCGTGGACGGCTCAAACCCCAATGCTCCTGTCATCTCCCTCATTTGTAATAGTGCTAAGGATTTAGAGGTAATATATCTGACAATAATCATATTTTTTAAGACACTGCTATTAATTCACTCATTGAATCTTTAATTCAATTAAAAAATTTAAGAGCTACCAGAGCCTGAATTGGCATTAGAGTAACCGTATAATACAGGGTTTCAAGTTTATTTTATTTTATTACGAATTTCAGATCCTGTCGACGGGACCTCATTTACAAGTGGAGTTTTTGGCCAATTCGGACAATCCTGGCTCTGGATTTCGGGCCGTTTACCAGTACATACAAGTTCGGTTGGATAGTTTAATGGACAATACCCGGTTGTCACTTTCTGAAGGTGGGTTTGTCGTTTGTGATTTGTTGAGCTAACTATCGTGAAGTACAGTTTGAGTTTAATTATTAAAGTATTGTATTTAGGGGTGAAATTTTACTTATGGGGCTACTTTATACGAAACGAGGGGCTGTTCATAAGTGGTGGGGCACATTTCATGTATATTTCGGGGGCAGTTTTCTATTAAATTAATAAAATATTAAAATTAATCTCGGAATAAATCCAAGTTTCCTCATACCTATTGCTAGACTTGTACTATAGCTACCCTGAGGACTTATACCGAGATTTATGGTATATTGAAGAGGTTTTAAAGCTGAATATCATAACCTGTACTATTACCAACTGATGTCAGATTCTTGTAGTAAGAAATATCATCATGATTCAGTCTCTCCATTATCGATTTTCATGTAACTTTCATGAGTAATATTTCCTGAATTTTTAATGCCCTCGTTTTAGAATTACAAAAAGCGAGACGCTGAAAACACCATTGTAAAGCTCCTAAACAAAATAGGAACACCGGGCTTGATGAAGATCTGGCCCACTTCCATTGTTCATTAATTAGAAACTACAGCCTTTCTCAGAATGAAAGAGTTAAAATATTTATAAAGTCGGGGTTCGGATAATTAATTAGTTAAATAAGGACGTGGGAAGGGGGCGACCTATAAAATGCAGTTTTGGGTTTGAAATTTCAAGTCCTGGTGTTTTATATAAATTATATAATAATAATATATTCTTGTTTGTAGAGACCTATTATAGTTTCAAAACTTTACTGTATTTCTTCTTTATTTGTCATCTCATTAAATATTCTCACTTCTCTTCGTTTGTATGGATAAGGATCTTATCATTGTCCGGTCTTTCAAGGCGTTTTAGTTACTTCGTCGGTGTTAAATCTTCATTCCCGATATCTTGACTGGAGAATCGTTACTGGGAACAAAGGCCGGTTTCTTTCGACATGACATAGGGCTTTTCATAAAAATTTCGTTAGTAAATGCTAGGACAGCAAAGAAATAAGGGAACTAAACTCTGCGAATGTCTAATGTAGTAGAAACGACAAACCATGTAGAAATTGAGGGGGAGGGACTATGAATTTGGGAAATTATTACGGGGTGGGGCAATTAATTTCGAAAACTGAGTCGAATATTTAAGCCCTCAGAAATGCATTTTTGAAAAGTATGTACTCTATGGTTGGGGCACTTGGAGATTCTTGAATAAAATTAGTCGCGGGTATAGGAAAACGACGTTAAACGCTATTTGATGCCTTGTTTTGTACGGTTTCGCCCTTACGCGGTGTCCGTTTTCAACGGGTTTTTATGCTAATAAAACTCAATGTTTGATTATAATTGTATGTGAAGTCATAAAAAATGCCTACATCAGTATAGTTTAATCAAATTATTTCATATATTCCGTCATTAAACTTCGAATTGGGGACTTATACCGGGGACTTTTAATCCCTCATTTACAGTACTTTGTGAACAACCCCTTTAACCAGATCTTCTGTTTTTTAAAATAAATGCGATTTGGATGTTGTCTGAGGCTCTTGAAGAATTGTTGAATGACTCGTCCTCAAATAGAGAAGAGTAAAGTTTCTTTAATAAATCTGGTTCCCAGCCTCCAGTTTCCATGAGTTGGGTTGCCCTAATTACCATTTCTGATTGGATACTCTTAATTCCCTCAGTATTAATTAGCCCATTCCTCCCAATCCTCCCCAATAAAGCAAAGTAATACAGAATTAGTGGGTTTTAATTAGCCAAAAAATGCTAAATCCCTCACAAGTTGGGCTCTAAAGCGGGATTAGTCTATTATTATTCATTCCCTCGTGTGGTTCAGCAAATAGAATTAAGGGACTTTCTCTCTCTTGTTTTAAAAGTTAAGTAGGGGAGTTGGCCCGGGAGGGAAAGCAATAAAATCTGGGATTGAATTACAACTTCTTAATTTGATTAATTGCAAACTGTTCTGTTTTAATGTTTATCTTCCTCTCTATATTTTAATAAAATTGGGGATCCTTCTGTAAGTTAAAACCAGCCGCATTGGGCTATTTAAATTGGCCTGTCGAATTTCCTGGCTTCATCCGAGGGAATTAGATTAAAAATTAATACAAAAAACCGTCACAATTGACTTGGTTTTGTTAATAAAAATTGTACTTAAAAATTGAATTTGTTTAAATTCTAGATTTGCTCAATGGACATGATGGGCTGCCGCAAGCGTCTACTTTAGGTAAATATTTTAATTTTTTAGAATATAGGTCCAAATATCCCCTGTGGATGTTAGAATCGAAATGTGTTGATGGCTGTCGGCTGAAAAAATTAACGAATGTTGATAGCGTGTATTCAATTGTTTTTGCATTTGTCGGAATATTATGAATATTATGATACACAGCGACTAGAGATTAGCGATGCATCTAAAATATTTCTCGACAATTAAATAGTAGACTAAAAGCTACAACGGGATTTTATTCATTACTTTCGACCAAAAAAATACTGATAACAACTGAACAAATCTGGGATTCGGGATTAATGATCCCAAAGTGAGGAACCCCGGAAAGACCTTAATCGATAACATAACACATGACCTAAATTAACAAGTTGAGGGTGATTTGATTGGATTCTAATTTTTTCTCTATTGTTGCTCAACAATAGACATTTCGGCGGGTGTGATTTTTTTCGGAATTTTGATAAATATGTCCCGGGTGGTAATATATTCGAGGCGGGTATTATCCGGAAGTCCAATAATAGGTTTTTGGCTTGGGTCAGCCGGTGGTGGTGGTGGTCGTGGCCAAAGAGTAATTGGGATTTGAAGTCATAGGCCCAAATTGCCACCCGCTGTTTGACTTTATGTTGTCCCATAAACTGCCTCTCTTTTAATACACCTCATATCTATATCCTATATCTTATATCGACCGATACCTGTCTATAAGTCTATAACCTCATCATTGGAAATTGTAGTATATCTAGATGAAAGCACATGAAAATACATGGAAATACATGAACGGTTCCGGGTCCTCAAGTCCGGCTAACAACGGCCCGCCCGGGCATCCAGAGCACAAAATTTACACCCGCACTAAACTTTTGTTCTACAAAGTCTCACTTACTCTATATCAACTACGGATTATTATAAATTCCACGGCTTTTCTATATCAAAAACTGTATATAATATATAGAGTATGTCGGATGTATGAGGGGTATCCTTTTGTATTTTCTGGACTGTTCATAAGTAGTTGAGATTACTGGGTTTTTGGCACTAAATTCCCCTCGTAAGTCAACTATTGAGGTGAAAGTAGAAGTATTCTTTGTTATTTTGAGACCTAGTTTAAGGGGGAACGGATTTTTAACCATTTTTGGCACTAATATCCCCCCAGAAACTAAGCTCTCAGGTTTTTTTTACACAATCAAGAAGGAGTAATAATTGGACGTTCTTAGAAAGTTGTAAACTGTCTTGTTACGGTTTTTAGTGTTTTAAAATAATGTAAAAGTTCGCAGAGAAGACTGATTACATTGAAGAATGGTGTCGTCACGTCACGTCATGTCCCTATGTACTTGAGTAGTTAATACTTAACATAAAACTAGTTCTATGAGATCAGGTCTAAAAACTCCGATGTGGTTTTTTTAAACTAAAATTTCAAACCAACTTCATTGACGAAGAATTATTTTTGCAAAAACGCCATTTATGAGCAGTCCAGTAGAGGAATTTGATGCCTGGCTCCTTTTGTATTACATATTAGATATTACAAGTTTATAAGTTCTTAAGTCAAAAAATATTTGCGGGGTCTGCAGAAGTCGTGAAATTTAATCATCCACACCTTCATGTCTTCTCTTATACCTTCTTCAAGATCACAACTAAAGGACCGTTCAGCATTTCAGCAATTTCCTGTACATTTCAAAGTCACCCTATCCTACAATGTTGTTTCAGTGCCATAAGACCCATGTTAATCCGGGTTTCGTGAGTTAAAAGACTGTAGTTTAGGAACGGTCCCTGGAGCTACCTAGAGCTTGATAAATAAGCCACCTCCATCCCGCCAACTAAACCGACAAACTTTGTCAAAGACCCAAAAGAGTCTGGAAGAAGGACACATTTTTCTGAAACAAAAGCATATTTCTTATGACACTTTTTTATTATTGAATTACCAGAGCCCTTAACTTATTTAATATATTAGGGAATAAAATATGCCAGTTTTTATACGGACGGATATCTCCCTTTCATTTTAATAAATAACACCCAATGACTCTAACTTTTGGGACTTGAAAGTGATGAGCTGGACTTTTTATTTCGGGCTGGGGAGTTATTTAGAGTGTCCAGCTCTCGAATTAGAAATTTATGTCGGATAAATATGAAAGATATTTTTAGCAGTAATATTTTGGGTCATTGTCGGGTTAGGCTAAACCCTAACCACCACTGGAACTAAAGCTTATTAAATTCCATAAATGATTTTTTTTCAACAAATCCACAGCTTGAATTACAATTTTAATTACCACGAAAAATCGGTTCACTCTAACACATGGTCCCCAAATAAATTTAACTCAATCGTAATATCCTAAGTAATTCCTTGTAAGAAAAATCGTAGTCACGTTCCGGATGGACGGACATCAAGTCAGTTATACAATACGTCTCCGATCCGATGGATAATAAATGTATTGAGTTTGGATTGTGATTGTATACAATATTATTAAGTGTTGAAAACACTTTATGCGAATACCCAGTCCGTCCGTTCGTCTGTCCATCCGTCTGTCACATCCATGACATCTGCAGAGTATAATTTAGGCCCCACACACTTTTCTTCGCTCTACCCCTCCCATGTTGAAATTTTTTATTTTTTTTATTTTCACCTATAGACTATGGATAACTATTGTATGGCATCTGCAGATCATAATTTAGGTAATTAAGATAATACACATAAATAATAGACTTTATGATAACTATCATATGACTTATTTTTCACATCGTTACATTCGTTACAATGGTTAATTTAAACCCAACGATCTACGCCTTGACAATAAAAACAGCATCTAAGGATAAACTTAAAAGGGGATATAAAATTGAGATAAAATGATTCGATATTCTGGAATTATTTCGTTTCAATATATAAAATCAAAAGGGCTTATTATTAAACCCTCATAATGATAATTTAAACTTGCAGAATAGTTTATTTAAAGCCAAAGCTTACGGTATCAGACACTGTACTTTCTCTCACTTCAGCACTTACCTTATAGTTTAAGATATACCTTTAACTTAAAGTTAATTGCTCGTGTCCTTAATTGCAGTTCCGCAGTGCAACCAGATAATCACAAGTGATGCGGGTCGGAACGGGAGTTTCAGTTCCCCGAACTACCCGCACTACTACAGTGCCAAGACCTCCTGTCGATACGTGTTCATCGGACACGGGAAGGAGAGGCTCCGGATATTCTTCACCGACTTCAGCCTCTTCCATCCCTCCGAAGATCCGAACACGGAGCCCCATACGCCCCAATCTCAAGGACACAACTATCTTAATGGAAATCGAATTAATGAGAAATCTGGACTCAGAAAGAGGTTCGCAATATCTTTATCAAGAATCTGAGACAGAAATACAGAGCTACCACAGTTTCATTTCCTATCCCTAAAATAATAGGGAAATAATAGCTTTCTCTTTGCCTCAATTCTTACACTTTTAGAAGAGAGGACTGTTCATAAATTAAAGCCAGGAAGAATAAGGTTTTAAGCTAAATTTAAAATCTTAAATTAAGTAAGAAATCTAACTATCAAATCAACTTGATTGATTGCGGTTTAAAATTAATTAAACTTGGTTTGGAGCGTATGATGCCAACCCATATGTCTGTTCAATCGTCTGTCCGTCATTTTGCATATTTTACCCAAGAACGGTAAGGATTCGAACAAAATTCCACACCGTTTCAGCGGATGTCAGATACTAGTAATTTAGGGTCTTGTGGTAAACAATCATGTCTTTTTTGTAATGCACTACGATAGAATATTAAAGTTGGAGGATTAGGTTCGTTCTCCTTAAGTTAAACACACGTTCTGCAAACTAACGACATAAAAATAAAAAAAATCAATCATTGACATTTTTTTGGAAAATTGTCGGAATCTCTGAAAGAACCACGTAAACAATTATCGGCGGTAGTATGGATTAAATTCGACATTAAAGGGAGAGGGTGGAGTGGGCGTGGCTTGGAGCCATTGCAGAATAGGCTCGTCGATAAAACGCAGTAAATCTTGAGTTTCGAAAGTTTACTTGTTCATTTACTTAATAATAGGCTTGGTCCCGAATGTATCTATACTTACATACGTCTATACTGTAAGTATAGAGAAAGATGACTATAATTTTGTGGATATGGGAAATAAGTGATATATGGAACTGGCTTTGACAAGGCTGACTTGAGTCCGGTTTTGCAACTGTCCCCGAAATGGATGTATTTTGGATGTAAGTAATGAAATATGGGGGACTTTTAATTGAAAGTTCCTTCATTGGTTTCGTTAATCTTATCGGGTTTTCCGGTCCCTTAAATCCACCAGGTCTGACTCTCCAAAAAGCAAATGGAACCAGAAGTAGAAGTAGACTAACCTAGTTCTCTGGATTATACAAATAAATCTGCTTTTGGCTGGACCCTGTTTTTATTTCCGAGGAAATTGACACGAAGCCAAGAGGAAGGGGATTTTAACCTTCTTCTATGCACTCTTAGGAATGGGCCTCTCTGAGGATCAGAAATTCTGTTTCAGCACACCGCTGGAAATCAGAGAAAAATTCATAGTAAAAATCGATAATCGATAGAAAAAAAATAGTAAGCTGGAATGGAATAAAAGCCGATTTACATCACGACGACAGAAAATCTTCAAACGATTTAGAATAAAAATTAGTCCCACTTCGCCTACGCGGATTTGTAGAGAAGATAGGGTTTAGGAAATAGTGTTTCTAACTTGTTCATTTTTTACCCAATAACGGAGCATGATTTGAAGTTTAAGCAGGCTCTCCAGGTGCTCGAAATGAGTAAAGCGAAATCAGCCCGAAAATTTCATGTGTCAGACCCCAGCGAAATTTTTTTCCGCTCAGCGAAACGAAAACTTTTCGCGACAATCTAACTTTTCGTTCACCTAGCAGTACACACGTCAACGGAGCGAAATTTGCAATTTTATACACCAGATTTAAAATATTTACTCGATGGTTGCAAATGTTGAGAAAATTTGCAATAATAATTAATCATGAAATAAAACCTCCTCTTTAATCGAATATCAATTATCGGAAATCGGAGTTGAAGGTAATGGTATCAGAAAGGTGTCTGCTTCATGCTTTGATTGCATAGCCATATATAACTCTCTTCATATTTTGGGACCTTGGGACTGAAAACATTGTTTTTGATAATTAATTTTAGAGGGTTTAAGATGATTAATGTTTAGAGGTCAATCATAATTTCAATGTAATTTAATTGGATTCGAAAACCCGGCGGAAGTGTCGGTGCTAATGCTGTTCTTTGGAATGACATTTTGATCGAAAGTTCCACGATTGGAAGAAATGCTGATAGGAATTGATGTTTGAATGACTTGGACTGTCCCATTCCCTTGATCATTTATTTATTTAATAAAGTTAATTAGCTTCCTAAAGTCAGTTAATATTGGCGTGGCTTTTATAATCATGTAAACTCCGTTTAAAAATAAAGTCTCTACCGTATGCAATTCCTTCAAGTTGCAATCCCAAGATCCCAACATTCCCGACTAAGAAACTGCTTGGATCAATTAACAGCCCCATTTCGAAAATGTACGGACCGAAAGCTTAAATATAATAGCTGCAGCTGCATATCATGTCATACGAGATTGCTCATTATTTTTTGTCCTTTTTTTAATTTTGGGTTTAAATTAAACCGTTCGAACTTCGAACAGGATAATTTAAATTTAAATTCAAGATTGGAAACATATCTAATCACAAATGGATAATTAAATTCAACAATAATAACTTAAATAATAAAGCCATTCTGTAAAAAGTCCATAAATGAGAAGGTTTTATTTGAGAGTCGTATCGATTGTCAGTTTTAACCGAATTGCAAAAAACTCCCCCAAATAACATTCCCACCCCTAAAAACTGTACAATTCTACATTGAGAAAACTACTTGTAGCATGGGGACTTATTTCGGTGGAAATAAAATCTCCACCCCTAAAAACTGTTTGGGAACTTATTTGGGTACAGATACTACAGATACATTCAACATTTGAGACTTTATAACAATGTCACAACACAACAATCACTCATTAAAACGAGCACAAATTGATTGCCGACTAGTTATGATCTCTTATAAATGACCCAACCAAGACAAGACACAAGAAGGAGCATTTAACCTGCCATCAAAATCGACAAATTTTACGAAAAATACACATGTGACATGATAACTACCTTAATTTAGAACTCTAAGATGAAATAACAGAACTCATTATGCTATGCAAAAAAGTGATTACTATATCTTACACCAATATTCTTCGGTATGTAATTCTTAAACCTATTCTGTATTCCGTTACTTGTTACACAATACTAAAATAGGACATTGATTAATACATAGAGATTACATTGAAACAGACTTTGAAATAGATAAGGCTAAATAAAGAATAAACTATCCTTGCCTTCAGCCTTCAGTAGTCACATCCAACATCCTAATAAATTACAAAGAAAGAAAAAAGTTGAAAGTTGAGGATTATAAGCACAACATCTCTCTACAAGTAATTCATATCAATATCTAGGATTTTAAAAAATAAAATTGAGGTAGAAATTCCCGAGATTAGTAGTTGGGGAGTTATTTAGGGGTATTTATTTCAGTAACTTCCAGTTTGTGAAATATGTCAAAGGACAAACACAATAATGAGATTAAGTAACGAACGTGGTTCATGGTTGTGTTCTTGTGTTACAGAAGAATCGAAAGCAGTTAGTAAATGTGAAATGTAGTTCATTTTAGTAACATTTAAATTGTCTCTCTAATTATATTTTAAAATCAAGACCCTGAAAGCTTTAAATAAACCGTAGGTACTTTGTAGGAGGCTAAAAGTATAATTTTAACTGATTAATTAATTACTTTGAACTTGTGATATTCTTTGTTCTTGAGACTTTTGGATATTTATAAATTTTGAAAGTATTCGTATTCGAAATCTATGATGAATTCAATGTCAAACGAGTTTTTCGGGTGGCTTTCCGTTTCGCCAGCGAAAAAGAAGGTCCAGGTTTTTCGCGTCGACCCGAGCGAAAAAGAAGGGTGAAATCGAGCAAAACGAAAATTTCGGCCAGGGTGCCCGAAAATTTCGCTTTGACGTGTGAACCACAAACTGAAATCGCCTCGGTAATTTACCGAAACACGATTTCGGGCCGATTTCGAGCACCTGGAGAACGGCCTTTATCCGAAAACGGACTGGGGCTGTATTTCGGGGGTTTTATTTGAAAGGATAATTTTGACCTTTGGTGGTCTTAAAACCCTAAAAAAGGGTGGGGATGTATTTCGGGAGGGGGGATTCTATTTGAAGGCATAATTCGGACCTTAGTGGTCTTAAAACCCTCAAAAAGGGGTTTGGATTTATTTCGGGGGGGGGGGGCATTCTATTTGAAAGCATAATTCGGACCTTAGTCGTCTTAAAACCCTCAAAAGGGTGGGGGTGTATTTCGGGGGTTTTATTTGAAAGCATAATTCGGACCTTGGTGGTCTTAAAACCCTCAAAAAGGGGTTTGGATTTATTTCGGGGGGGGGGGGGGGCATTCTATTTGAAAGCATAATTCGGACCTTAGTCGTCTTAAAACCCTCAAAAGGGTGGGGGTGTATTTCGGGGGTTTTATTTGAAAGCATAATTCGGACCTTGGTGGTCTTAAAACCCTCAAAAAGGGGTTTGGATTTATTTCGGGGGGGGGGGGGGGCATTCTATTTGAAAGCATAATTCGGACCTTAGTCGTCTTAAAACCCTCAAAAGGGTGGGGGTGTATTTCGGGGGTTTTATTTGAAAGCATAATTCGGACCTTGGTGGTCTTAAAACCCTCAAAAAGGGGTTTGGATTTATTTCGGGGGGGGGGGGGATTCTATTTGAAAGCATAATTCAGACCTTGGTGGTTTTTGAAACCCACAACATGGATGGGGCTGTATTTCAGGGGAATGGAGTTTAACTTTCATATGGGCTTTTATTTCGGTGATGATATATTACACAGTAGCACTTGAACTGTCAATTATGAACAGTCCATGAACCCGGTGTAGGAAACTATCGAGAAAGCTGTCATTTCATTCCCAGAGCAGTTTAAATCATCCATAGATGCCTATAGGAGTAGGAACATCATCGAGAGTAAGTAAAGCGGAAATATTTTGTTTGATCGAAATGGAAGGACTTGGTCCAGAGAGGACTTGAGAGGTTGGGAGAAAATAAATATATAAGTTGATTAGTCCCGAACATGTTTGCCCATTCCGCCCTTGACGACATCACATCGAGATCCCCAAGCACAAAGTTGTTTGTCAAAGAGCTTTCCTCAGGACCAGATGCACATTTACCCAAAAAAAATGTCCAAAACGAATCATATCAAAATATCAACTCTCGATGATCACGGAGCAAAGGCCAAAACGTTAAAACTGTGGAAAAAAAAGTCGTTTTCCGATCTTTAAATCAGTTGTGGTTAGTTACAGGCCATGTTGGGCTTTTTAGGGAATTGTAATTTTGACACTTTTTAATTCAGGTGGTATATGATTCTCTGAAAATAATGGCCATTTGGCTGTCCGGAAATCGTAAAAAGATTTTAGAAATCTCAAATTTAGGCCTTCGAAATCGTTGTAAAATTAAAAAAAACATCGAATTTTTTTGCGGATTACTATTTCTACTCATTTTAAGTTTGTCACAAGTCACAACATTAGAAACAACAACAACCGTCCATAATTCATATTTGCGGATGTTATCGCCCCGTCATTACCGCCCCATTATTCCCGCCCCATGAACAACACCCCATCATTTCCGCCCCCTTAACCCATCAAATACGTCGTGTATTGGGCCAATACCCCCTGAATCTGTCTGCAACACTGTCAATCTTTGGCTCTCAGGTTCGCCAAAGGTTGATGATATGAACAGAATTTAGTGGTAAGTGTCAGTAAGTTTTTGGGTCCGTCTGGTCTGGTCTGGTTGGACCCGTTAGGTACAGACTTGGCAGAAGTTGTTGTTCTCTGTTGAACCTCTTTCCCAGACTTGTTACATAAAAGATGAGAGAAGTTGAAGAAGTAAAGACTGCTTGGCTTTTGGCCTTCGAAATGACGTGACGGTTTGTCTTAATTTCATTTATTTACCCCCCTCCATCTGTCACGACAAAAGGCCAATGGTCACACATTCACGGAAATGAGGCCGTCTAAAAAAATAGTCGGTCAGATAAGGTTTGATAGAACTGTGTTTAAATCGGGCTTTAGCCGTACTTTGCAGCAGAATCACACGTATTTAGCCCTATGGTCAATATAATGCCAAGTTTCCGACTGAACCGGTGTCACATAGATGACCAACTGCAGTTTTGCATTACTCATAAGTTTTGCTAACGAAATGATGTTCCAATTGTCAAATTTCCGAAGTCAATCTATTCATGCTATAAGAAAAAAAAGTAAAGAGATTTCCAGTAACTGTCTCTTGTTTGTAACATTTTAAATTTTCAAAATTTGCAAAGCCATAAATTTTATAAAAATCCGAATATTTTGAATTTAAGCCCTGCCATACATATCCTGACTAAAAGAGCTCTGTATGAAAAAAATTTGCAAAAAAATCGCATGCCCGTTTTAATCTACAAAAGCAAGTTTTTCAAGCCCTGTCGACCAATAAACAATTCATGACTTCCTTATGCGTCTTGATTAAACCCCCTCGCTCCTGTCGTTCAGTGCCGTTTTTCGAAATATTCAAACCAGTAAGGGTAGGTGGCAAACGTAAGGAAATAATAGAACCAGAAGCTCGGAATACGGCCCTGTTCCTGACTTTAAGAGGAGAGGAAGGTTGAATGTCTGTTTAATAAATAAAAAATGAATTCTTCTTTATTCCTCCTCCATTGAAATCAACTCAATCTTGTTCGGAGATAAAAACTCATGAGACCAACAAACGATTCCTCGACAACCTCGACGTTTTCAATCCAATCACAATATACTGCGCCAGCAGAGCTTTTGAATTCCCAGGCAGAGACAGGTAGTCTTAAATCCTTAAGTAACGCACAGTACCGACTATATTCTGGTTTAAGAGCTCTGGGCGTTTATTTAGTTCAATTTCGTAGTTCTGTTGCATACAGGATGAGAAGTGCTAATGTCCAAAGTTATTTGGGGGGCGTTTATTCCGGACTACCCGGTAAGGGAGACATGAGACATATTCCGTAAAATCTCCAGTCTCCCAAGAAGCCTCGGTGTTTAGTGACATCAAATAACATTGTAGTGTTCTCAGTATTCTCTTTAGACGTTTGGGGCAGTTCATAACGAAATTTAATCGAGCTCTGAAAATTTTGATTTTTTTTTAATTTGTAATTTCTAAGTACTTATTTGATAGTACTGAAAATACACGATTTTAGAGGCTTTTAACGGTATTTAGAGTAATTTATGAACGGACAGGTAGTTGTCACCAACCGAAACGGTTTTCTGTCACAAAATCCGAAAACATCTTCTTCAATTCCCGGCTCATAATATATATACATTTATATATAGCTTTATTATATCTCTTAAAATTGAGTAAAAATTCCACCAGTCCCAAGAACTACTACTTTCACTTCTATTTCTCTCTGGATTTCTAAAGTCGTCGAGAAGATTCTTAAAAAATACTGAAATCTCTACCCCAAGAAGCTCGGAGGGAATTTCAGGATTATTAGGTTTCGTATACATAATGAATGAGGCTTCTTCAACTTCCATTTCTATATACGTACACAAACGGAGCTCACAACAATTCCAGGACTTGACGACAACAATGCAATAATGGAATAAAAAACGGGATTTGAATTGGAATGATACAGAAATATCTGTGCTGGGTTTCAAAATATGATGTTACTGTTCATCCGAAACGAGTAAAATTCAAATGATCAGCAGTTTTTTTTAAATAATTTTTAAGATTCAGTTTAAATTTTACGGAATTTTTAGACCTGGGTTTTGCATGATTTATGAACAGTCCTTTTCGACACCTTGTACACTCCAAGAGCTGGAAGTGACAGGAAGCTATTGTCAGAGATGATGACAAAACGATGATACTAGCTGTCGTATCCAAACTGTCATAAAAGGTCAAAGTGACATTTTATTCGAAATGTAGCAGTCGAAGATATTATTGGCAAAACAAAGTTTATTTTTCCGATGAAACGAAAGCAAAAGTTGGAACTGTTTTTCTATCATTTTTTAATAAATAAATGTATTACAGAAAGTGCCTTGGAGCGGACCTCCTGTCCATTTGGGTCTATTCCGGGGGTCAACTGGACAAGATGCTTGACCTCTGTGGTCACAGTCTGCCCCCTCCGGTCATGTCCAATGGTCACAGGTTGACACTGGAGTTCAATGGGGCCAGTTCCTCTAGTTTTGCACGAGGATTTTACGCCAGCTATGCGTTCGTTGAAGGTGAGTGATTTAGATTAGAAAAACCCGGTTTTTGGGGTTTATCTCGAGTCTTATTTTATTTTAAAAACCCTAGATTTCGGGATCAAAAGCGGCCGTCAGTTACGTGACTACCCGTGCGGGTTCGTGTACAACAGTAGCGTGGAGTCGGAGGGGGTATTTAATTCTCCGAACTATCCGGGGATTTACCCCAGGGACACGGAGTGCCATTACTTCTTCTACGGGATTGACGACGAACACGTTGTCCTCACCTTTACGTACTTCCACATCGAGGGGATTAGGCCGTAAGTCCCAATTACAATTAACTCCCTCCGTCTATCTTATGGAACAACAACATCTCCATGTTCTACTTACAAGGCCTGACAAACCCGCAAAGTCACCCGGAGGGAGAGGCTCTTAAGCAGGAGAAATATAAACAGAGACTTATCCCAATTATCCAAACAGGAGCTCTTAAGGGTGGGACACAAATTATGTTTAATTCAGGGGTTTTGTGGATTTTTATTATGTGAGATCCTGGTTTAATGGGTTCCAACAAGGGTATTGCATATTGTAATAAGACGGTCATAAAAGTGAATTTGGATTGAGGTATGTAGGTTGAGAATTAGTACTGGGATATTTATACTCTTTTATGTCCGTATGTATTGTGGTCGTTGCTTAACGGGGTTAGTAATACATTTTTACGATAGCAAACACTTGGTTATCAAATTAAATCTATAGTTGGTTTGTTGGTTTCCGTTTTAAAACTAATGAAAAGCCCAATGGTTAAAATTTTCTTTAAATACCGGGGTTTATAGATTCCAATGATTAGAAAATACTGGAAATCCCATGAAAAAAACAGTAAATAGATCCCTAAGTTTTCCCCATCCTCAACTATTCCATTAAAACCCCCGGGGTTTGTGGATCCCCAGTACATAGAATTTCCACTATAGATAACCCCCATAAAAATCGGGTATGTAGATCCCCAAACAATGCAATATATAAAACTACTGCATTAATCATTTAAAATCCCGGACAATAAAACCCTACCATAATTTGAAAACATATAAAACACCTGCAAATGCCATCAAAAAAACGTGTATTTTAATCCAAAATCTTCAAGACTAGGTATAAGATAAAATTACATTGTCGGTGAACGGCCCACATAAGTGAGAAACCCGTCATTATAATTAAAATTAATTTGCCCCACATCTCTACTTGCAGTTGCCTGGAATCGAGCAAGTCGGACTCGGTGGAACTGTCGAACTTCATGTCGGTGGACTTGTCGTACGGGCGAAAGTGCGGCTTCGAGCCGGAACCCTTCCGCCTAATCTCAGAGGGCCACTTTTTCCGTGTAACATTCAGGTCAAACGGAGAGTACGACGGCGGAGGATTCGCTGGAACCTTCCAGTTTACAAATCAAATAAATCAAATTATTGCTGTCAACGATGTCCGACTGCTGGAGCCTGGAAATTCGGGCAAATCCAGTTCCGACGACGAGGACGGCCAAAATCCCGCTAGCCCAACTACAACCTCACGCTCATCCCAATCGCACAGATATTCATCTCACACTTTTCCCCGTAAGTGAACTTCCGTTTTTTACACTCCGATTTTTGGGCATATTCCATTCTTTACTAATTCAGGGATTTGTTACAAATTCAACGCTTCTCTCTTGAGGTTTTGAATCCGAAAGAGATGGAAACTCTCTTAGATCTTATGGAGAGACTTGTTCATAAATTCTGGGGAGTTTTATCACTTTGGGGACTTGTAAACATCTTTGTGCTGTAAGACTTGAAATGTCTCTCATATTTCATACTGTTTTGAGTCGTATTTTAGAAGGAATTCGTTTGTTTGTTGATAAACAAGTCAGGGGTAGTTAATTGAGGTGGGGGACTTATTTAAGTTGTATTTAAGCCTTGAGCTTGCAAGAATGGAGATCACCATTGATCAATTTTAATGCAATTTAATTCAGATCAAATTTAACCATATGAATAGTTCTGTATTTGGAATCTGATTATAATTACTCAAAATCAATGGTTACTATTTTCTCGTGATCAGGTTTTAAATATTGGATATAAATGATGGAATTGTTACCAGAAAGTGGATTAAATTCGACAAAACTAGAATATTGGACAGAAAACATGGAAGTAATTTATGAAAGACCCTTTAACATTAAAATAGTAAATTTATGATTCCCTTCTTGCCTACTTTTCAGAGTCCTGGATTTGTATCCCAAGTGTGGTGTATCTATTACACGTTATTGCACTACTTACCTGATGACATGAACATAATACCTCCTCAAGGCTCCAGAGGAAACTTCTTCAAACATCCACCTCCAACTGACTTCAGAGGCATGGCCAACGTTCCACCGAAATGTTAAAACACAGCTTTTGGGGAGATAATGTGATATTTTTGCAGTATTTTATTATTAAAAGGCCAAAATGTTGGGAAATAAAATCGATCTAACCTAGTTTTCACCAAGCTTGGGTGCTTTTATTGAATTTATTGCAATTGAATTCGAGATCGTGTAAGAGGAGTAAGTTCACTCGGGAGGAAGTTCACCTCTTCTACGTGGAATCTAATACCCGGTGTTCTTTTAATTTCAAAGCGGGTAACTTGACCAAGCCGACGGGGCCTTAAAGACCGGGGACAAATGCAAACCGATGCCCGTACGTTCCTGCCCCTAAGACTGAGAAAGATTTCTTTCACAAGAACAGAAAACTTGAAAGATTTGTGACCCGATCCGAATCGGTTTTTTCTCGATATCGGTGGACTGTTTTCTAAAGACGGGTTTTGTTCCACAAGAACCAATAGTGGTTCTAAGCTAGGCTAGAGTCAACATGTACATGGTTGGTTAGAGCTTATACAAAGTCTAAGGAGAGGTTCACAACCTACGACGACTAAGGTTTGACAGCTTTGATTTGACCCCTCGAATTAGCCAACAAGTGATTCTAATTTAGGAGTCTATAGATGAAGCCAGTCTGTCGATTGATTCTAAGCTTGGAAGCAGTTCAATATGAAAATATTCGGGGGAAATTGAGATTTTTGACCGTTGGACGCTAGTAAAGGGTCACATTGACCGGGTCAAATTCGGATTAAGCTTCGAAATCCTGACCAGTAACAATCGAAGGACCCTCAAATCGGATTTTTTTGGAGAAATTGAGATTTTTTACCATTAGGGGCTAGTAATGGGTCAAATTGACCTATAAGCTTAAAAAATTGCACTTTTAGTTAAATAGAGGTAAATTTGAACTCCTGACCTCAAAAAACGAAAGGTCACACGTAATTAGGTATGTTTGACGGAACACTGTAAATTGACCACTTAAAGTCAAGTAAGTTATGTCTAAATCCGTTGGTTTTTATGGATGACCCACGGTAGAACTTTCTGTTTTTCTTGAGTTTTAAAAAGCTGTTGGCAAGAGAGCATGGGACATTACCCTCCGTGTGACCCAATACTTGTAAAATGATGGTGGCTTGAGTTTTGGTCATGTCCATAACTTTCTTCTCCGGCCATTCTCCAAGTATTACTTTCTAACTTTATAGACAAATGGCCATTTCTTCCCCCCTTGTCCAAGCAAACAAGGAAGTTGAAGAAGAAGTCTTTTTAAGAAACTGAACCGCAAATTCAGAGTCCTGAAGCCAAAATTCCTAGTAGCAAAAATTCAAGGCAATTTTTCTAAGTGCTTTCTCCACTTCCAGCTCCGTCTTTAGAGTCCGGTCAGGGCTTCGGGTTTTTCGCTTAAGGAAACAGAGGAAAGTTATCTCCTCTTAAGACCGTATGCTAAACTCTTCATATGTTCTATTTTTTTTGTTGTTCGAGATACAAAGAAATGGACAGAAGTGGAATAATAGCAATTCCTTGTTGAAGGCCGAGTTGGACTTGACATTTTAAGTTTTAAGGTCAAAAATACTCTGACCGTCTTGCTTTGCGGTTTTGTTTTTAATTGATGACACTGGACGTTTCGATTGAACAAAGCTAGATTGACAGCGTTGCCGGTTTAGTTTCTGAGCATAGCGGATAAGGAGATGGATCAAACATGTTAAGCTTAATAGACTCGGTAATGCAAAAACTTTCGTAAACAGCCTTAAAGGATCATATTATGAGTTTAAAGTTTCCGATCTAATTAACGAACTTAATGCCTACTTTTAAGACTCGTTGATTATGGAGATGTGTGTTGTTCGAAACTTGAAAATAAATGAGATCATCTTGTTCCGCAACATACATAAAGATTAGACGACTTCGGCTCAAGTTGGACATTGAAGTCTTGGAGTTTGTGGACTTGTAAATATAGATAGGATTTAGTTAGACGATCTCTTGTTTCTACTTTAAAAAAGTCTGGATTCCGGATGAAGGAGAAAGTATTTCTTGTTCCGAACTACAAAGTCCGACATCCGCTCTTTTGCGGATTCCATTTCCTCCGAAATGTAAACAATTTAGTGGCCATTCCATCCATACTGAAATAAACGCCCACCCATGTAGATAACTAGCATCCTTGTACAATCAACTACAGATCCAAATTCGAAATAAACGCCTGGACCACTCAGATTTGAGCTCTTTAAGCAATGTCCTAAATAAATGCCCAGGTATAAATGTTGGGATTTGAAGGACTGCCGTTATCCAGAGACGAGTTCGAGGATGTTGCAGTTGAGGACTAGACACTAGACAGGCCATCAGGATCTCATCGCTGTAAACAGAAACTTTTTGGTATGAACTCCCAATCTTCTCCGTCCATTTAAGTAGAAGTAATAAAAGGCAAATAGCAGATTGGTCCCTTTGACTCCGTTTAACCACATTCGATTCAGTCCATCAGTCCTTTTATACTGATACAAAATATGGACTTTTTCTTCTTTGTTTTACTACGGGTTGGAATTAATGAGACCCCTATAAATGGGAAGTAGACCCCTATTTCGAATGAACTAGACCCCACATGAAACAGACCCCTCCAGGTTGAATCAGACCCCACCTAAGTTGAAGCAGACCCCACCTAAGTTGAAGCAGACCCCACCTCGGTTGAATCAGACCCCACCCCAAACTATTCGCCCCTCCTTCCTGTTGCCCCTCCGATGCCACCATCAATATATAATAGAAGTTTAAAATGGTCATTAAAATGGTACTAGAATAAATAATCAAAATAATATGAGACTGAGAATATAATAGTTCATTCGAAATAGGGGTCTACTTCCCATTTATAGGGGTCTCATTAAATTTAACTCTTTTACTACATGTCTTCTAAACAGAAAACTAGAAGGAAATGACAACGTTCGCGTTCGTTGCATTTTTTATCGAGATTTAGTCAAATAGAATCACGTTGGATTGTCAAGCTAATGAACCCTTTTATTAACAAGACAGTGTTTTTGAATATTTATTTCACTAATCAAGCGTTGGTAATTAGGAAAAATGTCCATCCTGTTGTTAATACTAAAAATAACAAAATATTATTCTTAGACCTTCGACCGATAGCCATCCAACCGATCCCTGTTAAGCTTAACGAGAAATGCTTACAAGCCCAAGTATCTGCCCATCTTGATATAACAAAATATACAGTTAATCACAATTCGGATTCAGGAAACTACATTCAACAACACATGTCCTTCAATGATCACTGACCACATCTACGGAGTCATGGACAAGGGACACATCTGTATTGTAATTTCACTGGATCTTACAATTAGAAAAGCCTTCGATAAAGTCAACAGGTCCATTTTCCTCAACAAAATGAAAAATGTGGGATTATCTAATGATGTCTTCTCATCCCTTCTATCTGACCGCTCCCAGTTTGTCTGTACCTGTAAAGACTGCATTCATAAATACTCATCTAGCAAAACTACTGAACTTGGAATTGCTCAAGGTGGATGTAACTCAAGTTTACTGTTTTGCCTTCTAATAAACGAATTGTCTCAACACATTCAACATTCCATACCTGTTATGTTCGCCAACGACACCAACCTTATCATAAGTGGAGATCCTGCTCAAATCGATCTTCTCATCTCCAAACTACAAACCGACTTGAACAATATTACATAAGGGATGACTACTAACCGAGTTGATGTTGATAACCTACTAACTGAATGATGACAAAACCCAAATGCTAAACATTGCCAAACCAAATATATTATCCAGAACAAAGGAAATCTCACTAAAAATCAACAACACACCAATAAAACGAGTTCAAAACTTAAAAATACTTGGAGTAATAATTGATGCTAATTTTGATTTTACTGACCATGCCTCTAAAGTTTACAAACATTGTAATGCCATCCTCTCGTCTCTCTATCCGATCCAACGTATTCTTAGCAAAGAAAGTAAAATTCGACTAGTCAATGCCTATATATTCCCAAGTCTTAATTACGCCTTTACGGTTTGGAGAAGTTGTAACTCGACAAGTAAAATAGCGACAAAATCATTCGGAGCTCAGCAAGATTTATTTACAACATAATACGACGCGACCCTATCACCTCGCTTATAAATAAAACGTTGTAAACGTTAACGGCAGCTCGCAAAATTATTATATATTGTTGTTCAATATTACTTGAAATCGTGTTGGTTTAAATATAACAATCAAAACTATTAAAAATCAATTGTAAAAGATCAAAATATCGTAGTTTACGTTCACCTAGACGATCGATTCATAATCCCAAAGCTTTCGTAATTGTTCTATGGTCAATTGATTTACATCCACAATAATATACTATGAGACGATAAAGATAATTTCCGTAGCAAATATCTGAAGAAACTGCATATTTGAGAATTGTCCTAAGATGCATTGAATACAACTGTTTCCCAATGTGTCCATCCACTTTGCTATTAAAACCTGTACAATTTCGTTAAAAATTATCTTGTTGTTTGACTAATGCAGTTAAAATCTACTTAAAACACTGTTTTTGAATTATAGATTCTTTTTTTGGATCAATTTGAACAGATCATGAAACAATATTATGAAATGTCCCAATTAAGGCTTTTACGAACCTTAGATTGTTGTTTTGCATATAAAATACTTAAATACCTTTAAAATTGGATTATTGTTTCGAAACGTATTGATTTATATATATCATTCCTGTTTCCAGAAATGTCGATTTAATTACATATTTATTTAATAAAGCAATAGAAATTCTTTAAAAAACATTTTATATATAAACCAATACGATTTCCTCGAAAACCATTTTCATGTACCACAACTCATATCAAACCTCAAAATTTTTCAAAAGTGTTTTAAATTTAGAAAAAAGGATAAAAATCATATATATAAATTTGGTATTAAAACCAATACAATTATGTTAAAACTTAATTATGTGTTCGGAAGTTGATAAACACTAGCGAATATTATGCTTCCATTTCAAAAAAATTGTATTGGTTCTAATCCGACCTGCTTCTAGGCTGCTTAATTTTGTCTTGATTTACATTGACAAAAACGACGGACGGACGGAGGAACGAACTGGTTGACTTCATTAGCTCTAAACCTATTTTTAATAGGCGAGCTAATAATGATCACAAATGGCTTAATAGCAAACTTCAATCAATTTGAATCTCTTAAACTAGCCTACAAAATCATTTCCCGTCAAGTTCCAGATAAATTCTTGGACTACCTCAACCTTGAAGATTTAACCAGCTTATCAACCCACAATAACAATTATTCAGTTGTTGTATCTTATCAATCCGACAGATGAATGAAAAAATCACTAAAATACAACGCAACTAACAATGGACACTATTTGGGTGTGTGCGAGTTAAGGGCTGTAGTAATGCATATAGACTAATTCAACCATGCTGATTACGATTTTAGCTCTGCCAGTTGAGGTCTAGTGGGTCCAAAGTAGGTGGGAAGGTCAAAAAAAGGGGCGTGAGTTCGGACTTTTCTATAGTATTTCCCCGTTCACTTTTCGTGAAAATGCTAATACCAGCACAATGTTATTTTCCTGCTTCTTCCAATGTTAGCGCCCTATCTTCTGAAAAAGTGGAAAACTCGACTTTCTCCTCCTTCCCCCCTTCTCGTCACTGCTAACTTTAAGCTGAAACTGCGCAGTTCCTGACCTTCCCACCTACTTTTGACCCACTTGACCTCAATTGGCAAAGCTAAAATTATGATTTTCGTAATCAGCATAGTCAAATTAGTCTATATGCAATACTACAGCCCTTAACTCGCTTAACACCCAAATAGTGTCCATAGTAAGTTATGGTCCAACCTTCCTGATGTCGTGAAAGGATCCAATTCCTACACTATTTTTAAAAAAGACTCAGATCTCATTACTTCTGACTAATCAAATCAAAGAAACTGAACCAAATCTTCATAACTTGGATACATGTGACATGTCTTGTAATTTATGTGCCATTCTCTTTGACGATATACCTCAATAATTATCTTGACGTTTACTATTTTTAATTCAATACTTAATCTAATTTATATTCTCTTAATAATACATATGACAATATGCTGTGATGTAATCTACCTTCTGTTGTAAGGAAATCACTTCTGGGTTATTATGCTGACTTTCGACAAATCGAGAAAACATGAAAAAATAGATTTACCATTTGTATTTTTTAAATGATTTTACAAGGTCCAATAAGTAATTTATGCATTATGATTTTTTTCAAAAAAATTTAATTACCTTTGGAGAACGGCATACCGTTGCTTGGGAACGGGGTAGGTACAGGTGAATCCCTACTGCCCATGTTTACTCCCTATCTACTTTTGAGTAAAAAAATCAAAACAAATGTCAATAAAAGTCACCCCAGAGTCGAATTAATAAGAACATAGCTAACATTAATCAAGGCCGCTAATGTTTCAAATTTTTATTGTTCACGAGACTTTAATTCATACTAAAGATTTAAAATTTTTTATAGTTTTTCAGTTCCACTCGTCATCTTCGTCCATACTATCCTGGACACGTAGAGACCTTAGTTTCAGTGCTTTCTTTAGAGCGTCTTCCATTGACGAAGGTTGACACTAGAAATAAAATCGATATCACAAATTGAAATACATGTAAGTGTTGGATCTGTTCAACCTTAATTGTATTTTACTGAAATTTCAATATCTAGACAAACTAAAAGTAGGACTAATACTAAACAGTTCAACTCACCTTGTCACCGCTATATTTCTTGGGCTGATATCCTTGCCCGCTTCCGATTTTCTACATCATAAAAGCACATAATATAAATAGAAATTATCTATATGCTATTTATAATGATTCAAAAGGACATTGGCCATGCCTATTTATGGTTGGTCAATGTCCTGCCCGTGAAGTCCGTATATGCCAGAAAGGGCCTTGACGGCCGACTGGTCAAAGCATATGTGCAATGACCTTTCAACCCACCATAATACATACATACATTTATAATGTTCAGGAGTAAGGATTAAGTTCTCCAAAAAGTCTCAGGTAAGGAAGGGATAGAATTGAAAGACATGTGATGGGTGACGTCGCTGATGTAAAAAACTTTTTCTTCTCGGTAATCTGAAAACATTTCCCAATTTCAAAAACCCAATTTTTACCGTATTTAAGCGGAAAAAATTGGAAAATTCGACAATTTCGGTAGAAAACGGGAAATTTTCTAAAAAAGGGTCATAATTTTTCTGATTTCCCGATTTCCTGAAAAATTTCCCAGCAACGTTGTTGCCGACCTGCCGAGTTTTTCCACCAGGGAGGGAGGCAAGTTCAGGAGTGAGGCTTAGGTTCTGTAAAGGAACCTCAAGTTAAGCAATGATTGAATCGAAGGACTTGGGATGGGTCACCGTAAGGTTGTCGGTTCTGAGTCTGGGCAAAAACCCTGACTGGAGACTGAGAGCCTGCAATTCCAAAGCAGTTTAGCATATCTTGATAAGCTAATTCATCTTAGCAGGATGGTGGGGATATGCCTCAGCCTTGGTGTAACTAGTACAGCATCCCGTAATGAGTCAAAGCTACCTTCTCATTAATCCATCCCTCCCCGATGGGAGACCAGCTTTGGCTGTACCGGTTATTGACGATAAAGAATAAGCAAACATACAGAACATTACCCTCAACATTAGTCCTGGTTGACGAATCTGTTCCATCAACGAAGCTCTGGTCTCTGAAATAACCGGATACTTCGATTCTAATTCTCCAGCACTTTGAGCTGGAGGTGGTGGGGGTGCTATGGGTGGCAATGTCTTAGTTTCAGCTTCAACGGATGCAACTGGAATAGGTTCTCCAACCTTAGATGGTTTACATTTTTCAAAAATTGGTGGCGCAGGTGCTCGATAGGTTTTCCTTATTTGAACAGGAAGCTCTTCTGGTATTAATTCAGCTTGACCTACCTTAAGGGTGTTTTTGTTATTGGTAACACACGTCTTGGTAGTTTGAGTGTTTGGAGTCTTAACCGTCAAAACTGGACGTGGAGCAGAATAAACAGCAGAAACTAACTTTTCTTGGTTTTGCTCCCGGAAATTCTGGTTAACACGCGTCGCTTCGTGTCGTTGAAGCCGAAATGTTGAACTTCTTTTAATATTTCCGAACCTGGACTTCTCCTTTTTTGAGCTCATTGGATCCGGCGACCCTAGCAAATCTGTTTCAAATCTGCAAATGAGTTTGGACAAAACGGACGGTTTCTTCTCCTTTTTCTTCCGTGAGGATTTGACAGTTGTTGTCTTAATGAAACTGTCGCTTCGTTCGATTACCTTTTCTGAGTAGCTGGAGGTAGCGCAATGCATCGACTTCTGCATCATCTCCATAAGCTTGTTTCCGGAATGCTTGAGCCGATAAAGATTTTCCACGCACTTCTCAAGGTCAGCAGGTGATACCGCTGTCCCACAGTTAATATCTTGCATAGCCCCCTCTAAAACCTCCATTTGGGTATTATAGTCGATCCGCATTTGCTCCATTCCTAGGAGCACACCATCAGGAGCACCTTGAGCAACTTTATTTTTCTCCTCATTGATAAAGTGCATGAGGTAAGCGTCCATGGAATCGTTATATGGGGTTATTGCGTTTGACCGTAAGAAACGCGCAAACTCGACACTAGCCAGAGTTATTTCCGCTTGTTCCATCCTAAGTTCTTGAAGATTTCCGTTGAGGGCATCGAGAAAATTTTGAATCTTAATTATTGCGTTATCTTTGTTCTTAATCTCGTTTTCTTTAAATTTATCGGTAATGTCTTTGGTTTCAATGATCGTTTCATGGTCTATTTTCATATGGTGTTTCCAGCTACACCCGCAGCGTTTGCAAAATCCGTTGCGGTCAAAGGCAGAGCATTTGCGGAGTTTTTTGTGCCCGACTATGTTCACTATACCGAAATGCTTTTGCTTTCCTGTGCCGCATCCTTGGTGACACTGGGTCTTGTAGTTGATGTCTTTGCGGTCTCCAACGAACTCAATGCATTTGACGGCGGTACAAATCGTTCGTGGTTCCGATAAAGAGTTTGTGCGGACATCATACTCTTGAATGATCAAGTTTTTGCTTAACTCCTCTTTGCTGGCTTCTGAACTCTCCAGCTCAAGTTTTTGTTTCTCTTTTGCAGCAATATTGATTTGAATATTTCGAGTCACTTCCGCCATTGGATGCCGCAGGGCCAAAATGGTTTGTCGGGCATTATTGAGTGAAAGGGTGTGTTTTATGGAATGAGGCGGTTGCGCAGATGCATGCTTTACCAATCTGCTAATCTCTGAAACGGATTTTTCCCAACTTGCGACGTAATTGTCTCGTTCTTCTGGACTGAATTGTACACCATCTTTCATTGCGTAAAGGAACCGAATCGCCTCATTGTCCATACAATAGAGGGTGGACTGATTCAAAGCTATTTCGACGTCTTTGTTTTCCTGAAGCAACTTTCTTAGGGCAGGTAGTGTATCGCCAGGCCGGTAGAAAGTGCTTCTTGAGTTGGTGAAGCAAAACACGATGTTTCTACATGCATCCTTGTGCAAATGGGTCAGAAGTTCCTTGATGCAAAAAGAGAACATTATATTAAGCCGTGCATTGTTTGGTTTGAGAAGGATACAAATTGCGTCGAGGTCCGAGAGATGAGAAATGTGATCCAGAATGAGTTCAAAGTTTTTCTTGTCCTGTTCTACACCGCGGACATCCCCAATTCCAGGGGTGTCAATCAGCCGTATTGTCGAACCATTTTTTGGAAAGGAGTAGGTTTGAGGATGCTGAGTTGCAGATTGACCCGCATCCGTGACCTCGTTTTTGTCATTTCCTGTGACAATCCTTCTTTCTTCGTAGTTATCGTCAGTTATGGTGAAAGAGGCTGGGATGAGGCAAAGCGTTGGTTCTTCCTCCGCCTCGTCTAAGGAGTTGAATTCAATGAAGTTTGCAAATCCGTTGATCCAAGTAGACTTCCCCACACCGGTTTCACCGAGCAAAAGGATCGTGATATCTCCATTGGTTTTAGGGTTATCCTCGGGTTGGGCCAAAGGATCCATCACTATTTTTTTAAACAATAAGGTGTCATAGATTTTTTGTATAGCGTTCATTATCAATCTTACATCCATGTGCTGAGGATGTTTGATAAGAATTAAAGAACATTAAGGGGGTTTAAAAAACCATGGAAATTTTGATTACCTTATCTAAACCAACTTTAAAAACCGATTATCGGGGGGCTCACACAGCCCTAACGTGTCATTGAATCGAACTATTCCTTAAGGGTTTCTGTCACGGAGAAAAGTAGAAGTTAGATCAGTACTCCCACTCTGAGTGGTGCTGAATATGGAAAAAATCACAACTGTTTGGCTCCTCCTATAACATAGCTTTTGACAACAACGAGAAATTCGCCACGGCGTCTTCATGCTATCCAAACGGAACTTCTGTAGCTGTACAACCTCGACTAATAAAATGTCTAGCAACATTAAATGGTTTTGCTTTCAAATGTACGCAGGGCGTAATAACTACACCCTTTTCAGTGACTCAACAGCACTTCCTAATTAATTCATCACCCTGAATAAATCCCCATATTTTTAGAAATTTGGAGACAAGTAATTTTGGATTAAACCTTCTTTTTAGAAATGCCCATCCATTGAGATATTGTAATTAGAAAAACCGAATTAATTCCTCAACCTAAATAAATCCCCCAGTTTTAAGAAATTCGAAATTAAAAAATTAAAACTATATTTTCTCTTTATTTAGGTTAATGTATTGTTTGCTTTTGTTTATCCACAAAAATAAAAAGTTCGAAATGTTAAAATTATTTCTTCATCTGACGCTTTCTCAAAAAATTGGGAAATGGGGAACTTATATAGAATGAGGAATTATTTAAGTGCAATTTTTCTGCAAATACTGGGACAAAGGCCCCAATTGGTTAATCTATGAATTATGGCTATGAATTCAAGGGACCATAGATCCGTTTGCCTAAATGGCGGTATTCCGATTTTTTACTCAATACTATTCATTTTATATATTTATCAAATATAAAAAAATTAGAATACCTCCATTTTGGCCACTGTTGTAATAGCCAATACCCCGAGAGGGTTTTTAACTCGGATTTTACCACTGATAACAGAAAAGGATGAGAAATTAATGTAAAATGTTCGGTTACCAAGACCACGATTTAAAGCTCCAGGGTAGTTATCGCCATCAGAAGAAGTTATGTATTATTGGGGTACTTTAAACCTCTACCCCAATCGAATCGTAGCTGCTACAATTTTCTAAAAAAATCTATAATGTTGATATTTCATGCATATTCTTATTTAATCATCACAATTACTTCACGGTGTTCTTAAAGACTTGAATTAAAATATAACTGTAGTCATAATTAAATTTTTTCAACAGACACCAGGCCCCATTGTTGTATTTTAACCTGTTTTTATGCATAATGTTTTTACCCGTGGGTGTATAAACGGTAAAAATTAATTTTTTCTGATGCGATCACTCTAAAAAATGTGCTTGAACCAAAAACGATCGGAAGAAAAATCGCCACATTCTCACGACCACTCTTGCTTAGTTTACTTTTGAATTTTTGACGTAGATCTAATCTGGAGCCTTAATGGAATATACCAGCTTTGGCATACTTGTCTTTGGGAGAAAAATAATTTTATTACAAATCTTGGCTTGTGTTGAACACGACGGAGAAGATTATTTAGGAACTTCGTGAGGTGATTTTGGGAGAGCATTTGGGAGAGCATATGTTGGAGTAATGATGTCGACTGAATCAGATTCCTTTGAAGGTGAACAATAAAACTATATAAGGGAGAACATTTTTTGCGAAGCTCAATATGGAAGAAAATTGTTTGCGAAGCTTAATATGGGAGAACAGTTTTTGCGAAACTCAATAAGGGAGAACATTTTTAAGAACCGCAATTAGGGAGAACATTTTTGGGTCAAGAAATAAGGGAGAACATTTAAGGACAATATTGAGACATCAACTATGCAGGCTGAAGCATTGGTGGAGTTGGCTTAGAAATCTAGGAACCATTTTTGTGGGAGAAGAGCACATGTCAATAACATATTTCTGAAATATCAAACATTAGAGAGTTAGGGAGAGCATTTGTTCACTCTTAAAACACGGACATTTAAAAACATACACAACTACAAACATGCGATTTACCAAATGGAAATTATGATAAGCATGACACCTCTTGAGAACTATGAGAGATATGGATTCTGTGACTGAATGAACACCAGATGCGCTTTTTCGAATTTCGACCTAGCTGCTCCTGTCGAAATTAAGAAGGGTCGAAGTTCGGGAAAATTGGTCGAAAACGAAATTTAATATATGTCGGTAACCCTACCACCGTGCACCGTTCCTACGACATCTGTTTCTACGATTTGCGGATGATAACCGCCCATCATTCCCCGCCGTGTACATTTTTATGCCCATCATTCTCCGCCTGCATTTTACCGCCCAAAACCGTCCAAAATTTTCGTTCCTTCGCTGATTACCAGAGGCTGTGAACCAAGGTACGTGAATTGAGATCGTAAAGACTATAAAATTCATAAAATAAAATATTTTTTTATGATTCCCAGTAACTCAATTCACGTACCTTGGTTGTGAAACATTTTCAAACTGTAAATTAAAAACCAATTTGAAACAATATAAATCAAAAACCATCTTGAAATCAAAGATTATAAATAATTATAACACCAATGATTGAAACCACAAATATATCTCATTATACCCGAACCATGGACTAAAATCAGTGGCAATGCTGAATAAATTATGATAACGATTTTTCATCGATGTAATACGCAGACAGAGATATTTGTTACATGAAAATGTAACAAATTGTTGTGCAATGATGAAAATGTTACAATGATCAATTCGTTATTGATCGGTGCCAACTGCCAGGATCAAGAACCTGACATTTTATATAAGGGTCAGGGTCAAAGCTCACATTTTTAGGTAACAAATATCTATTTGCGGTACATCGATGAAAATCATTGACATTGCAAGCCTGTACAGCAATGTCACTGTTTATGCTCTATGGTTGTAGTATCATGGGATATTTTGTGTTTTTTTTAATTCTGGTGTTAAAATAATTTTAAAATATTTGGATATTAAATAATAAATATTCAAGATGATTTTCGATTTATATAGTTAGTAATATGGAAATCATCTTTATTTATGTGGATCTGATGCTAGTTCTGTAATTTTGGTAAACCGACCACTGTTCCTACGACATCTGTTTCTACGACATCCGTTCCTGGACATTCGATTTTACATTCTTTCCTATAAGACCGTTGTTAATAAGGTCAACGGTCTTATTAATAAGACATTCGTTCGTAACGACAAATGTCGCCACCGACAAATGTTCCTTACTCGCCTTGATGAAAACCAATGGTTATTAAGTCGTTGTATTAAATGGGCGAGAAAATAAATACTTTATATACATTTGATACTGGTATTTACAATTTAAAGGAACGCTTAATTACGATGTATGACTTTGAAAGGAAAATATTTGGAGCAAACTTTCCAAAAATCAAAGTAGTCTCATTTAAATATCATTGTAATGGTAATACACGAAGTTTTTTGAATGAACAGGAAATAGTTTTAGAGCAGAAGCAGAAGACCGAAAATGTATCGGCAGTAAAATTTAATCTTGGTCCAAGGTCATAGACACGTTTTTTACTGTTAGGAACACTTCTCTTTAGGAACAATAGTCGTAGGGGAACAACCGTCGCAACGGTCAAAGGAACATTTGTCGGGTAGGAGCGAATGTCGTTTGGAACAACGGTCTTAGGAACATCGGTCGGAGAGGTACATTTGTCGTTGAGGAAGGATGTCGTAGGAACAAATGTAGGGAACGAATGTCGTAGGAACCGATGTCGCCGGAACGCCTGTCACCAGATCAATATATCTACCTAGTATACAAATATTAGTGTAAATTAACCCTATAGTGGGCAGATTTTCTTTCATCCGGGTTAGAGACTCATTAAAAGTTTACGCTTTACATGATAAAGAATATCAGGGAACATTATTTAACTAGTGTGCGAAAAAAATGACTAAAAAGAATAAAATAAAAAACCCCCCAAAGGAGGAAAAGTGTTTGTAGGGGAGCGTGCACCAAAAAGAATAAAACAAGATCATTTTCACTTTGCAGTTGCGATTTCAGTATTAGTTTGCCATTTTGATAAATGTATCCATTCAAAACTATAACATTTTCGTCGACCCGGCCGTCAGGGGCTAATTTACTAATCAATTGTTGGTGCGAGCGATTGCCAATTAACAATAAATTCTGAATGCGCAGAAAGCACAAAGGATTTCTGTGTGAATAATAATTAAATTTGAAATTATAATTGAAGGAATTTAAAAAGTTAACATTCGACATGTAGTGATAAATGTTTTGTTAAAATTAATCGCGCTATAAAAGTCGCAGGGTTTTACAACAAACATCCGTCCGTTCAATAACAAATGTAGGCTTATTCAAGATTTAAATCAGCCCAAAAATAACTTAAAACACTAACTAGCCGTATTTGGAATGTAAATGATTTCACAAAAGAAATTCAAAATATTTAAAAAAACGATGATATTTAGAACACAAACAGACAAACGGTTGATATAAAGTTTTACTTGTAAGAGATTTTAACTCCAAGCAAAACCTAAAATGCACACAATAAATGTGCGAATTAACATCCAGTGCCTTTTAACATCGTTTTTCGTTACACGATAGTCGTTCTAATGGAAAGGTGCTCACATTTCCCCAACCATTGAGTGAAGTAAAATTCATTGCTGAATAGCACTTGGATTACTAAATGCGTAATTTTTAGTAATTTAATCATCTTTGATTTTCATTCCGGAAGTTGACGTTTGACCAACACGGTCATCAAAGGAATACACATTCCGCTTTAAATTTATAATTGGTTACTGAAAAAACATCAAAATATTTAACTTAAGTTACAGTAAAAACATTAAAGGTTTTCGGTCCCACCCTTTAATAAACAGTTGCAAACGTAGAGCGAAACCGAATTAACGAGCAAGAGGAAGACGTCAGACACAAGTTTAATGTCGTTGCAGGACGTATTAGACAAGTATTATTTGAGAAACTCACATTTTCTTAACCATACAATAAAGTTCTATATATCGTTGAATAGCACGTGGCAGTATGTAGTTGATGTATGAAGGGGGTATGTAATGCAGCGCGCAGGGTTGCGATTCAAAAAATGTGACATTAGGAAACCTATTAAAGGTGAAATTGTTTCTCGGTTTAATAATAAGTATAGCTCTCGATCGTACGCGGTGTGTAACATGCTCACATCAGAATTTACCAAAAATTTCAAAGCAGGAAATTTTCGTAAAAGTATCGCTGCCACTCCCCTTTTCGCACCTGACTGCCGGGTTGACAAAAATGTTATAGTTTTGAATGGATACATTTATCAAAATGGCAAACTAATACTGAAATCGCAACTGCAAAGTGAAGACGATCTTGTTTTATTCTTTTTGGTGCACGCTCCCTAGAAACACTTTTCCTCCTTTGGGGGGTTTTTTATTACACAATCGTTCGGTACCGGAGCATATTTTTCAGACCATTATTTCCGTGACCATTTTTACACAATCGTTTGGTACGTGATTATTTTTTCCACTATGATCATTTAGTGAATATATTTTCCAGACCATTTTTTCCACCACCATTATTTGCATGACTATATTGTACAATCATTATTTCCGGGACCATTTTGCTCAGACCATTTCTTTCTAATTATTTTTTCACAAACCCGTTCTATGTAGTTAATTGAACTGGGGAATTTAGTAAGAGTGAGAAGTTATTTACGAGTACAATTTTCTGTAAAATGTACACAAAGTCGAAGGCTGTGATTTATTCTTGATTTTGATTATTTTAAGTATTTTATACAAATATTTGACCTGGGAGATTTATTTAGGGTGAGAAATTATTTAGGGGTATTTTTCTGAATGATAATATTACAGTGTAATAGTGCTGAGTATGAAGTTTGAAAAGAATCAGATTTGATTTTCTCACAAATTTATTAAAATTGAGAAGTTTATTTAGGGTGAGGAATTAATTCGGGGTACTATTTTTATATACTTGGAAACAAGTTATTTATCAGCTAAATAAATATTAACAAAGCTGTTGCGGAACGCTTTAAATTTAATTGTTGTATGTACAGTCAAAAAAGTTCCCTTGTTAATATTGTTGGAAGGAAGAAGGAAGGAAAGATTTAGCAGCGGGAATCGTAATGCAGATTCTCAAAAACATAATTTAACCTAATTTAATTTTCGAAGTTCAAAATCGCATAAACCATCCTTTTAATTGGAAATCTTGCGTTGCTTACATATTGCTAATTTATCACTGAATGAGTGAGCAACGTCACTTTTTTGTTTTTATTCATGGTTTATGCGATTTTGATTTTTAACGATGTAAGGTGTTTGCTAGTTATTAAGTGTTGAAAACACTTTATGCGAACGACCAGTCCGTCTGTCGGTGCGATGACGAACGGCTTGACCTACGGTCACCAAATTTTGTACACTTGTTCCTTGGGTCTTAACACAGGCTAAGTTTGAACTTGGGTTAAATCGGTCACACCCCCTGTCCCTATAAATTAAATCCCCCAAAAAACATTAAATCTGTATACAGCTCTTACTCATTTTAAAACTGCCGCTTATGTAGTTCACATTACACTCTATGTCTATCATCTATACATGATTTTTTGGGGGAAATTGAGAGATGAGTTTTAAACGATTCCCATAAGCAATAGAACATCTTTGACGTATACGGGACCACTTGCACTGACATCAGGGTGCAAAACCTGATGTTTGCAACACTTGGTTACGCCCGTTACATCGGTTTATTTAAAATGCAAATTCTCAAACTGGTTGTTGTGCCTCTTGTCAATAGAGAGAATTACATGGCGCGATATTCCATCTTAATATATTTCATATTCTTAGTTGAGCTTTTGAGGGAGACACACACCTCTAGTGCACAACTCAGATCAAGTACACCTTCTATTCACTTACACCAACTCTTGAAAGATTAATTTTAATATTATGAGCAACAAATCGACTAAATCAGAATTATCCGATTCAGATATATCCGATTCTGAATTAAATTACTCTGTAGAATTAGATAATTTGTTTTCCGAATCAAACTCACCGGTACAAATTTATTTAAACAAAAAACTATCTGGAAAACGTGGTAGCTCATCTTCACAAAATCAGCCCAGTGAGTTCAAAAGAAAAAAAAGTGATAGCTCAATAACATCACTAGATATGGAAGACGGTTCACAAGATCCGAATGCGGATCTAAAAGCGTTCATTTCAAGAGAAATTACGAAAAGTGAATCTCGTATTACGAAGGCAATTAAGCAAATTTCGGACTTAGCTACAACTGTAAAAAAACTTTCTGGCACAGTTGAAGCACTAAACCTAAAATTAGATAAGCTAACTGACACCGACATAAGAAAGAACGTGATTGTGTTTGGTATACTTGAAAAGCCAAATGAGAACTGGAAAGATCGTGATTGGGTCAAATCCATAGACTATGACTCCTGCTTTCGACTTGGGCCTACTAGTAAAGCAGAAAGACCGTTATTCCTGAAGTTAGTGAGACATAAAGACAAACTAGAAATAATGTCTCTAAAAGCCAACTTAAAAGGCAAGAAAATCTTCATAAATGATGATTTAAGCATTGAAGATAGAAGAAAGATGTCAATATTAAGGAACAAGTCAACCGAAATCCGCAAAACCAGCTCAACAGCAAAAACCAGAATCAGAAGGAACATTTTGGAAGCAACTGAAGGGGACCAGACTCAACGGTGGACTGTAGATGAAGCCTTTAATCTAAAGGAAGTATCAGCATGATGTCGCGGCCGGCCTTTACAATCAGAAACTACAACTTTATTTAGCAACTTTAAATTACTCTTCTGGAACATCGATGGACTTAAATCAAAAACCAAGACCTTTTTCAACCAAATCATCGATAAGGACCCAGACATCTTCTTTCTTTCTGAAACCTGGCATAGGTATAATTTTAGTAATAAGTTAATTTTAAGCAACTACGAGGTAATAGAAAATTTTGGCAATAGAGTATCAGACATGGGTAGATTTAGTATGGGTTACATCCTTTGTATCAAGAAAAACATACTTAGTTAAGTTAAAATTATCAAGAAAGAAAATGAATTCTGTATTGTTGAAATTAATGATCAACCTCGCAAAGTATTTGTAACTTTTGCGTACATACCCCCGAATTCAATAACCGAGTTATCAGATGTTATAAATGCTGTAGACTCATTCGAGTATCAAAGCATACTATTAGGAGATCTAAATTCAAGAATTTCTAATTCAAACTTATTAGACCTACAAACTTTTACAACAATTCACATGAGAAAATCAAAGGACAATATAATCAACAAGCGTGGAAAAGACCTTGTTCGAATTCTAAATAGCACAAACCTCGACATTCTAAATGGAAATAATCCAGGAGATAAAAACGGTGAATTTACTTTCACGAACAGTAATGGCAGTAGTGTTATTGACCTAGCTTTAAAGTCCAGAAATTTTGAGGACGAAATGCATTTTAAGGTTTTAGAATCCGATGAGTCTTGTCACTTTCCCATACAACTTGTCATTAACAGTAAACAGGAAGTTATTGCAAAAACCAAAGTTAAAAAAGTTATTTGGAAACCTGACCAGAGTAGCAATTATCAAGGAAATTTAGACAATTTATTGCAACAACATGTATCAGAAAGAATAAACATAAGCGAATTCACAAATTACATGATGAAATCGATGCAATCATGTCAAATGATATCGAATAAAACATTAGGATATAAAACTCTTACATACGGACCACCGTGGGTCGATAAAAAATGTCTAGAACAAAAACAAATATGTCGAAAGGCCCTAAGGAACTTTAGAAAATCTGAAATTTGTTCTCATAAAAACGAATCCAGAATCAAATTCTGGGAAGCTAAGCGTTCATACAATAACCCTCTCAAGGCCAAAAAGATCAGGTTCATTAACATATTAGATCGTAAATTATGCGACGCCAGAAACTCAGGGGAGTTTTACAAAGCCTTAACATTTTACAAACCAAAACGACAAAATTCCAATTACAACGAGACAGTTAAACCAGACGCTTTTCGATCCTATTTCTCAGACCAATTTAAAATAAATAGATATGATAATGAAAGCCCTATCGAATCAGAAGGAATCCAAGTTGAAGTGCTTGATAAAGATTTCTCAAAAGAGGAAATTAAATTAGTGATTAAGAAGCTGGCTACCAATAAGGCACCAGGTGTAGATTGCATTCCAAATGAAGCTTGGAAAAATCTGAATGATAATCAAGTGGACATATTACTAGACTGTATTAACTCGCACTGGAAACAGGAATATTTTCCTGCCGACTGGTCTAAAATAAAACGTTGTAAACGTTAACGGCAGCTCGCAAAATTAATATATATTTTTGTTCAATAGTACTTGAAATCGTGTTGGTTTAAATATAACAATCAAAACTATTAAAAATCAATTGTAAAAGATCAAAATATCATAGTTTACATTCACCTAGACGATCGATTCTTAATCCCAAAACTTTAGTAATTGTTCTATGATCAATGGATTTACATCCACAATAATATACTACGAGAAGTTTGAGACGATAAAGATAGTTTCCATAGCAAATATTTGAAGAAACTGTATATTTGAGAATTGTCCTAAACTACATTGAATACAACTGTTTCCCAATGTGTCCATCCACTTTGCTATTTCAACCTGTACAATTTCGTTACAAATTATTTTATTGTTTCACAATTGCAGTTAAAATCAATTTTATCAATTTGTTTAAATCCAAAATACGGATTTTAAATGATAGATTCAATTTTTGGATCAACTTCAACAGTTCATGAAACAATATTATGAAATGTCTCAATTAAGGCTTTTACGAACCTTAGATTGTTGTTTTGCATATAAAATACGTAAATACCTTTAAAATTGGATTATTGTTTCAACACGTATTGATTTATATATATCATTCCTGTTTCCAGACATGTCGATTTAATTACATATTTAAAGCAATAGAAATTCTTTAAAAAACATTTTATATATAAACCAATACGATTTCCTCGAAAACCATTTTCATGTTGCCCAATTCATATCAAACCTCAAAATTGTTTTAAGTTTGGAAAAGCGGATAAAAACCATATATATAAATTTGGTATTAAAACCAATACAATTATGTTGAAACTTAATACTGTGTTCGGAATTTGATAAACACTTTTTTGATAAATGATTTGATAAACGAATATTATGCTTCCATTTCAAAAAAATTGTCTTGGTTCTAATCCGGCCTGCTTCTAGGCTGTTTAATTTTGTCTTAACTTTGATCCACAAAAAGGCCCGACAGACAGACAGACAGACAGACGGACAGGTTGACTTCATTAGCTCTAAACCTATTTTCAATAGGCGAGCTAATAATCCTAGCCCCAATCTTCAAAAAAGGTGATAAGAATAACCCTGCTAATTACAGACCGATTTCTCTAGTCAATACGGGACTGAAATTGTTCACCATGCTTATGACAAACAGGCTAAATGAATGGTGCATAGTACATTCCAAACTATCTGAATATCAGGGAGCCTACAAAAAAGGTAGAGGATGTGAGGATCATGTATTTATTCTCAAAAGTGCCCTACAATATAATATTAAGACGAAGAAAAATAGAGTCTATGCACTATTTGTGGATTTATCAAAATGCTTCGATACAATTTGCCATACCAAATTATGGAACAAGTTATATGCTGTTGGACTAAGCTCTAAATTCATAAATTGTATTAAATTAATATATTCATGTGCAAAGGCAAAGGTCCGTACACAATTCGGAGAAAGCAGCTATTTTGATATTGAAAAAGGAGTTTTGCAGGGTGAAACGCTTAGTCCAAAATTATTCACTCTGTTTATTGACGATCTTATTCAAACTATGCATGAATCAAATATCCCCACAATAAAAGTAGTAGCTGCAGATCTACATCTTTTATTATATGCAGACGATATTGTGGTATTAGCGTATAATCCAATAGATCTTCAAGAGAAGATAAATTTATTGAAGAAATATCTGGAATCAAATAATCTCGTAATTAATTTGGAAAAAACAAAAATTGTCGTATTTAGACGAGGTAATTACAAATACAAAAAATTCAAAATATACTGGGGAGAAACAGAAATAGAAATCGTGGAGACATACACATATTTAGGTATTCCATTGCACGGAAATATGAAAGACGCCGAGATCTGTTCCAAATTTATTTTAAAAGCTAAATCGGCAGAGAGTCAACTTATAGGAGTTTTAAACAGGGCTAAAATTAGAAAATTGGATACAAGAATGAAACTATTTAACTCATTAACAAAATCTGTCTTAATGTACTGTGCACACTTATGGGGCCTAAACAATCAGCAGACAAAACGCCTTACAATATTCCAATCGCAATTTCTAAGACGACTATTTCAGCTACCGAATTGTTCACCTCAGTAGTTTTTGAGACTTGAAACAAACTGTATTCCTATTGAAGTAACATTGTTAAAAAATGCTCTTAATTTTTGGTTTAAAATTATAAGTAGGGGTAAAGACAGCTTAATATACCAATGTTATGAAGGACTTGTTAGAAATGTTAAATTAAAAAGATCGGATAGCAACTGGTTCATGGATCTAAAACTGTTACTCTGTAAGTTCAATTGTGACGATATCCTATGTAAACCTTTTACTACAGATGTGGAGCTACTTGAACTAAAATTAGAAATTAAAAATGTTGTAATTAGAGCCATTGAGATCACTCAACAACAAGACATATGTGAAATGCAAGGAAGCAAGACTCTTAAGCATTATAAAGAAATTAGAACCCATGTAAGATCAGAAGACTTATTAAATTTTGACATCGACTGGTCGATGACAAGAGTCGTAGTTCAACTTAGAGCCAACTTGTCAAGAATCACTATTGATGGCAAACTAATAATCCTAAATGGTATTGAAAAATTGTATAAGAGAGGTAATACCGATAAATGTATAATTTGTTCCATGAATGTAACTGAGGACTTATACCATGTACTGTTTGAATGTCCATATTATCAATATATTCGCAGCATTCATTTTCGAAATTTAGATATTCCTCCAAGCAGAAATAAATTGTCAGAGTTCTTACTGGAGTTCAGTGTAAACAAAATAAAAAGCATTGTTCATTATCTTCGAAAATTTGCAACCATTAGAAATATACGATTAGAGGTAAATTAGTTTGTAGGTACTTTTTTATGTAATAGATTACTACTTATAGCACTAAATTAAGCATAATTATATTCAACTAAGACCTTATTCACTTATATTTATAAAACTATCCTGATTGCAAAGGCTGAGGCCACATCGATCTAGCACAATAAAACCATACCATACCATACCATACCATATTTCATATTCAACATATTTTTAAGTTGCCTTAATTAAAATTCCAAAACGACGGTTCATACATAGAGGGATTTCTTAAGCAATTGGAGTACTTGTTTGTCAGATACCCGTGGTGGTGACCTATGCGGTTTTTTTAACATTACACTCTAGAACTCCAAATGTTTTCATACGGAATCCACGATAAAATCCATAAAACATTAAATGTCCAATTATTGCAATGTTTTGAGATTTTAGATTAAAGTTAAAATACTAATGTACTTTTGAGAATAGAAAAGCTATCCGACTATTCTGATATGTATGCAGTTCATTAGCATATAATATCTAATAAATATTTAAAAATAATATTGAAGCTTGTATATCAGTTGTATTTTATCTCACATTTGAAAGAAGAGAGGAAACCAAGAAATTCATTTAAACACTTTTTAGTCATCTTGACTTTATTAAATCATCATCATTAAATACAATTAAAGTTGTATGGCACTGTTTAGGTTTAAAAATCAAAGTAAAGTCCTTCAGTTAGTTGCCTCGCCGGGTAAATCCCATCTTGTCTTTATGCATAGCAGACTATAATTTATATAGTTCATTGCTTTAACAGTTTTCTAAGCTATAGAGGACGAAACCATTTTCACCGGGCGATTCAACAAGGAGAGTAAAGTTGCATTCAATAAAAAAAATATCAAGTTTTACGTCCCACTTTACCCTAAGAGTGTCTGAGACGGGTCTTGTCTTGATATTCTTTCTGTTAATAGTTCACGGGCTCCTCATTTCGGGGCTTGACTTTAATTGGGTGGAGGAGAGACCGGTGATACCCATTTGGCTTTCTGCTTATATTATGCCAGAGAGCGTAGGAAAAAACGAGAAAAAACACTACACTATATTACCAGAAAAAACTCCCTAGAGTGCTCGGGGAATCGAACCCCGCACTACAAGCGGTAACAGCTCCCTCACTTTACCACTTGCGCTAGTATAGAAACTCTTGGTTACATTAAATTATGACCGTAATGCTGATCATAGGATTCTTGAACCAAAAATTGGACAAAATCCAAATAAGGTTTTGATTTCAAACGATTTAGCGAAAATTTGTTCAGATAACGACAGCTCAGAGATGTCCGTAGGTAACGACACAAAATGGTAGTATCTAGGACACGAAAATATTTCAAAAATACGTCGGTAATTTGATGTCGTAAAGGAGCAAGCGAGGTATTTTCAAAGCCATCCTTGTTGTTAGCGACATCGCTAAAAAAAGTTTTGAAAACTTGTCGCTACCCAGTTCACGTCGTTACCCTGTTTTAACGACGGCTTCGAAAATGAGGACCCAAAGTACATATATCTCCTCAATATACATCAAATTGTAGCAGGTGAATAAATTTCATGAATTAGCTAAAAAATATAATCAAAAATATAAAAAATAAGTGGATGGAATCTAAACCTCTCTAATTCTAGTTTCAAGCACATATTTCAAGTTATTAAAACTGGTTTATCTCGATTTTCGGAGTTACTCGGAGCATATTCTTAGTAATGCTCGGCTAATGAGCATTTATTATGATAGATTTCTGTATTCAGTCTAAGGAAAATAACAATCTTATAGTCGAATGAATCTAATCTTGTCTTGAATTCAATTAGATTACCTAGTTTAAATAGTATCATATTTTTAAATATTTAAGTACTATACATTTTAAATCCTGAATGGATGTGTCTCGTACGGTTTGGCATGTGATAAATTACATATGCTTGATGTACGGCAAATTAAAAACGAACAAAAGAGACTAATAACTAAATTGGTTTGTTTACCAGTGAGTCTTTTCTTGAGCCAAAACAATCAGGTTCCACGAAATAAGCTGAATTCTTGAACTTGGAATGCTTCGAAATTTGTACGCTGAACCGGAATGGAAAGCATTTATCGAGTAACTAACTGCTTCTGCTGCTACTGCTAGTAAGTAGACTGGTTTTGAAATAAATTTTTAGCTTGTGCAATATTCTTTCACTTCAAATTGAGATAATGGTGAGATAACAAACATCCCAGCTTAAGGTTCAATACCCTTGTTTGCTCTGCAAATGTCTTTGTAAGTATAGGCTACTACTATGACATGAAAAAACGAAGTTAATTCAATTCCGACTTAATATACACCATTTTGTTGCAAATTTTATGTATATTCCGAATCTGCAATCAGAAGCTGTGGAACATGGAAGATTTTTAAGATAAATTCCAAAAAACCGGGTAAAATTCGGATTTTCTGATTTTTCTCATTTTAAAGTCCTTTACCTGTTAGATTGTGCTAAAAATGCATTTGTTATTTGCTGTTCAAATCTATAACCAAATTTTTAAAACTCATTCGTTATTGAGATGTCGTCTAAAAACCAAAAACAAATCTGTTTTCTTTTGCATTTTCATGAAAATAACCATTGATTTTTAGCCTGACACCGAGGGCTTATAGAATCGAGGCAGTCTCCAGTCTGTGGAAAAGCACGATAACTATCGAACAGAGTGACATAACGTCACAAAATTTGGTACACACCGTTTTTTTTGTAAAATTAGGAGAAGTTCGAAGATCGGCAAAATCGTTCCATTGGTTGACGGGACATTTTGTGAAGTATGTATTTGTATGTATTTTAAACCTAGACAAAAAACCGGTAGAAAAATAATGGCATATGTTTCTATAAAAAATATATCCATATCAGGTACCAAAACGTGGAAGCACCGAAATACTAACCGAAAATAAACTATCATCACCCTACTCTCTGAAGATTGGTCAAGATGTGGCTATTAATGACCCGACTGGGTGACCCATACGGGTATTTTCAAAATAGTACCAAATTTCGAGTCGGGCTAAATAGAGTTGTACCGATAAGTTTTTAACACTTGTCCAAATGTTCGTAACCTCTCTGTATATCGACGAACCGACCCACTTTCCTACCCGTGTACCCAGCTATTCGAGGTAGATAGGGGTAGACTACCAAAATATGCTAGATAAGTCGGGGTAGGCTAGACGAGGTAGGTAGGTGTAGCATACTGATCTATGCAAGGAAGATAGTTGTAGGGTATGGAGCTACGTGAGGCAAGTAGTGACAGGAAACCGAGCCATGCGAAGTAGGTAGGGGTAGGGCATCGAGCTATGCAAGGTAAGTCGGGGAAGTGTGCCGAGCTATACAAGATGGGTAGGGCTGGGCTAACGAGCGAGTGAATCAATTTTGATTGCAGGTCTTCTTCAAGTGAAGGGAAATTTTACTCGTGTATTCTTCGTGCAAAAATTATCCGTCAATCTCTAGGAATTTAACCCAGAGATTTTTACTCCTCAACAATCGTTGCTGTGGTTGTAACGGAGTTTTTTTTGGTGGAGTATGCTTTTTAATATAATTTTGACTCGAGATCCTTCAGCTAGCTGAAACAGCTCCGTTAGAACTACCGACTGCCGGGTATAGTTTTATTCGGAGTATGGCCTCCTCTGTCTTGTTGACCCCGGAGGGGGTTCATATATTAGTGACAGTGTCAGTGACGGCGGCCTTTACTAGACAGTCGATGCCTCTCGCCTTTCCGCAGCTCATCCAAGCCGCCGAAGGGCCTCACCCTCAGAGAAACAAACGAGGGCTAGGTTCATACAATGGATCCTATCTTCGTTAAAAGAGAAAGCCGGTTCAATGGTTCCCAGGTGAGGAATTACAGACAGCTACGCCCGTTTCATGAACGATAAAGGGGACGTCGCCGTTTCGATGTCCACCTTCGGTATATATTTACGGTAAGCCTTCCCTCATGCTTTGATGGATCAAAGCCTGATGGAAGGGAATGGGGAATGCCAACTAGTAGAGGAGTGTCGACACGGAGTTATGCCAACCAACAACCCCGTCATAATGAGGTCGACTGGGGGACCAAGTTGGCCACTCTCCTCTGATATATGAAGGGAACCGTCTCTACACTAAAGCGATGCCCAAGGGGGGCTGGCCTACAAGTTGCTGAGGGGCCTTACTACCACATTGGAAAAAGTAATCTCCTCGAACGATGAGGAGACGTTGGGTAACCTTTTTCTTTTTCCGTATGCTACGCTTCAAGTTCCTCAGCAATCGGATGAGGTAACTAATTTGACAAAATTGGTCAAGGGTAACACTGCCAGATGAACCCTTGACCCACTAAATAAGTGCACTTCCCCTCCCACGCCCACCACGCCCTGCCCTCAGTAAAAAAGTCGACCCTCAACAGCAGATTGCATAGAAGGTGGAGGCAAAACAGTCGATTGTGACGGCGATGTGAGGGGGGTTATTAGACTGCTTTTGTCGGATGACAACCCCTTCAGACGCTAGTTGTCAAGCAATCCTGTCTGAGACTGTAGCACTTTCCAAATATTTCAAAGAGAGGGGGTGGGGTGAATACACACTAAGGTGAAACCGTTACCAGGGCCAACACCATGTACTGGTACAAGTTGGTTGGATTTACTGTGCTGTTATCATGACCATAGCTTACACATTGCAGAATTTGATGATTAAATCATGGATAAAAGTGACACTCGAAAATGTTGCGTCAGTCGAATGCGACGTTATCGACACAGGATTATCGAGTTTTCAACTTCAAGTGTTGTTCACGATAATTTCAACGCTCGAATATTTGTAAGTTGAACTGATTAATTCAGTTCTGAAGTTGTCGGTAGCTCAATTGTTAGACAATAATTCAAACTCGCGTGGAAATGCTGTACAGGGTGTTTGCGTTCATTGTCCAGGTCTTTAAAATTAAAAATCTCAACAAGAACTTGACCGATTTTTATTTGGTTTGATTTCATAGAAAGTTAAAAGTCTAGAAGGACGAATGCAAAAGAAATTAACAATTTGCTTTTCGTATTGGATGACCCATGCGGGTTTTAATAAAAAATCGAAAATTTAACATGGGGGTAGATGGTGGATATTCCTTAACCACGCATAGCAACAATCAAAATTTTAAAACTTTACCTTCGCTTTCAATCTTAAAAATCTCAATTTTGAATTTAATTTTGGTTGTTGCCATGCGTTGTTAAGGAATATCCACCACCTACCCCCATGTTAAATTTTCGATTTTTTATTAAAACCCAAATGGGTCATCCAATACAAAATGCAAATTGCTAATTTCTTTTGCATTCGTCCTTCTAGACTTTTAAGTTTCTATGAAATCAAACCAAATTAAAATCGGTCAAGTACTTGTTGAGATTTTTAATTTTAAAGACCTGGACATTGAACGCAAACACCCTGTATAACACGGGTCTTGTGAATCATGAACGAATTAAAGTGGAATGAAACCTGAATTAAATTACCACTTGAAATAAATGCAATTTTGGAGACTTATCCTCCACAATCAGTCAATGAGCTCAGTTGATTTCTGTTATGTTTGTGTCGATCTCAATTGCTTTGATATTTTGCTTTTGATACGTGGTAAACTTATTTGAACTCGGCAACTTTCATAAAACAATCATACAGGCTTGTTTCGTGATTTTAAAGTTTCCGATCTAATTAACGAAGTTAAGACCTATTTTTAAGTCCAATATAACTTAGAGTTCCCTAAACATAGTGAAATTAAGTATGTTATGGCACTAACTAGACTAAAACTTTACAACCATGTATCACAACCTCAGGTTTTCTATTGCAAAACTATTGTCGAGATTGGAAAATTAAAACAAAATGACCGTTGAAACCTTGACCTTTGTCCTACACCACTCTAAACTAGCTTGGCCTCCCCTGGAAGGTCATAAATTTAAACGCAAATAAAGAATTTCGAAATATTTAACCGTTCGAAAATTAGAACCCGATAATGCAGACGGGCAAATGAATAGAATGAGTAGACAAAAAAAATTTCACCCTTAATAAAATTGGTTGCTAACTTTTTAATGCGCTTTCAATCAATAACGGTTTGCATATAATTATGATCAGATTTCCTATTTGACAAACTTTTGCCATTCTTCAAGAGTTTCAGCGGCAATCGTCTTGGCAGCGATGCATTCAGCCGGGGTCGGAAGGTCGTCTTGGACTGCTTGTCGCCCTCCTGTCAAATAAACGGCAGCTTCTGTCCAGCCTTCAGAAACGACTTGGGGTTTGGTGAGTAGGGACAGGATCTCGGACTGTGATCGGGGTAGAAGCGTCGTCGCATTTTTAGCGGCTTGAGCAACAGCGTCCTTGAAATTTACGATCGTATTATCGCCAATGAATCCTACCACCTTCACTTCTTTTGTGGTTTTGTCTTTGTAACAGATCTGCCCAGGTCAAAGGTTTATGAGATATATTTGTAATATTTCAACTGTCGGTTTATGAAAATAATTACCAATTTCCAGAAACATTTAGGAATGTTAAAGCCTTTGTAGGTTGTGGGTCCATCCACCAGATTATTTTCGGAGCAGACTCCCGTCATGACGTACCTAATATATTTTTTGAATATAATTTCTGTTCAAACTATTATATTTACAAGGCGTGTTTGATTTGGTGTAAATTCGTGTGTTTGGAAAAAAATTAAAATAGATAAGAAAAACTGTACCCATTAGTTTCTCTCAATTTAACTTCACTTCTGACCTCAAGGGTCATCCAAGGGATTTGATTTGTCCAGGAATCTTGAGGGGCAATATTCACACAGATAAAAGTTTTATTAAGCGCATCTTCAGAAAACCTCATTGGGTTGGCTGGGGTCAAATGTCCCCTGTCCCAAGTGTATCTAGGCGAGGCCTTGACCTTCTGGGCATCCGTCATACTTATTCCCGTGGAACAGTTGTTTTGTTTTGTGGGTGTAGAGAAGGAGGGGCAACTTGGGGCTGCTGGGGTGAATGGTTCCGCGGATCTTGTGACTGTTTTAAGGGCACTCATGAGGTCATGGAGGGCTGTGCTTGAAACAGGCATCTTACGAATTGTATCGTACTTGATTAGCATGGAATTGATCATAACACCGGATGTCGTATTTGCAGGGACAAGGAAGGTAGTTATCCCATCAGTGTCAACTGCCGGGCATGACGATCCTGCGCTTCCAAAAATGAGTTATTGACAGGATATTGACCACTATCAAGAGTTTTGAGCGTGTGATGAGGCAGTTAAATGAAAAGGTTATGGTCAACTTTACAAGTATTATGAGGAAAAACAAAATATTGGCTGAAATGTGGAGTATTTAAAAAATTGACTCATATAAAAAATCAAGCAAATAGACTCTCTCAAATGCTCATAAAAGTCATAAGATATCAAGCAGTGGTCTGATTTTAAAAATTATTAGAGTTTTTGAATGTTAAACAGTTGTAGTTTTAAGAAAATACCAAGAAAATAACACGCTAAAAACCTTTTTATGAAGATAGTAAGATAGAACTTAAATATATGGCCTTTTAGTGATGTAGTTTTAAAATCATGCAAATAGCTGGTGATTAATTTTGGACAATTTTTATAAAATCGATTCTTGATAAAATCACAAAACTTGCTTTCCATATATTTATCTAGTTTTGTCCACTTTTGGACATTTTGGCTTTAAAAAATATATTAAACTTTGGTAAATTTAATTATACAAAGCCAAATCAAGCATTACCCAAAACCGCTAGAGTGGGAGGAGTCACAACTGCCCCGAATGCTGTAGTTCCAACTAGCAGGCCTACTACTGCGACTACGAATTTAATATTTGTTCCCATGATGTTTAGAAATAGATTATAAATTCAACTGTTCAAAGTGTGATATTTAAACGAAATATTCTGTCTATTTATATAATTTTATCCAATCAAGCCTTGAACTTGACACTCCAACTCTTTGACAACCAACAAAACAAGGGACAATGATTTTTATCTTTTTTTGCAAATAAAATCCGGTTTTTAGAGTGTTTTTCTAGTGTTTGCAAAGATGCGTTGGAATTCGTGCAAATTCTATTCGGCTTCCCAAAGTCTCTTGAAATAGAATACGGACTATTCGTATAAATTCAAACTGGGCATAATCTCAATTTTTGATTTCTCATTGTAAATGGTTTCCTGAAAAAATTTCGCAAATAATTTGGCATATGCCGGACAAAATTAAATATTTTTTACCTTTATTTTCGAACAGTCAATAAAACGATTCTCCAATATCCATGTGTGAACGGCTCTTTTATTCAAATCAACAGTCACGAAATCGAAACCCTAATATTGGCACAGCAGGTATTATTAATTTGTACATTAATGTTAATTCCTTTTAAACAGATGTTTTGAGACGACTTCTGCTTGTGGTTTTGCTTTTTCGATTCATGTAAAATTTACAATCAAGATCATGATGAGTTGCTTAGGTTTTGTGTTTAATTATATCATGACCACAGCTTACATGTTCCAGAATTGGATTTAATTATGAAATAAAGTGAAACCCAAAATATTACGTCAATTATTAATCGAATGAAACGTATGTATATAACATGTTGTTAAGATTGTCGAGTTTGCAACTTCGAGTGTTTTTCGTGTTCACGTTTATTTTTATTTCAGCGTTAAAATCGAAATGTACAATTCAGTTCCGAAGTAGTCGGTAGTTCAATTGTTACAGAAAATAAATCAACTCTATTACGTATAAATGGTTTATATAATCATGAACAGATTAAAGTGGAATAAAACATTGAATTAGTTAATCAGTAGGATTTCAAGTTCATAAAAGAGTTCTCCACATTCTTCCACGCAATCAAATAAGTTAATGAGTTCAGTTTGGCCATGCTCAACTTGTGAAGATTAATTTGTCCCTTAAATTATGGGCTTAGAATTAACCGGCCTCTTTTTTAATTGAAATTAGCCTCTTATTTTAATTGAAACAGCTTTGATTGACTTTAGCTTGCACTGATTTGAAATAGTCTCGAAATTTTTAATTGACTTAGCCTTATGAAACTATAATTAAAAAAAAAATATATATATATATTATTTTTATACGACTAATACACTAGTTGCTAGGGAAAGCCATAGACTAGTCGAGATGGGTTTTAAGCCATCCTTTGTACCTAACATATTTTTAAACAAAAAGACTGAAAATGTGATATATTATTTTTAAGCATTTCATCGTGTCGGCCGTCAAGTAGAAGGAGGAAGTTGCCAGGGGACCATTTAGTTCCAACCCTAACGGTGGTTCCGTCCCGGCTTCGAAAAGAAGAGCCGACTGAAGCGGATATTATTATTAGTATTTAAAATATTTTTTTTCATATAAATGATATTATTTAAGGAAAACAGGCGCTTTGCCCTGACACCTAGCGTGTCATTTTGTGATATTCGAGATACTCCGAAACTGCGCGTGTGCAGAAGCTCATTTGAACCATATATAAATATTCTTGTCATGATCTACCCTTAAGAAGAGAAATAAACTCTAACGATTTTTGTTACTAAAAAAAAGCCTTATAAAATATAAATTAGCCTCTTCATACCAAATTGCTTAAAAAGGTAGAATAGTATAGAATGGTATTCCTTAATCCATAAATTATCTTATCATAATTTAGCATATTATCTTTATCGCATAGTTATATTAATACCGCTCCTTCGTTTTTCATTTTGGTGAGCTGGCATGTCCAACTCCCTTCTCTTTTTTAGTTAGTTAGTTGTATGAGTTTACTGCATTTATTAATTTTGAAAATGGCAAATACGAGGTCACAAACCATACAGTTAAACCGGGATTCAGATTCGGAGGAGAATGAATCTGAACCTGGACCACCTAAATAAAAGTCTAGAATCTCTCATATTTGGTTTGCAACAAGAGAAGTTTTTCCGGATTTAAAATCAGCCAAAGATCAAGTTAAGTCCCAAAAACAATGGAAAAATCGAAATTGTACAGTTGAAAAGATCTACTACGTTTGCAAGCATGCCATATCGTGTTTAGCAAAACTGTATCTGCATCTAAATGGTAACAGTTTAAATGAATTTTGTTCATTGGAATTTTCACAAGCATATGTTACTATATCCGTTAATTTTATTCTGTAGATGAATCAGAAGAAGTCGAAATCTTTGTTACTAATAAAGAGCACACGTGTGTGGTTAAAACAAACGGATTCTCGGCTGAAGTCAAAGCCATTATAAGCACGTCTAAAATGAAGGTTAAACCGCCAAAAGTCATCCTTGCAGAATTAAGCAAAAACGGACATAACCCTAAGAGGGACCAAGTGGTAAATTTTATGTCCTATCAACGTGAAAAGGAAGCCCCACCGTGTTTATCTTTAAACCAAATGTTTTGCACAAATCTTGCTAACGTAAGATGTGTGTATGCAAACATATTATGGGAATGGCTATCAAAAATAAGCTATACGTTGTTCGTGATGAAGCAAAAGATGTTCCTTTGGGGCAAAAGCGACGCCGTGGAAGGCCGGCAGTAAATAAAAAAGCTTTGATTGTTGAATAATATTGTTTTTAATTTTTGTTTCATTCGTTTTTACTGGAAATAAAGTGACTTACTGTATAAATTGTGGTTTTAATAGCAAAAAATACAAAGAGGCTAATTTATATTTTATGAGTCTAAGTCAATTAAAATTAAAGAAGCTATTTCAAATAAGGTGCAGGCTAAAGTCAATCAAAGCTGTTTCAATTAAAATAAGAGGCTAATTTCAATAAAAAAAGAGGTTGATTAAAATTAATCCTAAATTATGAAATTGCTCGCTAATTCGAATGAACTGCCCCAATTAGTATCTACGATTTTTTATCAAAAAAATAAAATGTTGTAAAGTCTATAGTCATAAACCCGACAAATAACTCCCTCGTTCTTTACTCCTAATTTTAAACTGTTCTATATTATTACCTTTAAAGTAAAATCCACAGGGAGTCAATAATACTTATTTTGTGTAATACTATCGATATTATTCAAGTTGATGAGTAATACAATTGTTTAATCATGGTCTCTCACTGCTTTTTTTAGAACTACCTGTATTTCAGTAAATAGGACACAGTTGGTAGTTCATGTTTGTAAACTGAAACAAGAGTTCAGTATTTGAGTTTATCGGATGTTGAAGAGACCTAATATGTAGGAGAGTAAGAATAATAATCTCGTCATAACTCTCAAAGGTTATTGCAAAATCAGGGTTGGAAGTAGTTGCAAAAGTATCAAAGGGCGTAGGTAATTGTTACGGAAAAGGACGGTAGCGTAAATGGGGAGTAAACATTGGAGAACTCAAAAAATAACATTGGATAAGATCGAGCCTTTCCACTTCAAACAGACGGACGAATACTATAGGAAATGGAGAAAGTCGAGTTTTCTCGCTCGACTTGAGCTCACAACCATCGCAAGCATTTCCCATAATTTCCACACTGATTTTTCACCAAGATTTTGTGAATTTTTTTTATTGATTTTTAAACAACTCTATTATCGGTTAAAAATTGTCCTTCTTCAACTAAACTGTTTTCTATTTGTTATTGATTTCAGAAGATTGATCTTTAACTGAACTAGGCTTCCGTTCCCGAATCACAGAAGACCTCGGAGGACAAAAATATTTTTCAAGCGTTTTAAAAATGTTTAAAAAATAATTAAAATTAAAAGCAATCCTACAGACTTGGGTAAACATATGTTGTGAACTCTATTTTCACAATCTTGACAGATCTGTGTCGACTGCTTTCCCGATTTCAGTTCATAAAGCATTCAAATTTTTTACAATCGTTTTTAATACACCACATAATCAGCTTAATTAAAACGCAGTTCATGTAGGACAGCAGTTTATTCTCAGTGTATAAACTTGTCATGCCATCAATTAGTCGGAAATTCATAATTAATTCTGGAAGTTGCGAATTTTAATCACTGATTAAAAAACTACTTTTTTGCTCGCTTGTGCTATTTAATATTTCGAACATTTGGAGTCAGATATCTTAAACTCAATTAGATGTTGAAATTTGAAATAACCATTTGTTTCATCTAACTCTATAACACCACGTACAATTCTTGCCTTTATATTACTAGCCCCTATGGATAAATACGGTGTATCGATTGCAATGGAAATAGAATCGTAGAGTAAAATGGATATGGCTATTGTAAGTTAGTAGGAGAGATAAATAAATTCGGGGGGACGGGAACTGACAAGGGAACATTCCCAACTGTACCACCCCGATATTTTTCAAACCAGTCTCATTCGAAAGCTAAAGTCAAATGATGAAACTTTGACATTGGAACTATAGGCCGCTAAAATATATTTGACCTGGTAAAGTAGGTCGGAAGGTCAAGAAGCGCGAGGTATTTCAAGGATTCCTATAGTAAAGCCACGTTTGAATTTTGAGGAAAGGCTCGTTAGAGCGCAATGTTAATTTGGAGGGTCCTCCAATGTTAACTCCCCATCTCCATCGCGACTTTCTGGTGAAACGGGAGAAAGTCGACTTTCTTTTCCTCCTCCCCTTCTCACTAACGCTAATTTTTAACGTAAACTGCGCAGTCCCTAACCTTCCGACGTACTTTAACAGTTCAAATATATTTTAGCGGCCTATAGATCCAATGTTAAAGTTTCATCATTTGACTGTAGCTTTCGAATGAGACTAGTTTAAAAAATATCGGGATGGTACAGTTGGGAATGGTCCCTTGTGAGCCAGGTTCCTTTACAGGAAAGAGGCTTAAAACCCGTCTCTTCTTTTGCGGAATCGGATTTCCATCCCTTCTTCTTATTTGCCCTATTTGTTACTGGACATTACAGATTTAGACTTATATTCACCAAATATATCTACACTTGTTAGTCTTTACACCCTGTCTCCTTATGCATTGAGGTTACACAATGCCAAGCTACGGCGTTTAGGAGACGTAAACTACCCATACCGCTTCTGTTGTATAAGAATCGAGAGTAAGAGGATCCCGTCGGTGGGACTTAAAAGGAAACCTTGAGGAAGATAAAATAATATAAAGATGGAGCTTGGATTAAATAAAGTGGGCATTGTGCCGAAGGACCGGGTTTTTGTGGTGTTAAAACCCTATTTTTGCGTCGTATCGATTGCGTGTCGAAGTATTTGGCGATTTTATTTAAGATGATTCGACTACTGAGCATTTATTTTGGCTCCCTGTATTAGGACAGTTATTTACAATCAAGATAGGTAATTGTCGGTGATCAAAAATTTTTGAAACAACTTAAAAATTATTTAACAAACCTCCTAATGGAGCCTTCAAAATTAATTTCGAATTTTTTGAATCGGGTGATCGAATTCGATTAAATCTGCTGAAGTTTTTTAACTAATTTACCTGCATTGTTATATTTTTCAATATTTTCCTAACAAGTAAGAGTTATGTTAAATTCGCAAAAAACATTGACTGCGAAACCCTATGCCGAAGACAGTACTGATCGTCCAGAAGAACAAAGACTGAATGATAATCCCTGAATTGAATCATGCTTTAAAAGTCAACGGATCGGAAGGAATCCCATCGACATAAAACAGTACTGACATCATTGCCGAGTGTCAATTGATTAAATTATTTAATTTCAATTTTCTGACTACTAGTTACTAGACTGCTGCCACCACTGGCCAATTCTTAAAATATGAATTTCGCTTTCAAATTGTGAAAATTGATATCCTTGTTCGAGTAATATTATTTGTAATAAATGTAAAAATCGGGAACTGTGGGATCTCCTGGGAAAGATCCGGAGTTTGAGCTTTTCTTCGGATTTCGGAGTATTTTCTCCTGTGGTTTGGAATCCAAGGAAAGGGGTTGAGGAAAGGGAAAAGACGGAGATGATGATGAGATGAATGGTTCAGTTCGGTTCGGAATATCAAATAGATTTTACTACTATTTCTACGTCTAGCCCAGAGACACAGACAAGTCTATGGATACCGTTGTAATTTCAATGTTTTTCAAAGGGCTGTTCAGGAATTGCTGCCAATAATTCATAAACCGACAGAGTCACTACGAACTTGCAAGAAGATGTGGTTAACTGGGGGGATAAGCCTCTTGGAAGTTATTGTTTGGATCTCAATATTCTTATTAATATTAAATAATTTTCAGAATCAGAATGTTTTTGAGGAAATGCTCATATCATTTTGCATGATGTTGTTCTAAGGAGAATGCCGGACATGTCTCAGGTACGTTAGTTGTGACACAAAATATATCATTGAAAACGTATAAACCACTCTGTCTCCGTAATTTTTTAGAATTTCTCACGGCTACTACTGTATACTCAATACATATTGGAGGCTGGATTTGATAAATATGCGAAGTACCATTGTCATCTGCTGGTTTTGACAACTATCAGCTTGTTTCGTATTTTTGCTGAATCTTACTGGATAGAGAATTTTTGTACAATTCTAATAAATAGGTTTCAAAGATCCTCCACACCACAACAAAACAGCAACAATACTTTTAATCCTTCGCAGGGAAGTGACCGAAGCTTATTCAAATTACTACGCAGGAAAAACGGCTAACTATTTATGAACAACTCAAGACAGTCATTTAATACTCATAGATGTATACAAACATTAGTACCATTGACGATGGAAAATGTAGTAGAAGAATTTACAATAAATTCTAGTTTAAGCCCCCCAGAATACCTAGCAATTTCGATTATTCCTTTGGCAAAATTCAGGGACTTTGAAGTGAAAAACAAAGCCCTCCAGGCATTTATCTCAAGATTTACGGTAGTTCAATTCAGCTTTGTGGTTGCAGTTAGTGGTGGAGTGTTTGGAGTATTATGGGGATTTCTTAATGACCATAATAATGTCATGTTGTCTTTCCGGGATTATCCTCTCGGGAATTTAATGAAGAGGCCCGCATTCTGAAACCGAAATCCCCGAAAAATCCGAATCATTTGCTAAGTAATCCGGGATTCCCTTCAGGTCTACTAACCCTTTTATTCTCTTTATCTTACCTGCTTTTTCTCGCCGTTTTGTCCATCTCTCTTGGGCCATCTCCCCCTAATTAATGTCTCCGAGACTCCAGCTCATTTGTGCCAGTTTTGTTCTCAAACTTTGACGTTAGGAGCTGGTAGTACGGTTTTGAGACAAGAGTACCGTTTTGTTCTACTACTCCAAGTAAATACCCTTCCGAGAGTTAGGAATAATGTACCTTGTATTGAATTTACACAAGGAAGATAGGGATACCAGTTGTTTTCTCGATCTCTATCTCAGATTTCACTGGAAACTGCAATAAAATCATAACTCACGTCCCAGAAGAGAGCTACAAAAGCAGAATATTTGGATTCTGGATAACTGATCCAGAGATAATTATTACGATAATAATACGAAATATGAGGACTTATTTCGAGGGGGTAGTTATTTTAAAACCTCGTTTCTGGCATTTTCAAATTACGTTCTGACTTGGGTCCAAGGTACAACTGATACAACCGAAATATATCCCCACCAAATCACTGTATCGAATATCCCCAGAATAAATCCCCATCCCTACCTAACTCGCAGGTTCTTAAAATGCAAGCCCTCTCCTGTTAGTATTTTGAACATTTGTAGTAATCCCAGCAAAAGCGCTTATCCCTATCTCATCCGGGAAGTTGAATGGATTCCGCCCCATGATATTCTGCGGTGACCCCTGACCTCAACTGCCATATATAACTAAACGGGTGACGGGATATTATCAGAGTAGAAGCATAATTTATAATATTTAATGGGTCCTGGTTTTGCTGGTATGCAGTAGCTATAAGTAAAAGCTTGTTAGGGTTAAAGTAAGTCTGACAGATGGTAATTAGTAAATCCAGAGCGGCGTGACATTTATAATCAAGATTTGGGGGAAATGTTGACAGTCGACATGACCACCTCTGCCACACCAGGCCATCACTTTCCAGGGGCTCGTTCATATACAACAGCCCCTCAATATTTACCCCGTTTTATTGTTCCCCAACACAAAATTTTAAATTTTAACCCCCTGAATTATCAACGGAAATGTTATATTCCACAAATTTTTATTACCTATTTAGGATATTACTTATGAACTCGGATTCGAAACCCGAATTTCCCAATGGAACCCTAAAATCCTCTGCTAAACTTCTTCTGGTGGGGAAAATCTTGCTGAATTTCATTTATCTCTCCCCATCTTGTTATTTAAGTGTCGGGGCGGATGTATATAGATCTATATTGAGTAACAATGGACTCCAGGAATCTTACGAAGATCTTTGTAAAGAGGAGCAAGTGTGGTTTTCTGGTTATAGACAAATATACGTTTAAAAGGTTGATGGTTTCGGATCGATTTGAGAGCTCACCGCAAAATTGGATCCTTTTATCGGAGAGGAAGAAAGAGACACGGGGTTTCATTCAGATTGAATCTTCCCTAAAGTTTTTAAGTTCCCAGAGCTTTGGAAAATCATTAATTATTAATTATCATATGTATAATAAAATTATTGTATTGTTTCGTACTTTTTGGGCTACATTTTAACGGTTGTGAATAAGAAGCATCACAGTAGGGCCTTGCCATATGCGGAGAAATCCGCCCCGATATATACGTCCCATGAATAGCGCCCCATCATAAGGGCCCCGAAAATAAATAGTTATCCTAATCCCACGAAACGTCCACACTCAAAAATTTGATGTTATTGCCTATTTTGCATATACATTAATCCCGAAATAAATCCCACTCCTATTTCCCAAATGATAAACTCAAACCCGGATAGAAATTTCCCGATTTTAGAGCTCGAAAAATAACTGCCCATGGGGACTTATACCAGTATGTGCAACAAGCCTTTTCCTTTTGATTTATGAACAGTCCCTCCGATTCATCCAATCCTTAGAAATACATATATTCCTAGGAAAACAGTAGAGATACTCGAAGTGCAAGTTTAGACACCTATCAAAAGAAGAAACATTCCATAAAAAGGCATTTTGAAAGGTACAATCATGTTCGTATTATTATCATCGCCACTTTCAACTACAACCTGCAACCCACCCGGGTGTCACAATACCCGGGTATATTAGCAGAATACCCCGAGACATATCTAAAGTACATACAGAAACATATAGTATATTGGGATTGCTTTTGGATTTTGTCTGTCTGTCTGTCCGTCCGTCTCTGTCAGTGGTGGTTTTTGGGGATGATGATGACAGAGCCGGTATTCCGCGTGTCAAGTAGCACAATGTGCCATTGAAGTTCCATTTCCATTCAAGTAATGATATTTTCTCTCTCCATTCTCAAAACATCCTGGGAACTTCCATCGCATTCTACTATCAAACGGAGATGATGATATGAATTTCACAGGCCCAACCGCATCTTCCATCACGAAATTCACAGATCACAATGCACCGGGACTCTATTATATTTTATATTAGGCAGAGAGAGAGGGGATATTGAAATTTGAAATCCCAAATAAAAAGACTTCCGGAGGAGGAACTGACTGCTGACATCATTCACGTTTATTTACTCTATTCGATATTCGTTGCTCATGGAATGGAATGATATGATGTATTTATTTAGGTTATGGATTTTGGAGAGATGTAAGATGATGGAAATAGGATCTATATGAACGAAGGTGTCAAAATGTCAGAGGGGTTTAAAAATTATGAAGTTCCGTTTATGACAGGATTTGAGTTTGAGAAAGATTTGGATACACAGTCGTTACAGGTAGTTTGTGAATGTTGTGAAAAATGAAATCGGGTAGGTGTTTAAAAACTGAATTTGAAATGTTCCAAAAGTGTCAAATGTGCAAAGGACAATTAGTATCGTGTGAAATATAAATTCTTAAGGTTAGGTTAAGGTTAAGGTATTCAGGTGTAGCTCGATGGATTTTAAAAGCATCCGTGTTTATATTCCTTGTTTTTCTGCAGATGCATTACTATCATTAATGTATCTGTTACTATTGATGCTATTTATTTCTGAGACATTTTCGTTCTGTAGCGTTTAGTATGCTCCGTACAAATACATTGCAATATCTATCGACAATTTCTCTTCGTAAATGGACATAAACTTGTAAACTGAATGCTAACGCAAGGCAGGCGTGAATAAAAACATCATCCTTGGATTAAATGAGAGGCACAATAATTTTGATTACATTGATAAACTAAATATAACAAAGTGTTTACTTTTTCATGACAGTATACGCATACCAGATAAATTCGAAATTCGAAATCAAATAAAAATTCCAGTTGTTCCTCTCCGAGTATTTCGTAACCGAATTTTGTATTCTAAGCAAGCATTCTAAATACTGAAATAACCCCCCCCCCCCCATAGTAACTACCTCTCCAGACCTTCCAATTTCAATCTTAAACTGGATTTGAAATAATAACACCCCCGGGGACTTATTTCAGTATCTACCAGCTATAGTTCTTCCTAGTCTCTCGTGAATGATCCAAAGTTTGAACTAAATTCCGGGATCGGGACTACCCGGTCCGGATATCACTGAATATTTCAGGATTTCCCCACCTCAGAGTCTTTGATCTATTACTACATTTACTACTGCCCGGGTCTTATCTAGATTATGATCTACAATCTACAATTTACTCACACTATCTCCACTACTGCTGTCCATGCAATTGAAAGTAATAGTTCGGAGGAAGTATGAATATCGATCAAAAGTGGTGTCGTATCTGGCGAATGAATAAGAGAAAGTTGAAACTATTCCAACTAAAGGAATAAGTTTCTGATAAATTTCCGACCAACTATCCCTCGTCTTTTGATACTAATATTATGCTTACTTGCCGTCTAAGGAGAATAAGAGCAAAGAAGAGAGGATAGTTTCTCGGATGAATGAAAAGACCTATTTATTCGGAGTTTGGTGGAATAAATAATCCGAATTTCGGACAGGGATGAACAAATTCTCTACTCGAGTTTCGAGAATCGGGGAGGACAAAGTTCATTGAAACTATTTCACTTCAACCTTTAAGATTTATGATGTTCAAAAATTCTAATGGAATATATTCTAGAACATAAACTTTGCGAGATAAACTTTCAATACCAAGCAACAATACATGATTCTATTGTTTTGAAAATTAAAAAAAAACGGTTAAAAATTAATCCAGGCTTCCTAACGATATAGTTAGACAAGGTTTATATAAAACTACCTTTAAAAACCCACAAGGGAGGTGCTTGGGATGTAACGCACCGAATCGCTTGATTTTTTTTGTGTTTTGTGTGAATCTACTAATAATACTAACAATTAAAATATAAAATTAGCGGCCCAAATGGATATTAACCGGGTTAAAAATAATCAGAAACATTTTCATGAAAATAAATTGAAAAGCGGTTTTAAGGCTAAAAAATGCAACACTGAAAGTATTTTATTAACTGGAAAGTTCAATAAATTGTTAAATATATTTATGCAAAGACTATTCGTGAATACGATTTCTCTATCGCAGTGATATGATGAAGTATAAATCAAACTATCAGCCGCAAATTAATTTCGAAAAATACATTAGCCCATATTTTAAGTCAGAAAGTGCCCAAATAGTGAATTAAGAACACTGAATGGCAGTAAATGTTGAAATTGGATGTATCTAAAGAGTTAAAGTATCAGTTACATGAAGTTTACAAGAGTTAGACAAGTGAATTTTTATATTTTAATTTCCCAATATCTGTTCCATGTTAGTCGACAATGGTTTGTCCAGTGGCGACAACAAGACCCTGTTGATTCAGTGTGATAAATCTGCACTGGGGAATTATTTCAAGATTTTTTACGAGTCGAATTACAAAACAAAATCCTGCTCAGGGTACACCACGCCAATGGCATCAATTTTAATGCGATCAATTTTAACCAATAGACCCCTAAATCCCTGTTAAAAACTGATTTAATTTGAAACCAAGTGGGCAACCACATGCAGGTCTCAAATCGTGGAATAATCCAGAGATCAGCCCCAAATCCCAAAGCACTTAATCCAATTCCAAATAAATAAATAAAGAAAACAGTTTGAATATTACCAGCCATTTTGACAGCTTTGACCAGATCTTTTACCTTCCCTTTGGTTATTTTCAAAGTGTAATCCATCCTAAAGCGATAATTAGCTCTCGTAAAGTATTCCTCGATTTTATGGTAAATTCCTGAAGAAACAATGGTTCGAAAAGCCCAAGGAACTTTTGACCCTTCATTTTTCTCGAATTTCCATCCGTAATTTGTCTGAAGAATGCTGTCTTTTGATAAAGTAAATGCCAATTTGTGGTAATGCTTGGACAAATATTCAAGCTCAGCTCGTGTTTTAGTTGATAAGTGTACATAAACTCGTCGACCACATTTGACAATCTCCGTTTCAAACGCCTCTTCAACTTCGAGGAATGTTGAAAAATCTTTCAGCGTCGACTTGCAGATACGATTTGGCATCAGTAAATTCCAAAGAAGTAACTCAGACTCGGTTGCCTTAACGGTTCTATTTTCTTCTAATGCCGTGTTTATTCGAGCTCTTGTAGCCATATGTGTATCAAATAAAAGCTTACCGAAAAAGAAATTTTCCGATCCTATGAGGCTCGAATAAATCTTAAAATCCGAATGATCGCAAGGCTCATAAGGATTATAAAATAAATGTGAGTAGAAGTCAATATTTGAAAATTCCCGAGTCACCAGGTCCTTAAACTCAAAAACGCTACGTGACGCACGTGATAACGAGACCCTTGTAACCATTCGTAAAAATAACGACGAGAACCAGCCAAAGTCCCAATACGATCCTGTAGAAGAAGAGCTCGTCAAGGAAGGACGGTACGAAATAAGACTGTTCCAAGACTGATGCAAACATGAAGAAATATGGCGAGAAGTTTTGACGAATGTGTTTAAATTTGTTTAAAAACAAATCCAGGAAGATGGCGATGATTGCAATGGAAACCAAAATTGCAATCCAAGCTTTGTATTGAAATGGATGGAGGTAAATTTCAAAAGCCAACGTTTCTTCTGCAAAACAAGTGAGAAACGTGAAGCTATCTGATGAAGTCGATACAACGGACTCCCAAATGAATTCCACGTTCCCATTATTCAGATGACCGTCAGTGATGTCTTGATTGAAATGAAACTTTGGATACCGAGAATGCCAGTTGTAACTTTTATCGAAGCCTTCTGGAGGTCCTAGAACTTTTTCTTGTTCGCTAATCGCAGTACTATTTGTCTCGCCGAATAGTAATAGCATAATGTAGATCTCGAACCTTCCAATAGACGAGTCTCTGACGAATGGATTCGAAATGGATTCCGCTCGATTTCTCCATTTCGGAGCTATAGGAGCAACATAGACAAGCTGAGATCGTATTTCAAACCTTGAATATAGGCCCCGTAAGGTCTATTGAGATTCTCAACACTGTTCCAAAATTGTGGAGTGAATGCTGAGAAAACCTTGTCCCATTCTTTACGTGTTTTACCCATTCCTTTAAAATCAACTTGAATAAGTTCCAGTGTGGGACAATAAATGCAAAATACGGTTCTCATCATTATCCGGTTCAAATTGTCCAAAATGTTCATTCCGAATCTCAATCCGTCGAGCCTTCCTTAATAAGGATATCTGATATTAGAGCCCCGTCCGAAGGGAATTTCCGTAATTTCTGTTAGGATTCGCTCAGTAATGATGTCAAGGTTCGATGAATGTGTGAAATAAGTATAGTAATTGTTGAGGGACTTTAAGAGTTGAAACTTATCAGAAGTTGAGTGGATACTGTAGGTGTAGAATTGCCTGACGTCGTCGAGGGCCTTTTCTACCGGAAATCGAGAGCTCATCCCGTATTGTGGCTGCGTTGGATAAGTCTGCCAATGATAATAATCCAATTCGAAATAGATGATGTGGTAAACACATTAAATACCCTTGGACTTGGCGACATTTATAGACTTTTGGTCTTCATCTTCGTAGGAAAGGCGAAGCTCCGTATTCTCACCCCGGTAGGGACTCTCAATAAATTGGTATTGGTAGCGACGGATTGTAAGGGGAGTACGCGCATCATTTCAACGCCCCAAAGTTAGAAGTACGCGGCAACGCCCTTAGAAGTACGCGTACCCCACGCCATCTCAACGCCCCGTGGGATCTCCCATCTCGTGGGAGAGCATTAGTGGAGAACATGTAGGAGAGCATTATTGGTTAGGTTAGGTTAGGTTAGGTTACCTACCCCAACTTAACCTAACCTAACCGAGCATTATTGTAGATACTTACAAAGTCACTAATAGAAGTTTGACTTTGCTAAGCTGTTCTTCTGCTACGTATGCATTCGGAAATGACATTTCACGTACACTCAGAAGTAAACAAAAAACTAAAAAATAAAATTCACCTCATCAAACACTATTCAGTCAGCACAACAATTAACGCCAAATTTACTCAACATTTATCATCATAACATAGTCTCGTTACAAACCAAACATCTAAATGTCAGTCAAACACTCCTGTCAAATAATATAGACTTTCTCTGCGTCCGTGACACACTCCTTGAGCCATACCAAGATCCACTACCATTCATAGGATATCAACTATTTCGGAACGACGTAATCGGGAAATGCAGGGGAGTAGGAATTAAAATACAAAATAAATCCTAGATTATGCCATTGAACACATCACTGTAAAGCTCGTTCATAGTTACGTGCGTCTGCCTTCACACAATTCACCTAATTGGCATTTTAAAACAAAACAACTCAACTTTGATGATCTATTTACTCATCTTAAGTCTTCACCTAGACGATATAGGAATTTGTCAATTCTGAATCACCAATGCATTCCTCTGGGAATTACTTACCGCTCCTCTACTCTCGAGCTGGAATGGATTGAAAGAAAACCATTGAAACTGATATCGTCAAATGTAGTCGAAGCATCTATAACGAACTTTCGTCAAAGAGACTGGCCGAATTTAAATATTTGTCAAAGAATTACGACAAATTGAGGTTTACATTATTTAAGGACAGCATCTTTCCGCAGAATTTCGGGTGCCTAGGGCTTTTCGAATGATTGTTTCTTTAGGGATTTACAATAAAATAGAGGAAAATTTTTCAAGAGCACCGTCTCGCTAGGGATGCACTACAATTTGGGTAAAACAAAAGAGAAGGTAGATGCTTGGCTCAAAGCTGTCAAATTGTCGGATAATATTCAAACTGTTCAAAAACAACATTCAAAGAGAACTTGACTAAACCATAATCGGCCAAGTTTAATAATTACTCAAAGTGTTACAATCAAAATTTGTAATGCAATTTTATTAGCTCAAATAAGGGAATCCATAATTAAATTCAACTTAGATTTTAGTGCCCCAATTTAAATTTTAAGTTGCATTCGACTGTGATCCATTATCCAGCTTTGGCAGTGTCATAGTGAATTATATTGACGCTCGCATAAATCAACATATGGGTTTTAGGTAGTAATATCAATTTTAATATGACTGAATCAAGGTTAACATACTATAGGTTTCCTGTCTTTTTTTGTTTTTTGTGTCCTTTTTTCAGGAAGTTGTGCATTAACTTAGATTTCGAATTCCTAACCTTAAATTTTAAATTAAAGTTAATTAACGTAATTTTAAATCATACTATTTCATCATTCAAAGCTATTTTTGGGTGGGACAAAGGATGAACCTATTGTTTAAATTCTTAAACCGAATCTTGCATTTTTCAAAAATAGCTCCGTTGACTTGTACAAGATATCAGTTAAGTTTGTAAAATCTCATAAAATCCAGTTCGCCGCTAACCAAATTCAAATATAATAGTCGAGTATATTATATATTAATATATTATATTAATATATTATATTGAAGTACAGGGTGTCTTTTCCAGGTGTATACAACTTCAATTTATCAACTTTTGAAGTTGTATACACTTAGAAAAGACACCCTGTATAATAGGAAAATAATAGTCCGGATGTAATCCTAACAATCAAACAATCAAATATCCACCACTATCTTCAACCTGCCGTAAGTTCTTATCAAAACGGGTCTACAGTTCCAGCATACCGAACCTTGGATATTCAACCAGCCAATTTTTATCGAAAAATTACAAAGCTGAGCCTAATATTCCTCTTATAAATCTAGGGTTCAAAGCTGACCTGGAAAAATCGACTCTCACTATCCCCAAAAGTGCGGGTTCATTTCAGAGAGGACGAACCCCGTCTCCAAATGGTAGCGGATGTTAACCCCGGAAATTTAATTAGAAGAAACCTATGGATCTACAATAAACAAACTACGAAATATTTGGTTTCACACAACATATGTGTATATTCTTTAGTCTCAAAAATTATAATTTGTATTTTGTGAGTTAGCTTCATGGTTAATTACACCTAATATAACGAATCAAAACGAAAACAAATACTTAATTAATCAACATCTGAGGTTTCGCATTCAGCATGTTTTGTGTTTTTGTTGTATTTTTTTTCGTGTGGTTTCATCTGCGTTGAACTTGTTTTTCAATAGTTGCATCTTTCTTATTATCGGCATTCGGATGCTGGTAGCCGGGCATCTTTTTGTTAAAGTGTGATTCCCCGCAGTGTTTAATAAATTCTTTCTCAAAAATAAAAATTCGAGTTAACTTCAGAGTCCACCTCGTTGTGCCTTTGCTGTGTTTCTTTGCAAGGTAGATTTGTTTCGGAGCTCGACAGCTGCTTGCAACAGAGTTGGCTAACATGAAGATCATAGAAAATGTCAATTAAATTAAAAATTCAATTAAAGTAATTTTACTACATTATTATTGGATAATAAATGAGTATGTTGTCGTCTATTGAATGATTTTTTGTCCTTATATTTCTGCTCGTATTTCTTACCCCGGATATTAGGAGCTGCAGACGGCGAGTGAGGAAATACCGATTCCAAGAAGTCGTTGTCTTCGCATTATGAACTTTTTATTTCATCTAAACTAAACCGTTTCAGTAGTAGGGTATTTTAGGAGTGATTCACCGTGACCTTGGAGAACTTCAGCAATTGAACGTTTTAAATTTCCAGTTTGAGGTACATATTCTTCTCAAATTGCTCCTGAAACCCATTGAAAATTATTTTCAAAGCGGCAGTAGACTGTCCTTTACCTAGACAGGTCTGAACACGATTATGCTTTCTTTAGATGTTAATTCCAAGTTGACGTACTTCAAAAGCCTAGCTTGAGTTCCAGTTTTCTTGACAACCTGATCTAGAAGCTCTTTAACTTCTTGTTTATGGAGGTTTTTGAAGTCAGTCAGATTTTCAATGTTAACTAAAAATATTAACATATACAATACTTAGATTGAGGTTAGGACAGTAAAAACGAACACACCAACGATTATGGCCTCTTTTTGGCACCTTGGTGACGAATCTCTCTTCAAATTACATTTAAACAATTCGGCCCCTATTTAGATGTTCAGTGGTTTTTAATTTCCAAAATCTCGAAATCGTCGAATCTGCTAAAAAGTTTCTTTTCAAATTAACCTCAATGTTAATTTTTTGTACTCCACAACGTTATTTCCCTATAAACTAATTCAGACTTCTCTATAGTAATTGTATATATTTTTTCAAAATTTCAATATCTTCCGTTATGTTAAATTTTCGTACTTTCTTACGTTAATTACTGTGTGCGAATTCAGAGTTCTCCATAGTGACTGTACAATTTTTGGATATTACAATGACAATGCAATAGGAGGTTGAAAACTGCTATTTTAGTATGGCAAAGCACACGTATTAGATTTAGTCAATAAGGCTTAGGACCTAAAAATCTATATTTATAAGTTAAAGAGGCTGTATCCGCGAGCACAACGAAGTGAAGTGTAGAATAGTAAATTTAGTATGTGTTATGGAATATGAAATACAGAATTAGTATGGAACAACAACGAAATTGTGATTCATTTATGAATTAAGTGATTTATATTAATTATAAATGTCAAATTGTTGTCAAATTGATTATTGAAGAAGTGAATATTTTAGGTCTAAATCTAAAGTTGTCAATTGGAAGAGGAAGTAGAACGCAATGTTGCGATTGTGCATTGTGAGTTTGTTGTCTCTCATATATGTAGCATGTATTTAGGATGTTGTCATTTGTTGCGATTGTTTTTCTGATTTTTTGCAAAATCAGTATACAGGCTATTGCTGACTTTTTCTGGTATAGGCAATATATAGTATGTTATTGCGCCCTTCTCCTATATTCAATATATAGGTTATTGCTGCCTTTTTCAATTTGTTGTCTTCGTAATGTTCACTGTAGTAATACGTAGTACTAAATACTGAGACTAAACTTATGTTCTTATTTTCAAGTTGCAGAGGTAGTTTTAAAACCTGCAAACATCATTGTACACGTCTACAGTCTTTTCACACTTTACAATTCATAGTATGTATGTTGTCATCTTATCATCATGAAACCATCATGTATATGGACAGATGTTGTACTGTTCGCATGTTGTAATTCGGAATTTGTATTTTTTAAGGGAATTATCGGGAATTTTGGGAGTTTAGTAATTAAATATTCACATTTAATTAGAAATTTTCCATCTCTCGAATCTACTCTTTTCACCGCACACACTCAGATGTAGGGAAGTCATCTTAACTAGTTATTTTGGATTAGTTAGTGATTTGAGAATAGGGATTAAGAGTCAAGTGCCACGCCTTCCATATTGTGTTTTACAGTCCACACCATCATTATCGAAAGGAATATAAATAAAGCCGACCTAAGTTAGCGGTCGGTACTTTCACCGCTACAGAGGCATTGACGAAAATTTAAACAAAAACATACTCAGACGACATAATTAAAATGCCAACCAGTGTACAATTCAGTCACTACAAAACCATCAAAACGAATGAACCATCAAGACTTAAAAAATACCTAGACTGACTAAATAAATAGACTGAACAATATAATTAGAGTATTGCTCGAGTAGCTTATCAAATTCGCAACATGAGTCAGTTCATGATGGAAGGCAAAGTTGTGAAACTAAATAATTTAGAACATTCCATGTATCCATACAAAACAGCATTGTGTAAATTAAATATCATTACTTTAAAAATTATTAAGTCAGATTTTATTTAGATCATTAAAAATTTATTACTTCTGAATAAACGGTATAAGGCCAACTAAATTCTAAGTCATTTTTTCGTTAGGGGCCAAAAGCAGGTGTCAGCTGTGTAAAAACCATTGCTCCGCAATCAGCTTCTGTTTGTATTTTTTCCGTGGCTTCTTGCGAGTAAGGTCCAAAAAACGTAGGAGCGTCGCTTATTCGAAATGATTTGATTGTATTGATGATTTGTAACATTCACAGACATTGAGTGTGTCGTGGGCAATCGTTTGCGACGATGATGTTGCTTTCACGACCTCTGTTGATGTTTTATTAGTTAGGGCGACAAAAGGGGTAATTGGAGGAGGAATTTCCCAAAGTATTCCAGTGGACCAACTCCGACAATAATACAGCGGTGTTTGTTTTTTTTACTTCCATGTTGTTAAATAAGTCAATTATTTCACTATCTCTCGGGGTAATATCTTAGATCTAGATCATATCTTAGCCATAAAATACTAGATCGGATACTATTGCGTGGAGGAGTTACTGGTACTTCTTGAACATCATCATTGGAATTTGATTCTGCGGGTGAATTTTTAATGTATTGGAATTATGATTTGAGAAACTCCTGAAATTCATGTTGCAGAAGAGAAACGTTGAATGGGACGTAATAATCACTGAAGAATTAAAGTATTTGAAAAGTTTACTTGAAAAGAAAACTAAATGTGGAATTTCCTATAAATATAACTTTCTTCCCTTGGAGTTTGGTTAAAGATGGTAAATTTAATCGTGAAGAACGAGATCAGAGAAATAACAAAATTTAATACTAGCAGTGCTCCTTTCCGCTGAAGCGTTAACTAAACTTCACGGTGTATAACAGATGAATAATCAGCATTGGAAGTATCAATAAATAAAATTATGTAAGTTGGTGGTTCCAAATCAATAAAATTTAATAATCTCCAAATTTCCAACTTCGTACTTACATAAGGGGAATTTGCAATCTGGAATGGAACTAAAGTAGTCTATAAAAAGAGGTACTCGGAAGAAGTGGATTTCGGAAGAGTTTTGACTAATGAAATGAGAGTGAAGGCTATTCTAAGTTTCGGATAAAATCAGATTTAGTTGAAAAATAGATACGTCTTCATCTTTTTGGAAATAGAACTTTTCAATCAACCTCAGTAATTTGACTTAAAATCTCAAAATCGCCTAAATATATATCAATAATTTTCTTAGGGTATTATTTTCATTTTATCCCAAAAATTAAATGCAATGGTACGCCTATGAATATCTTCTCTGGCTTGAACTGGTGATTGCTATTTCTTTAGCGTATTTTCAACTAAACTCCTTATTTCTGTGAGAGTACTAATCCTTTGCCGTGCTGATTCATTAAAATCTCCACGTTATATTCATAAGGAAAATTTGGATGCCGACCGTACAGAACAGAAAAAGGTGATCTCTTGGTTGATTCTTGAACACTGGTGTTGTAAGCAAAATTAAGTTGAAGTCTAAAAGTATCCTAATTAGTGTGATAAGAATTTACACATTAGGCAATCATTGTATATGTCGTCTAATTTAATCTTTCGTGCCCATTTAGTTGGCTGACATATTGCATTAATGATATATTTATTGCCGTTTGGTGACAGGAAATGAACCCAGAATATCAGTAGACAAAAATCAAAATTGTGAATCGGGAACTGGAATAAATTGAGATAAAATATCTGCATTTGGATTGTGAGAAACTGCATCTGCTAACTGATTTTATGAGCCTTTGGTATGTATGTATGTATGTATGTATGTATGTATTATGGTGGGTTGAAAGGTCATTGCACAAATGCTTTGACCAGTTGGCTGTCAAGGCCATTTATTGCCTATTACAGACTCCCTGGGCAGGACATTGACCAACCATAAATAGGCATGGTCAATGTCCTGGTAAACAATTTGCTGAAATAACCTCCGTGCAAAACAGACCGAATGATCGTATCCATTAAAGCACAGGAGGGGTACATCATTTTAGCGGTTTCCTCAAGGGAAACCTTCTTGGATCCGTCCCAATGGGCCAGACCAAGTTAAAAAATGTAGTGACCGGGTTCAGCAGTCCCCGTCAGCTGGGTTTGACATCCCTATTCTGGCAGACCAGTGCAAACAATCGCTCCTAATAATCGAACCGAGGACATACAGCCTTTGGTATACTTAATATCACAATCATTTTATTCAATTAACAATCCCCGGTTGATAAGTCTGTTGAAAATACGAGTTGTATTACTAGCGAAACTATTAAACCTACCAATGGCATATGATCGGTAAATATTGTGAAATGTCTTCCGTAAATGTATGGATTAAATCGTTTTAAAAAGTTTATGAAAAAGTTAGCATCGGTGTATATATTGACTGCTAAGTCGGGATTGTAAAAATTGAGTAACGGTGGATGTGTGAGATGGTACTTACGAGTTTAGAAGGCTTTCGCATGATTATCTCCACATTCAAAGGGAACCGATTTACGTTTGAGTTCGGTTATAGGTTTAGCAATATTGCAATAACCCTTGATAACTTCACGGCCAAAGGACAACGAACCTAAAAACTCAAAACTGATTTTTATCTGTAGGATATGGAATATCTAGGATTGCCTTAATCTTATCTAGATCAGCTTGAATGCCTTCAGTAGAGATTATAAAACCTACGATTTTTAATTGTTTCGCTAGAAATGTACTTTTACTGATTGAAATTTTAACACCGTGTTGTCTGAATCGCTGAAAGTGTTTATTGATATTGGACACATTTCGTGTTATTGGCAACAATTATATCTTACATCGTCTATAAAGGCTAAAACGTTGTTCCAAAGTAGGCAGCATGAAACAATAATTGTTCGCTGATAAGCTGAACCACCATTGGTAATTACAAATTGCATCCTTAAAAACTCCTTTAGTCCGGATTGAAAAATGAACACTGTAAAAGCTATGTTAGCCTCGTCAAGTGGAATGGAATAAAATCCTTTTTCTGAATTCAAAATTGAATTAAATTTGGAACGATGACCAATCCAATCCAAACTGGTTGGGATGTTTGGGATGGAAAATGAATCTTTATGGATCACCCTATTCAAGGGGAGATAATCAATGTCGAATCTTGTAGTGACATCGACTTGTGACTTATGATCTTTCTATTCGTTTACAGCACCCATACCCCACAGACTGTGCGACGGGCGAATGACATTCTGTTGGAGCAACTCTTTAATTTTTTCCCTCTCTTAAGTTTCCAAATGAGCTGGTTTTCGGTAAGGTTGTTTTTTGACAAGTATGGCACCTTAAATAAGTTTAATTTTATTCGTGTAACGGCTAATAACACCCAATTCACCATTTTTGCAAAGCTATTAGGGTATTTTTTAAGAAGGTAACCAAGTTTCTGGATCACCAGCTGAATCATCTATTCTACCTAAAATTGCTTTAATGGGTTCCTCATCAACAAGTACTGTGGAAGATGGTAACTGAGTAGTTGCATTCAAATTAAGAATAATATCTTCAATTGGTAAGTCATCGAATGGTTATGACACTGCGGCACTTAAAACTTCGGGTAAACCTTCAGCATTTTTTGATGAATTGAATATGGGTACATTGACAATAACGATTGAGTTATATGTTTTTCGAATTAACATATCCGGCATGTAACATTGTTGAGCTACCAAAATGGACGTAGCCGTCGTAGTAGACGTACGCTCGTCGAGAAAAAGTAACTCGTTTTGGAGAATTTCCCATAACCTGTAAGAGCTGACTGATCTCATCGATCTGATTTTTTTTATTCTGAAGTTGTTCTATGAACCTTTGATCAAAAAGTGGGGCGGGGACTTTTTCATTGGAACGCATGAGCTTAATGGTCTCATCTACTTTATGCATATTCTACAAAAAATCAGCAGCCGTTTTCATAAGCATTGAAATCATTTTTTCCAAAAATGAAGGATTAAGCCCCTTATAATACAACGAATTTTTTGCTCATCACTGATTTTGTCATCGTAATCTCTGATGAAATTCACCATGGCGTAATCGTAACTCTCAGGGGATTCGCAAAATTGTTGTTTTCTAACTAGTAGTCTGTAGTCTAGTAGTCTAACTACCTAACTAGATCTCCCGCTTCTGTACTGCTTGAGACATTGCGGAATGTGTTTTGTTGTGCTTATATGTTGAAATTGGCCAAAGTCAGCAGCTGAACCTGAATTGCAGCGGCACCCCCTACGGCGAGCAGGGGTCTAGGCTATTGCTGCCTGTTGGACTTTCCAGGCTTTTTGCCAATTTATAATAGCTAATTAATAATATATTATATAATAATATAATTTATATTAGGTAATTGTAAGATCTTAATGTCCTCAATTCAATGGTTAGAAAAGGCTGCAATTTCGAACTTTTGTATTGTCTTGGTTGATATTTAAAAGATTGGTCTCTTTGACCATGAAATTTTGGTGGAACTCTGCCACTACATTAATCGCTTTTTTGGCCATAATATTAGATCAAAATGCAAAATCGTAAATAAATAGTGATACATTATGTCAAATATACAATTGGAGGTGATTTTGTGCTAATCCATTTCGCATGTTGGAATATTTTTGGGCATAACTATGCGGCAATGCAATAATAAAGAATCAAGAAAAATAAATATAAAGGCGTAAGTCCAGTAAAAATGTAGCGTAAAGCTTTCTAAATACATGATTATTTGCTAAGGTAGTTATACTTGTAAAGTAGATTTGGAAAAAGATAATAAATATTTGAACTTAGAGTGGTATAAAACCGAAAACTACGACTACAAAAATAACTATCTATATTACTTAAAAATATTTAACTTGGTTTCCGAGTAGCAGTGATTACATAAACCAGTATAAAAGCTTGTGCTAGGTTCATGAGAAAAGTGAGGAATGTGAAGCAAAATTTCAAGTTTGAGATCTTCGAAGTAAAAGAGAACTAACCTAACCTAACTACATATGAAGGATTCCAGATTATTATCTCGGTCCACCGGTCCATACGGCGTCCCATTTGTTTAAAAAATAGTCTAGCTTATTTTTAATTTTTGCCACTGCTTCGTCGTTTTTAAAGTTTTCACAATTTGCCCCCACAGACTTCTTCAACCAATTTAAAACAAACACGTACTGGAAGCTATATCGAAACTCTGTAGAAGCAGGAGATCCAGAATTTTTCATTTTTAGAAGCAAAAAAGGCGTTCAACAATCCTATTCCAGTCTATTTGTTAAAACATATCGGTTTACCTCCTCTTTCAAGTCTGTAACAAGTCCATGCATCGCGCAAAATGTTATTTGAAGTTCATTTAGCATTGGAATGTTTACTCCATCTGCGGATTTTAGAGGTTTAACCCACTCCATGTATGCCAATAGTTTAGGAAGATTGTCAAATATATTATCTCCGGATTTAGATGGTTTCGAGGGATCATGTCCGCTTGAAATATTCAAAACATAAATAATGTCGTCCATTTTTTACCTCATCTCTACTAAAACTCGAATAGCAGCTGCCACACTTTTGCTGAGGGATGACCATTTCATTATGGGGCAACTTGAGATTTCAATGCTAAATGACTCCCAAGTGTTAGGGAGTACCATGTTCTTGTCCTAAATGGTCTTGTTCCATTCTTAAAATATTTATTTCTTAAATTCTTGTCGGTACGATTTCATCCTTTCCGTACAACCTTTCTTAACGGTTTATTAAAAATGAGAAAGCTTCAATTAACACTTCAGTTGGAGCCGATAATTCCGAATACCAAGAGAACTAAAAAAGAGCGATAAGAGCGATTGAGAAGAATTTTTTGAAAAATGAACTGTATTTACTATTAAATTTAATTTAGGTTCGGATAAGCCAAACGTCGCAGCATAAGTCAAACCTTCATAACCTGAATTTGAATTAAAATACTTTTTCAAACTACTGGAGTAAAGAATGATTTAAATATATCTGGCTAGTAGAGATAAGGTAACAATTATTGGTAATTTTATTCGCAACTAAAGTTGAAAATAAAATTGCCAATAATTGTTACTAATAATTCGACCAGTTTTGTATTCTTTAGAAACAAATCACGTCTAATCTGAAATATAAAATAGATTATGATCAATTCTTTTGATTTCTATATTTACTTGGTCATAGAATTTGGAAACATAATTCTTATTGGTCATTGAGTTTTACAAATACCCCGGGAGAATGTAATGATTACTCGAGTTAAAAGCCAACAATGTGTTCGAAACACAAATTGTGTGTAAATTGTCTTTCACGAAATTGTTTTTAAATAACTTTAAACGAAACCTATTTATGCTTGGAAGCAGAGACATTAAAAGATGAATATGAGGCAAAATTATCAAAAGGAGAGTTTTGTCCTCAGCAACCTCAAGAAGATATTGGCAAGAGCTCGATTCCGTTATGGACTATCGTCGGTAATAAAATATGATTCACTTCCTCTATCTATCTGGTTTTAAAATTTTCTCTTTAATAATATCAGGAATCTTGGGATTAATAATGGTCGCCACTTTAATAATTTTGGAAAAAAAATTGAAAATAATTATAATTAATAATTTTAATAATTTCCAAAATGGGGGCCTGGATTCGGTACGGGAGACGACGGACTTGAGATGCGGCTGTTTGAGGGTTATTTTGAACAACTGAAATTAAAAAATTACATAATTAAATTTAATTATATGTGTTCTAAGAAAAATCTTTTGAATTACCTATTTTCAGAACAGGAAACGGCACAGTGAATCTGAATCTAATGAATCTATAAATTAATTTTATAATAATAGGGTTTTAGAAAATTTAAAAAAATACCAATTGACTCCGTCCGAGTAAGTTCCATTGGTGTTGGAGTTGAACCTCGAATTTGACGGTGGATGTTTCCAAGAACACTATTCGGGATGAAAAAGTAGTCATCTCATCCACGACTTGGTTTGTGTGGATTTTTTGTGCCTCAGCCATTTGAGTGAGGAATTTTTGCGTTTTTTGTTTTTCGTTGTGTAGATGTTCCGACAGTATGGTCACTTCCATCTTAAGCGATGAGTTTTCAGATTTGAGCTTTTTGTATTTATCATTTTCAAATGATAGCTGCTCCCGATGGCTCTTATGTATTTTAATAATACCCATTTTTATGTCTTCCAATTCTTCTTCACATTTTTGAAATTTTTGTTTCTTACATAAAATTTCTTCGTTTCGTAAAGGAGTTCCAGACTCAATTCAACGTTGGGAGTAGTTAACGAGTCACTTTCCTCTTGAACATGATCATATTATTTTTTCTTGCTTTTTCCCTGCGGAGGGCTGTCTATGGGTCTCCTCACACCCGCCAAATGGCATATGCACAGGTTCTATATGGTAGAATTAAACTAAGTAAAATCGGCGGGTCGTATACCATGTCCTCAGGACGAGGGTGTACGTTAAACCCTGATTTTTCTAAGTTGAGGCAAAGAGTACATGGTGTTGGCCATGGTAACGGTTTCACCTTAGTATGCGTTCACCCCCCCCCCTCGAAATCTTTGGGATGACCTACAGCCTCAGGGGTGCGTTGTATCGAAAAAATGCAAAGAGTAAAAAAGGTGGAAAATTTAATTTGCCAGTGCCGTTTGATCTCGAAAGTTAATTTTTTGTGATTTAAACACGCTAAACCATATAAGACTAAATTTTAAATCGCCGTTTTTTGGCCAAATCACTATGTTCGGACCAATAGCACAACCTTTTCTTTTTTCTTGTATATTAAAAACTATACAATTTTTTAATTTAAAAAAAATCGGTTGAAAACCGACCAAGATATGCATGTTCAAAGTTTCCTTATAGGCAATATCATGTAACTGCTATATCATATAGCCGTCGTTATAGTACCGGATATTAGTATAGGCCAGAAACAGTAATAAGTCCTTATCAAATCTCCCAAAAGAGATATCCTATCGCCCTAGTATCCTTAGAATCCCGCAGTTGCAGGCGTTAAAGCGTTGTGACCTTAGAATTGGATAATATAGTAGGACTAACAAGGGTGGTGGGCAGGCCATAAAAAGTTGGGCGGGGTCCATTTAGCTTTGCCGGAGGCCCAGCAACGGTACAATTCAGACGAGTTCGGATATCTATCCCTAACTACATCGAATAGCACGGTATCCGACCGGTACCTACCTCGCATAGCTCGAAATCCTACCCCTACCTACCCCTAACTACCTTGCATAGCTCGGTATCCTACTACTACCTACCCCTACCCCTACCTACCCCTACCTACCCCTACCTACCCCTACCTACTCCTACCTACATCGCATGGCTCGGTATCCTAATCCTACCTCTACCTACCTCGCATAGCTCGGTATCCTACCGCTACCTATCTCGCATAGCTCGGTATCCTACAGCTACCTACCTCGCATAGCTCGGTATCCTACCCCTACCTACATCGCATGGCTCGGTATCCTAATCCTACCCCTACCTATCTCGCATAGCTCGGTATCCTACCGCTACCTACCTCGCATAGCTCGTTATCCTACCCCTACATACCTCGCATAGCTCGGTATCCTACCCTAACCCTATCTTCCTAACCTAAATCAACGGTTTTTTTTACATTTTGGCGCCTGCCGGCGGGGCCCCTGCTGGGGGCAGGGAAGTGGGGCGTTCAATGCTATACTGCTCAGAGTGCTCAGTATACGAGGCGAAAATTAAGACAATATAACAACAATCTTATGTTACATACCATGATAAAAAATGAGGAAAACTCGTACAAAACTGATTTTAATCGGTTTTTGGGTTAGTATTTGGCGCATATCTCACGAACGCTTCGGAGATATGACAATCTGGTTAGTGATAAAAACTCGTAATTAAATTGTTAACAAACATTTACATAATTTTGTCCATGCATACAATTATAAAGCACCTTAAAATAAATAAAATCCGAAAAAACCCGATTTTTACCCGGTTTTCGGGTTTTATCTCGAAAGTTTTTGTTACATTCGCGGGTTTTCTTTGCAGATTTGGAATCTACGCAAAATTTGCGATAAAATGATATATAATATGTCGATATTGAAAACTATGACCAAATCCATATGTAATCGTAGTAGCGTATACTAAAAAAGATGTATTTTAAGTGATAATAACATAAAAACTAAAAATTTCAGAACTAAAGCTTCTGTACTTTATACCTTTAACTACACCGTCTATCTTCCGACGTCCGTGCCTTAACTCAGAACGGCTGAACTTTTTCAATTCCTTTTTCGAATACTTCATAATTAGGTCCTAGCCCAGCGTGAGTTTGAACTTGGACTAAATTGGACACACCCCTGCCCGCAAAAAATTAGAAATCAAGCATCAAACATTTCTTTAACATGTATATCTCCACTTGCACTCTGTAATTCATAACCTATCCATATATATATACGTATACTATACACAAACACATACGGGATACGGGACCACCCCCACTCACACTGGGGGTGTGCCCGCACCAAATGGGGCAACTTGAGATTTCAATGCTAAATGACTCCTACATACCAGTGAAAGCTACAATTGACACGGGACCACCCCCACCCACACTGAGTGTGTGCCAGCGCCAGATATGACAACTTAAGATTTCAATGCTAAATGATTCCTACATGCCAGTGACACCCCCAATTGACACGGGACCACCCCCACCCACAGTGGGGGTGTGCCCGCACCAAATGGGGCAACTTGAGATTTCAATGCTAAATGACTCCTACATGCCAGTGACACCCCCAATTGACACGGGACCACCCCCCACCCACACTGGGGGTGTGCCCGCACCAAATGGGGCAACTTGAGATTTCAATGCTAAATGACTCCTACATGCCAGTGACACCCCCAATTGACACGGGACCACCCCCACCCACACTGGGGGTTTGCCCGCACCAAATGGGGCAACTTGAGATTTCAATGTTAAATGACTCCTACATGCCAGTGACACCCCCAATTGACACGGGACCACCCCCACCCACACTGGGGGTGTGCCCGCACCAAATGGGGCAACTTGAGATTTCAATGGTAAATGACTTCTACGTGCCAGTGACACCCCCAATTGACATGGGACCACCCCCACCCCACACTGAGGGTGCCCCGCATCAAATGGGGCAACTTGAGATTTCAACAACGGTTTGTTTCGAATTCAAATAGAATTAACTCCCGCCCCCAAACAAATTATAATGCATAATTCTTGAACGGGTTAACCTGGGGTCATTAGATTTTATAAGCATGGTATTGAGAGCTCAAGACAAATAATGGGTTTTCAGTTGGGCCGAATCGGTCGCACCCCCTGGGGGTTGGCCTATCTCTCCAATGTTAAATTATTCTTTCCAAATTCTCTTGATGGACTATATATATCGATACCATTACTACTACAATACATATAGTTACAACAAGAGCATTATATCGGTTACACCACCTAGACATAAACCTATCCCATCCATGTTAATTTTTTTTCATTTTTCACTCATAGGCTATGGAAAACTTTTCTACTACAACTGCAGAGCCTAATATAGGCCCCACCCACTTTTCTTTGCCTTATCCCTCCCATGTTCAATTTGTTTTTCAATTTTCACCTATGGTCTATAGATAACTATTTTGTGAGATCTGCAGATCATAATTAAGGCCGAATGCACTTAAACATTATAAACTTCTATATTACTACCATATGAATTATTTTTCACATCGTTACATCTTAAAGTTTACAACACTTCGTTACATTAATTACAAGAATTTATTGTGTATGTCTTTAAATAAAAGGCCCCTGTATTTGGATCCTCTTACATATCCGCGATCAGCGTACATATACTCTTCAAATTGAAATAAAATACTTTGTAAAGTAGCTGATGCCATTATATAAATACTAACGGAATATTAAATAAGCCCTTTTCACTTCAAACAATTAAATAAACTACAGCTAAAAAGAGACTTCTAAGTTGAGTAGCTCTCAAAAGAAGAAAACAAGAATAATCTTCAAGTTTTTTAAATACTTCTGTTTCTGAAACTACATTTGCCTCAATATGGGCCTCGATCCAGAAAGAGACATTGTGAATACCTAATAATAATAAACCGTTTAAACGCACATCAAATAAGGGTGAAATTCTAGGACATGAGCACGGTTTTGTACAAGAATCTCAGATTTCCCCAACCATAAAGTAAAGTCGTGCACATAACGTCGTGTTAGAGAACGTGCGTCGTGCCGGTGCTAACGGACCACCATTACCCGTCACTACTACTTTTTAACAACTAATGCTGTGATCTTAATCTAACCTCTTTGTAAGGGTATCACTATAAGTAAATAAATAACATGGTGGGGCCGCTTTTTTAACATTGTGGTAGATTAGCAAAACGCAAAGGGTGTGACCGATATGACCCAACTTCGAACTGAACGTGAGTTAGAACCCATAAATTGCATATTCGAAAAAACAATTTGAACAACTTGAGCCTTTTTTAGTTGACATGTCAAAGATGTTCTATAACTAACAGGAATCGTTTAAGACGCATATCCCAATTTCCTCCAAAATGCCCGCGTGTTATACAGATCCAAATTTGTGAACCGGGCCACGGCCAACTAACGGTTTAATTAAAAACATATCCAAGCAACCATAAAGGGCCCGTTGGCTATCCCCCTTCATTTTATACCCATAAATTGGTATGTATTTCATATCCATTCCCTTGGCATAACCTTTGGATGACCCCTACAGGTCAACCAATCAACCAATTTGTACCATCCTCGAACTTGGCCTGGCAGTTATCGCTGCGACATGAATAAAGGTGAGACAAGGGCATCCATATAAGCCCTAACTCACGGCCTAAAACTACAGAATTTTTTTCGATTCAATCCATAAGTAGATTGGAAATTATCATGTTAGAGCAACAAAATAGCAGTGCGATAGATCCATCGTTTTGTTATTGCTCGCTTACTTCATTGCCTTATACAAAATAGTATAACAAGATATTCAAAAGATTTAACTACGAGTTGGGTCCGCCACTCATAAAATAAACCCAGAAAATGTATTTTCAAACTGAAAAAATTGAAATGTAACCGAATTCTACTAACACTACAATATATGCAGCCTTTCTACAAGCGTGTTGCTCATTAACTCATCATCGATTTTTCGAATCTTTTGGGTATGACGATGTACGCTATTTCAATCTTTTGGAGATAAGGACAACGAAAACAATCAATTTAGGTAGTCTTATCTCAGAGTTTTCCATTTCTCACCTCTCTAGTGCTGATGATGCATTAAACCATACGATAAAGCGATATACAGGATGTTCAGTAACAAAATTAGATTAGAAGTTTCAAGACCGGAAACTATCCAAGAAATACACTGTAATACGGCCACTCATTATTTTCATAAAACCGATACTTCGCTCTTATTATTTTTAAATCCCATCCGTTTTGACATGTATATAAGGGCAAGTAGGATGAACGTGTTCGTATTGGGCTTGCATAAATTTCAATGAATATAGTAATTAATTGTTAAAGACACACGATGATCATTTCGCGTGTTTTCCTCACTACCAGAGAGTTCCTAATAAATCCTAAACTTTTAATTAGAAACTAAACATTAGTAACTTTTTTTTGAACCATGTTTGGCTGAAATATTTAAAATTCGTTATTAGAAAATGTTAAAAATCCGTCTATCTTTAAAAACTAGGATGTCTTCATCACTTGAATAACAAAGGGTGTTATTCTATAAAATCTAAGAGTAAGGTACATTTTAAAGTGGTACGAGAGAGAGAGGCCCATATTGAGGCAAATGTAGTTTCAGAAACAGAAGTATTTAAAAAACTTGAAGATTATTCTTGTTTTCTTCTTTTGAGAGCTACTCAACTTAGAAGTCTCTTTTTAGCTGTAGTTTATATTTATTTATTTTATTTATATTCCAAAGGCATGTCTTCGTTAGCAATTAAATCGAGAGCGTTTTCCTGGACGTCGTTTGGTTCGTCCAGAATGATGATAGAATCACTGGAAACGGAACGACGAAAATCCCCAAACTGGATATCGGAATCCACTCGTGAAATTGTACGAAGAATGAATGATTCGGTGGGATATTCAGCATCACAGAAGAATAAAGTGCAACTGTTGAGGGAAACGGTTTGAATAAAATAAGAAAGAACTGTAAGAAAAGTACAATTTTATTTTTAATCTGTAAAATGGGCCACAGATACATATGCGTATTAGATTTCCTTAATATAACAAAGCTTTCGTCGGTAGATAAGCATTTGGCAATAATCCGAATCGGGCAATTGTGCATTTGGGCACAACTCGTTGGAGCGGACTCGCTTTGTGTCCAAAATTGGACAGAACTCGCAGGCCGGGAGGCCTTATTGACGATTTCTCCTCTATTTTGGGACCTATGTCCCGCTGAGTCGACGTCTTGGGTAGTAGGTAAGTTTTTTTTATTTATTTGGGGTATTTTGAATTTGGAATTTTGGGAATCTTTTTAAAATTATAGAATTTATTAATTTAATTTTAATTTCAGGAATTTTATATAGCCTTGGCTTGCCGTAGTGGGTTTCATCACATGGGTGCTGAAACGGTCCGGATGTTTGCGGTGGATAGACATCCGCTTGGGGCGGATGAAAACCGCTGGGGGGATCGTCTTAGACGTTTTGTCCATCCGCTGGAACCCTCCACGTACTCGCCCTCGCCCTAGATGGATGGAGGAAGGCGCCTTTGAGGCGGAGGTCAGACCACCCTCCAATCCAGACCCTAGCGTAGAGGAACGTCGGTCCCGTCAAGTTCCTATGGAACAAGCACCACCTCCCATTCCTGCCCTGGTCGAGGTTTGCCCAGCTTCTTCTGTGGCTGACCTGCTTCAGTTGGAAGAAGAACGTCCCGCTGTCCCGGAAGAACACTCCGCTGTTCAGGATGAGGAGGTTGCACCTCGCCATCCTGACCTCATCGATTTAGCTGCACCTGCGGTTGTGGAACACCCAGTCGATTTTGATGCCGAAGATGTAAACCCTGTCCCCCTTTGAACAAGTTCGAGGCTCAAGAGAGCCAGCACCCGCTTAAGGGATTATTTTTATTGAGCCCTTAAGGCTGCATTTAACAGTTGGTTGAATAAAATCGGCTTATGCCATTTAAATTATTTTAAAATTTGCAATTTCATGTTTATTGCATATTTAAAAAGGGGCGGAGTAGCAATTTATTTGCAATTTTATTTGCAACTTTAGTTGCGAATAAAATTGCCAATAATTGTTACTTCATATCTACTCTGGCTGATTGAATAGAACTTGAAAATTTGATTCTGTTTCTTAACCAATTCACTTGGGGAATTTGTAGAGATTTGTGAAGAGTTTTAATTTCCTCAAGCGAAAACCAAAAGTAGAGCAAGGCTTCATCCGTTGGATTGCGGCAAACGGCACGCAGAGATTTTTCCGTACATTTTTTAATCTTCTTATCCGTAATTCTACCCATTGTTGATGTGAACTTCGATTTTTCAAAATAATCGACGATTTTATATACAAGGTTTGGAGTTATTTGGTAAGGTTAGGAGTTATTTAGGGAGGTCGAGAGTTATTTAGGGAGGTGGGGAGTTATTTAGGGACGTGGGGAGTTATTTAGGGACGTGGGGAGTTATTTAGAGAAAGTGACAAATAGCACTATTGGCGGCAGAATTAGAAAAACGACAACATAGGCGGCAGCATTAGGCTATAGTAAAGCGGCAGTATGGGCGGCAGCATTAGAGTGGCTGCAGCATTAGGCTATACTGCCGCCTATAATCAAGCGGCAGTATGGGCGGCAGCATTAGAGTGGCGGCAGCATTAGGCTATACTGCCGCCTATAGAAAAGCGGTAACATAGGCGGCAGCAATCCCCATACTCTGCCTTAATCCAACCACATTGGCTATGATATAAATCATTTAATCACAAATAACTCATTCATTTAAGGCGCCAGTTATCCCTTTAGGAAAATGGGTCTCATTGGGTGGTACTTTAAACTCTAATGCCTTTTGAACCTTACCAGCTACAATTTTCTACTAAAATGTAGTGGATAGATATTTTAATGCAAAATAGTATGAGGCCATAGTCAATGCTCAATGGGATGAGGTTAATCCGGAATTTACATTTTACCCAAACGTGTTTTTAGATTTTCCTACAGCCCCCGGGCCCGATAGCGTTAACAGAAAATATCGACACCGGGTTTATTGGAAAGATAATTTTATTGCCAAAGGCCCATAGGGGGTCACAAGTGCATTTTTCTTAAAGCATCCTCCTCAAAAACGCAATTTAAGCTAAACATATCCAACTTTGTTTCGGTTTTTGATTTTTTGTACGATATCCTTAAGAGATAGATCAGTTTTGACCCCCTATGGGCCATCAGCAATACAATTATCTTTCCAATAAACCCGGTGTTGATATTTTTTGTTGACGCTATTGGGCCCGGAGGCTGTCGGAAAATCTAAAAACACGTTTGGGTAAAATGTAAATTCCAGATTAACCTTATCCCATTGAGAATTGACTATGGCCTCATACTATTTTGCAATAAAATATCTATGCACTACATTTTATTAGAAAATTGTAGCTGTTAAGGTTCAAAAGGCATTATGGTTTAAAGTACCCCCTATGACACCCATTTTCCCATAGCGATAAATACTCTGGAGCCTTAATCCTCAAAACCATTTTATTCCTCATTTGTCATTCATTCCAAATTTAAATTTAAAATCCAAGCTACCTTGAATGATAAATGCTGGACTTGTGACGTAGAGCTTGACGTATAACTGAGTACGGACCTTACCTTGTACTTGACTGGACAAGACTGGAATGTTTACTTTGAACTTACTTTGGACTAGACTTGATGAGACTACACTTTTGACATTGATTTGTTCGACTAGATTTGTGCATCTGACCTGAATTTCAAACTAGGACTTGAGACTGATCGACGGATAACTGACTTACACAGCAAGAGAAAAGAGCTAGAAGTTTTGGAGGGATTCTATAAGATCCGGGAATGAGAAGATGGAGGGAAACTGTCCAGCCTCAGATTCTCGTCTCACTCACTCGGTCTCACTGCGCCCCGTTTTGGAGAGAATCTAGTTTAATCAGCTATTTGCTCAAGTTCATCTATATAGAAGGAAACTTGGCCATCACTCATATATGGAATTGGATAATGTCTTTTACAAGTCTCAGTTTCCGTTCAAATTTCTTCTCATCCCTCTACGATCTTCATTCACTACCCTTCCTCTAGTTCCACTTGCATAATACTGCATTATGCTATTTGTAAATTTTAAATGCACATATAAATTTTCACCCCAATTTCATTTTTATTTTGTTCTATCGTCTCTCCGGTGGGCGGGTTGTATAAATCACATACATCATATCAGTTAGGAATTAGGAGGTGTTTTAAATTATTTTTGGGGAATGAGATAAAGCGGGCTGAACGGGTAAGGGATTGGGCAATAGGGGCAAACCGGACAGAAATATAGGGGGTTAAGGGCTAAATTGGTAAGGGGCAGGTGGCTTATCGTGTTTACACGCAACTTTTGAAAAAAGTAGCAAGAATTTTTGCAACGTCTTTCAGAACCCTCTGGTATCTGATATAAATAGTTGTAATTCATATCTTTAATATCTTTAAATAAAGGGAATCTCTACCCAAACTAATAGCGTCAAAAATCTTATTTCTATGGGTATTTGTGTTTTTCATGACACTATTTCTAAGTTCGAGTCGGACGTTCGAAATTAGGGTCAGCATTAAGTAAGCCAATGCAAATTATACAATACAAAATTTCTAAGCTTACCGAATATGAATTTTGCATTCTAAAGTTTAATTGCCATTTTGTCTTTTATCTTAGCTTAAAAAGCTTCTTGGTAGTTTCATTGTGCGATACACCATTTTTGAGGCATATATTAAATATTATATAAATAGCTTACACAAATCCAAAATAAATAAATCCAACTAAGGTTAGAAAAATTGTACTGTAATTAAATAGGATGCTTAAGAAGTCTGTAGTCTGTCAAAAGCTACACTTTTCATTAATCCAGTCAGATACTTGTGTCCATATAGGAGCCACATTTCCAAATCCACTCTCTTGAACAACTCTATACGACATAACAAGTACCTGGATTGTTCTGATTTATTAAGGTTACTGTCACAGTTAAGAAAAAAATTGGCTAGTTTATTTTGCTCCTTACGCTGGATATTCTGGTAACATATGGGGTTTAGAATATATTATAAATTCACATGGAGAACCCAACTGCCAGAAATCTCCAAACGTCCAAACTATCAGATTTCCAAAAGGTTGTTTATTTCCACGTATTAGTTTTAGCTTAAAATTAATGAATTGTAATAGTGAAGATTTGAAATATCCAATTTCATAGAGTTACAGACTTTCAAAGATCTGATTTGTAGGTGTAGATTTGCTGTCAGTTTTTGGTGCATTAAATAACTGAAACCTAATAACATAATAAATTATTCAGCGAAGTAGTTTTAACGATTTAAACGAACTATTTTTTTTTAATTTAAAAGGAATATATAGATATCTCAGATTGAATTCAGGAATACATTTTATGGAAGAACGTTCCTCGTGCAAACTGCCGAGGTGGTTAAAATAAAGATAATAGAAGACATCAAAATCCAGTGATTCAGTCATGTTCTACTTGCCAAAGCTGGAAATCTGAACCTGGCGAAAAAATAATTTTGAAATCAAGTTACCATCAATCAATCGGTTGATCAACACTTCCAATAATATAATAATGATGGAATAGAATTCAAAAAACGGAAAATAATTGAGATTGCATCTGGGTTCGCAAAAGATGTTTCGTGTGGTCAACACTTAATTATAACTTAATAAACCGTAGAACGAATGTACTGATGTATCGTAGATGTGACGTTTTATAACGTTTCATACACATATAAACTGTTTTTGAACATGTTCAATGTAAAAACTGTGTTTTGAAATGTTCAAAATACATAAAATATCAAAAATATCAATACGCCCCAGTCATAGAGCAAAATTGCATACGTCGTTCGAAAGTACTTAATCATAGCTTTCGAATGACGTATCACACATATATGTTTGTAATTTGACCTCTTTGACCCCTCCCCACCGGTCAAGGAGTGACCCCACCCCCAAATCATATACACCATTGAATAGCGCTTGACTAGCTTTCTATCGATGTATCACACATGGGGAATTGCTATTTGAAAAACTGTTGACCTTTGACATTTCCCCCCTTGACCTTTGACCTACAAGGCCCCCAAACGAACTTGACCTTCGTTTGAATGTCCTAAATAAATAACAGAAAGAAAAATTTCAAAAAGTTAAACCGTTTTCGAGTTATCGTGTTTACAGACGGACGGACGGACAGACGGACAGATACCGAGCCATTCGCATTATGTATCTACGATACATATTAATCGCCCCATGACTTTAACTAGCCGTTCGTGCTTTTAAAATAATTTAATTGTAGAAGAGACGGTGGTATTGATTTTTTTAAAGTTGGCGTAGTTAGAGCTTACTATGGACACTATTTGGGTGTCAAACGAGTTAAGGGCTGTAATCTTGCAAATAGACTAATTCGACTATGCTGATTACGAAAATCATAATTTTAGCTCTGCCAATTGAGGTCTAGTGGGTCAAAAGTAGGTGGGAAGGTCAGAGACCGCGCAGTTTCAGCTAAAAGTTAGGAGTGGCGAGAAGGGGGGAAGGAGGAGAAAGTCGAGTTTTCCACTTTTCCTCCCTTTTTCTCGCGAAACCGATCAGAAGATAGGGCGCTAACATTGGAGCACCAGGAAAATAACATTGCCCTGGTATTAGGATTTTCACGAAAAGTGAACGGGGGAATACTATAGGAAAGTCAAAACTCACGCCCGTTTTTTGACCTTCCCACCTACTTTTGACCCACTATACCTCAATTGGCAGAGCTAAAATTATGATTTTCGTAATCAGCATAGTCGAATTAGTTTATTTGCAGGATTACAGCCCTTAACTCGTTTGACACCCAAATAGTGTCCATTGTTAGACTTAGAGGTTTAATTCTTCTAACACTTCATGGCTTCAATGCTAACAAGACAAGGAGTGTTCACAATCTCAGATTGACTTGCATTTTTTGTGATGAATGAACAATTCATATCAACGTAAATTGCCAAAAAATTAGGGGCCTGGCCTAATATTATGTTTGCTGTATTTAAAGAAATTACGACCATAAAAAATCATAAAAATGGCCCATTTCAAATTCTAAGAAAACAGCCTGATCTCCAATTTTATATAAATTTCTAAGAGTTGTTTTTTTAAATGAGTTTAAAATCAAAAATTATAAACAACCAACAATTAATGCGTTCAATCATATGTTTACTCTCTGTAAACGAACATCTTACTGTCTAAGATTTTAAGCTGCTAGTCAAAGTAATGGGGCGATTATTCTAGAAGTAGGGACGCTTTTTGTAAAGGGCGCTTATTGTTAGGGCGCATATTGTTGAGGCAGTTTTTGTTCGGGGCGCTTATTGCTAGGGCCGCTTTTATGGGGCATTTATGATGGGGCGCTTTTTCCTCAAATCTCACAAATGATAGACTGATGAGGTCGAGTTCTTATAGAATTATCGATTACCCTTTGCTGATGGACGGTCTTAATATATCGCTCAAGGCCGTAAGCCCTGACAAATAATTATGGGCATACAAAAACTTGAATTGTGTTTTTAATTCGGAAATTGAAAGATGACCATACCGGTGTCGGTGCTTTGTTAGAGCTTTTGAATCAATAATAAGCCTTGACTCGGGCTAAAACGTCATGAGCAGACTTGACATTTGTAGGGCCTTTCATTCGTGTGAGCCCGGACGTGTCTCTCCAGTTGATGATTTGAGACAAATCGTCGTTTGCAAAATGGACAAGCCGGTTCTGGATATATAATTCATTTTCCTAACAGCCCTCAGCATCCACTTGACAAAATTCAACCAAAAGTCTCTTTTGCAAACTGGCTTTCGCTGAAATTTCCAACAAGTTCGCCACCACATCCGGTTCCCAAATCGCGGAATGATCCAAAAATCAACGCAGAATCCCAAAATGCTTAATCCAATTCCAATTAAATAAAACACGAAAACGGTTTGAAAGTTATCGGACATTTTAACAGCTTTCACCCGATCTTCTATTTTGCCTTTCGTTATTCCCAAAGTGTAATTTAACCTCAAAAGATATGGAGCTCTCCTAAAATATTCCTGTACTTTATTGTAAATCCCTGAGGAAACGATGGTTCGAAAGGTCCCAGGGACCTTGGACCCTTCATTTCTATCAAAGTTCCATCCAAAATATGTATGCAAAATGCTGTCCTCCGATAAAGTGAACCTCAATTTCTCATAATGCTTGGACAAATAGTCAAATTCTGCTCGTGTTTTGTACGACAAGTCGCCGTACACAGCTCGCCCGCAATTCACAATTTCTGCTTCATTGGCTTCTTCAAACTCCAATGCGGTTACAGAACGTTCCCACATTTTTGGGTAGCAGAAATGAGTTGGAACTAACAAATGTCTAAGAAGTAACACTGACTCAGTGGCCATGGCCAATTGCTGTTCAATGACTTTATATGTGTTGAACAAAAAGGTGTGAAAAAAAAGAAAACCTTCAGATCCTACCGCGCCAAGAAAAATGCAGAATTCTGGTTCAAGCCTTTCACGAGATGAGCTTTCAAAACTGTGATCCTCGTCAATGGATCCAAAGCCTGAAAAGCGCGGTGTCACCAACTCATTAAACTGCGAAACGCTTCGTGAAGGAAGCGGAGACGTAACGCCCGTGATGACTAACCCTTTGTAAGCGTTTGTAAAAACGACAACGAGCATCAGCCAAACCCCAAGTACAATCCTGTAAAATAGAAGCTCGTCAAGGAACGACGGTATGAAGTAAGATTGTTCCAAAATCGATGCGAACATAAAAAAGAAAGAAGAAAAACTGCTGCGATTATGTTTTAAGTTTTTTAGAAACAAATGAAGGAATATGGCGATAGTGGTAATGGAAACCAAGATGGCGGTCCAAACTTTGTATTGAAATGGATGGAGGTAAATTTCAAAAGCTAGTGCTTCTTCTGCAAAACAAGTGAAGAATGTAAAGCCATCTGAGGAGGTTGCTACTACGGACTCCCAAATGAATTCCAGCGACCCATGTGAAGAGAACTGACCTTCTGATATTTCTTTGTTGGTATTTATATTGGGATATCTAGATAAGAAGTCGATGCATTTAAGGTCGGGACATCCTAGTTCAGCCTTTTCCCGCTCTCCCACTAGACTGCTATTCGTCGCATCCATTAACAATACCAGAATATATGTCTCAAACGTGGACAAACGCGAGTCTCGAACGAACGGGATTCGAAACGGATTTTGTTCGATTTCTCCGTTTTGAAGCTGTTGTAGCAACAAGGGTACGTCGATGTCAATAGCTGTGGCCAAGACTATATCGCGCATAGACTTACTGTTCCAAAATGGCGGAGCAAATCTTCCCGAAATCTTGTCCCATTCTTTGATCGTCCCCCCAATTCCTGCAAAATTAATCGAAATCCTCTTGGGCTGTTGACAATAAATGCAAAAAACGGTCGTCTCTATCATCTTGTTGGAATCGTCCAAAATGTTGATGCCGAATCGTAATACGTCGATGCTTCCTTTATAGGGACGTTCTAGGTACCAACGATCCAAAAGGTATTCCCGATGTTCCGTGACTTTTGACAATATCTCCAGAGTAATGACATCCAGGGTTGCGAAGTGAGCGAAATAAGCAAAATAATTTTGAGGAGGCTTTAACTCGAATAGTTGAGGTTCTTGAAACGGGTCTCCGTTTTGGTAGATGAAGACTTGACGGACGTCTTCAAGAGCGATATGAATTGGAAATAGAGAGCTCCTGCTTTGATGATCAGGTTCATTTGGACGGGTCTTCCAATGGTAGGCCTCAACTTCAAAGTAGATGACGTGGTACACGCAGTAAATCCCCTTCGCCTTAACTACGTCGATCGATTTTTGCTTTTCATTTCCTTTTGGCTGGACTAAGTAACGTGTGATTTCTGTGTAAAACGCCTCGTCAACCGTCTCGAATGGGGGGTAGTGACGGATGGTGAGTGGATTCTTGTCAATTGGCACATCCCCTAGGTCGATTTCGTCATAGACTAGCCGGATGTGACATTCGGAAATGGAGTTGATTAAATCCGTTAGCCCTCGCACAGCATTTAGGGCGGATGTCGAAGGAACGACAATGGTGATTGCGATTGTGACCAGGAAAGTAGATAAATAGTTGAAGAGTCTGGAGTGCCTAATCTTATCAATGCGTGTAAAATTAAACATTTCGTTGACCTTTCTCAGTTATTTTAAAAAAATATGCAAAACCTGCCCTTCAATAATTCCCTTTTGAATGGACAACCGTTTGGATGAATATTAGCAGACTATTAGTTCAGACTTATCTCTTCGGCATTTTATCTCTTTTTTCTCCTTTAAAAAGTGGCTGAAACTTGAATCGAAAAACAATTTGTAATAAATCTAATAGCTTCCTTCTACGGGGTTAGAACAAGAAATGCTTCGATAATACTTTCGTTTATTTATTTAAGCACACGTTGGGCTATCAACCTCCTTCTTGAAGCACTTTAATATCTCACCTGTCAGCTTTTTAAAAATCGGTTTTGGGAGCTCTGACACGTATATAGTTGAGCGCAATTAATTATTAAAAGTTCACTTATTACGATGTCAGATAGTTCTACAATCCCTAAGCGATCATATTTTTTCAAATTCCTTCAACATACGACACACTGTCCGGCAGTCATCTACAAGTTGTAAATCATCACTAGCAATTATAAATTAAAAATTTTTCCATTCTTCATAAACCTCAAAAAAGTTGCTGCAGTATATTGTTGTATAATATGCTTATTACTAGGGTGGCTGGTTTGAAAGCAATCGTGTTTTATTAAATTTTGTTCTCTCGCCCATTTATTGACGTTGGTTAGATTATACAAGGAATGCAATTAATTATTTAGAATCATCTCAATATCGAGACATTTCACGTCCGGACAAGTCAGTCTGAGCTCCTCCTTCAAATACCTGAAACAATCCTATCAACTTATATTTCATAATTTTAATATCCATAAGAGTGTCTTATATAAGGAATAAATACTTACGATACCGGATTTGTCCCCTTTTGGTCAAGATGCAATCTGATTGATGTGTGTTTTATGCGTAAATCTATACTCATTATTAAATCTTTAACTGTGAAGATCGTGAATTAGCAGTTAACTACAAGCAAGATAAAAATAAAATTCGATAGAAGGTAGCGACATGCGATGTCATGCGAAGAACTTTTGAGAAAACGTAGTTGTCCGACACCTGAGAGTCGATTTATTCAAGAATCTCGCATTCCCCCAACCATATAGTGAAATCATATACATTGCCGTATAGCCCTTAAACAAACCTTTCCAACAACGTATCACAAACGTAGCGGGTTGCTGTTAAAAAATTGTGACTTTTGACCGTACACCCTTGAACTTTGACCTACATAACCCTCAAATGAATTCAGCACCCACACTACGGTCATTAATGGTTTCATGAAAAAGGAATTTTAAAAAGGTCAACCGTTCGAGAGTTAGAGCGTATGCGTGCGTACGGACAGACGGACAAACAAAGTCTTCACAGCAAGGGGTTTCACCCCTTAATAAGTAGGGTAATTCGACGATTCAAGGGTGTATTCGTTGGGCAGGTTTTTAAGGGATGAAACTAATATCTTTCTTTATGTCCGTCCGGTCAAACGCGTGGTCTTATTTTAGAGACGACGATAACTGGACAAACTATGGTAAAAGTATAGAGTACGCAATATTTTTATTCTAATTTTACAATAATTTTTAAGTTTATTTATTATCTATTTGGAAATACCCCCACCAATAATTTGATTTTTTTTAAATAATTCTTACATTTTCACACTTTGCCTTCAATTGCTCTTTCAAACCTATTATAAAAGCAAACTGTGCCTTACAAGGCTCATATGGAAACTTCCGCTTCTTCGGATGCCGACTTTTGTGTTTTATTAAATATCTCGCTATTTTGAAAAAAAATATACACAGACACGACAGTGATTCGGTCGCGGGGGACCGGAAATGCATCTAGTAAGAGCGAACAGGAAGAATTTCCGATTTATAGAAACACCATTTGTAGTCTACACTTTACCATGTACCATTCTAACGTGAAGCCTTAAAACACTTATGGCTCTATAGGATTTTGTACATAATTTACAGTCGTAGTAAATGTGTTCATTCAAGTGGATTCGGGTGTGTTCAAACCTTTCTCTCTTTTTAAAAAACGACTTAAAACAAAAATAACAGGAGTAAGTTTTTTTCTTGGTTTCAGTAACATGTTTTCGGTGATGAGTTTGTAAACTGGGACGAGTAGTCAGCTCCATTTCACAGAATTGACACTGGTACGGTCGCTCCCTCGTATGAACTCTCAGATGACTCATTTGACCCGTGGTTCCAATAAAGCCCTTGTTACAGAAATAGCACTTATAGGGCTTCTCCTGAAGATGAGACCTTAAGTGAGTGGTCAAAGCTCCAAGCTTAAAAAATCTATTCTCACAAATAATGCACTGATGAGTTCGAGTTCTTATAGATTTATCGATGGCCTTTTGCTGATGAACAGTCTTAATATGTCGCTCAAGGCCGTAAGCCCTGACAAAAAATTTTGGGCATAAATCACACTTGAATAGTGTTTTTAATTCGGAGATTGAAAGATGACCACACCGGTGTTGGTGCTTTTTGAGAGCTTTTGTATCAATAAAACGAAATGAGCAGACTTGACATTTGTAGGGCTTCTCATTTGTATGAGTTCGAACGTGTCTCTCCAGTTGATTATTTGAGCCAAATCGTCGTTTGCAAAATGGACATTGGGGTCTTGAATCGGAGTGTATCCCTTTGATGTGAGCTTTCAGGTAGCTTTGACTCTGGTACCTCTGACTGCAGATTGTGCATTCGAATTGTTTAATTTCCGAATGAATTCCGGAGTGTTTTTGGAGAGCATCTCTGTCCCGGAAATACCTGTTGCAGGGGGGAAAGTCACATTTGAAAGGCTTTGGCCTGTCTTTTGTGTGGACGAATTGATGATGTTTTAAATATTTTTTGATTTTAAATGACTTGGAGCAGAGTTTGCATTTTAACGGCTTATCGGGTATCATATGAATTTCCATGTGCTGTTTAAGTCCACACCGGGTTGCGTAAGTTTTTTCGCACATTTTGCACTTTAATCGTTGGCCAGTTATATGGATCCGTTCGTGTTGGACAATGCCAAATTTGGATAAATAAGGTTTGGAACAGAATCGGCAGAGGAAACGTTCTCTTGGATTCATATGCTGTTGATGGTGAGCTTTTAGCCTCGGGTTGGTTGTAAATGATTTGAGACAAATCTTGCACTCGAATCCTGGTTTTTGGTTCTTCATTTTGTTCCAATGTTTCAAAGAGCTTATTGTATCCTGAAGAATGTCCACGGGTCTTATTTCAGATGCCTCTGTTAATTTACAACATAGTTGACAAATTAAAATATGTAATTACTGAAGTCATAAAATGTATTAAATAAAGCCCGGAATGTATTCTAATGATTTATACGGGAGAATAAAAATCCGCGTTCTTTACAATATTACAAAAGTATTGGTTACGTTTTCTAAGATTCTTACCATAATTATTGCTGAAAAAATCAATGTAGTTTTAATTATAAGTTTTTGGGGTGTGCCTCCTCTGGAGAATGAAGTTGGAAATGTGATTTTAAACTCACATGATGGGCAGTGGAAATTAACACTGCTGCTAATTAACCAATTAACTACACTGCCGAAGAATGATTTAATTTGCTATATGAAAAAATAATCGACAACCAGAAAAGAGAGGTTCGAGACTTCGAGAATCTGTTTCAGATCATATTCCACAACTAAAATAACTACACTAATGTGTTAAATATAAATAGTCTAACTGTGTAAATTTATAACAGTATAACTGGTTGAGTCAAAGTAAAGCATTGCGTTAAACTTGTGAGGGCAAAAGCAAAGTAACAAGAGCAGAATAACATTCAAGTCAAGAGTTACTAAAATAATGTTTCATGGTTGGTTCCATATCCAACTGAAATCTTCAGAAGGGTTTCTGGCTTATATAAAAGGTCAAGGAGGTGGATTATACAGTCTGGTGTCTATTTACTTAAATCCTTCTGTAATTCTCGACAAGTATTGAAGTTATTCGAGACTTCACTTATACATTCCCAAATTAGACTACTTAAAATGATTGGATGAATGAAAGGTCATTTTTTTGTCATTGTGCCGAAGTTGTTGGAGATTGAGATTCGAAATGCAACTCTGTTTGACAAAGTGCATTCCGAAATTCTATACTGATAACCTAACCGATGCACCCTTAATCATGAATAAAGTCCTATGAACCTATTATATTTTCAATTTATATAAGATGAGTACGTTATGTACTTAGATTGCTTGAAATGTATTTATTCACTCTTATTTGGCACGTTTATTCTTTTGACAACATTAAAAATTCCACTTTTACTGAGAAACAAATGGATTTATATAAGTCTGCGCTACATAATAATAGTGCTAATAGTTTTGGGAATGACTCAGATTTCATTCTCGAAGTAAATCGTGTATAGAAAAGCTCCCTGCAGAAATCATGAAATTTGATCAATTTATCGACAGTCAAGACACTGTATCAATGACAATTGTATTTACGGAATAAATAAATAGTAGGTAGACCCTTATGGAATTAAAAGGTAAAAGCATAGTTGGACTAATGTAATCGTTGGCGACGAACAAGATTTCTATTTCTGGAATGTAGGCTGTAAATGAACCAAAAAAGATCAATCATTTCTATCGAACTTTCTGCACATAATTTATCCATATCCTTACGAATGGGCTCTTTGAACATGGACTTTTAAGTCGCGTGGATGGGTGTACACTTTTGCACATGATTTGCAGTTACTGTACTGATATTCATTCAGGTGAATTTGGATATGACGATACAGGCCATATCGACTAACGAACGATCCGGGACAAAAAGATTGCAAAGTTATTTCCTGCTTGCACTTTCACTTACGTATATGAGATGCAAAATCGTAACTAGAACAACATTTAGGTATAAACCTAAGCTTTATGCGATCATGTAATCAACCCTTTAAGTGTTTATTTACACATTCGTTCATGATATTTAGTCTTAAGATGCTTGTTTAATCCAGATGATTTACTGAACGATTTTGAACATAATTCACAGTAACTGTAATAGTATTCATTCAAGTGTCCTCTTCTAGTATGATGAAAAAGGGCATTCCTAGTACGGAATAATCGGTTACAGAAATAACAGTGCAATTTCTTCCTCATCTCAAGATCAGTTGTAGTATGTATCTCTTGATGTTGTCGCAAAGAGTGAGCAGTTGTTAGTTCCTTGTTACAGACTGAACACTGGTACGGCTTCTCCCTCGGATGAACTCGAAGGTGATTTTGTAGAGATGTCACCCTAACAAATCCTTTGGTGCAAAAATAGCAGGAGTTTGGCTTCTCCTCAAGATGAGTTAACAAATGTTTATGTAGGTGCTGACGGGAATAAAACTGCTTCTGACAGATCATGCACAGATAGGGCCTAGACCTTGCAAGGTCGTGGGTCTTGAGATGAGATGTCAAAGTTGATCTCTCAGTAAATGATTTGGAGCAGATTGAACAAACATTACCATTCCCTTGATGAACGGCTTTGATATGCCGATGGAGGAAGCTGTCGGTAAAATAGGATTTTGGACATAACTCACACTTGAATATTGTTCTCGAGTCGTTTAAAAAATGACCGACACGGGCCCTGTGACCGTTCAGATGTTTGAGGTCAATGAAACGCTGGGGACAGCGTTGACATTTGTAAGGCTTCTCTTTTGTGTGAGTCCGGATGTGTCTCTCCCGGCACTGATTTGAAGAAAATGACAACTTGCAAAATGGACACTGCGGTCTCGAATCCGAGTGCATTCGTTTAACATGATTTGTGAGGAACCTTTGGCTCTGGAATTTGGAACCGCAGATAGAGCATGGATAGTTTTTGGTTAAGGAATGAAGTCCGGAGTGATTTAGAAGAGCAGGTGTGTCGGAGAATGACTTCCGGCAGAGAGGAAAGTCACATTTGAAATTCTTTGCTCTTGGTTTTGGCATGACGTGTTGATGTCTTCTTAGCGACTTCTTTACGAAATTATAGGAGAGTTGGGTCGTTTCAATCCGTTTTTTGTATCTTGTTCACACAAGTCGAACTAAAACAATTCTTTTTTATATAATGAGTGCTGATCTCGAATGCACTAAAACAGTGAGTAGTTGTCTTTTTGTACTTGGGTCTGGCTAATAATGTCCTTAATAGTTCAGTATTGTCAATTACCCGAGCTCGTAATTGACAATATTATTTTCAAAGGCCGTAAGTTGGAATAAATGTTGTTTAAACTCATTAAGCTGAGATGAGGCTTTTATAACATTTTAAGACTTAATTATTATAAAAATATGGAATTTACACCTGTCGGATGCCTTCTGTCTAATGAACGAACGTGATCAGACGATGTAAATATTAAAACGATTTTTTGGAACTTGAATTTAGTTGTTTTTGCAAGTGAACTTTTCGTGTCTAGAGTAATAGAAAGTTAAAGTGCAACTGGACAAATTGAATACAATGCACAAATTAAATATTCTGTAAAGAAGGTCAACAAGAGTCCAGATCCAGGTAGACGGAACTTTCTATTCAGTCGTCCTTCCCAGGTTTACAAAACCCTAAACTCGGCTAATAGAACATCATGCATGCAAATGCATTGTACCTTTAGCTTTGACGTTTTAAAATTGGTTAACCAAATCAGACCCATTGTTTATCCCTTCCTTACGTTTTCATGAACACTTTTAACATGTTGTTTCAAAATATGTGGGGTTTTATAAGATTTGCATAATTTACATTCACCGTAAATGTATTCATTCCAGTGCGTTCGGGTAAGTCGAAACCTTGCTTTCTCTTTGTAATATGATCGGGGAAAAATATCAACTATGATTTGATCCTCGGTTTCGTTGAAGCATGTGGAAGCAGATTCTAGCAAACTGTGCCGAGTTATCATGTTTAGTGTCAGTTGGTCTACAAATCCTCAAGCCATGTGCATAAATTCACAGGGAGTCAAAGAGTTCAATTATTATGATTTATTAGTTTAATTACTTCAACAACTTATCACCGCTAATTTCGACAAATTCGATAATAAATACAAAATAATTATGCTATAGAACACTTTTATTCAATTCGTATACTGATTCATTCACTTCATAGTACAACATATTAGAATTATACAAAGGAAATTAGAATATAGATAACTTGTAGTTTTGAAGACAGACAAAACGATCACAATTGGAATTCATATTTATTTTAGCAACGAGGTCGAAGGTCAGGTTAATAAGGCCGGGAACGTCATAACAAATCTAGCCCTTGTTCCGTTGGATATTTCACTAAATCAGCTTTTAAAACAGCCTGGCCAAATATATAGAGCTGTTGACTTTGAGTCTATATCCTTCTACAATTATATTGAACTTTCTCCCGACTTTCTCCAATAATTAGAAATACATGTAAAATGGAAGATCATTACAAATGTAAGCCATGTCCACCTGAATACTCAATTTAACCAAAGGAGGGAACTTTTTCAACTGTACAAGTCCGACATTTTTTGGTGGAGATATAGATGGGGAACAGGAAGTAGGTGGTTCTTAAAGTGGGTCGATAGCTCAAGAAACGTGTGCTATTTCGGGAATTTCTGGATTGAGATTTCGTTTATTTTTCGCGAAAATATTACGGAATTTTTTGGTTCCTGTTCAATATAATTTTTTCGACACGTCAAGTGTTACTTCTTGCAAGTTTTTTGATAAAACCCGAAAAATCAACGGACCTTACACGACTTAATCTACAAGGTCAAATTTCTTCGAACTACTCGTAATTATGCTATTTAAGTTTAATTATTTCAGCAGCTGTTTTGAATAAGACGGGTTTAAAAAAATCGGGCAGTGCAGTTGAGAATGTTCCTTTGTAACCCTACTTTTATTGCTGATAATAATATTAGTTATGTTCGACTGTAAAAAGTCAGAAGATTCGGACTCTGAACTTTTCATTACTTCCCTTGTAAGAGACTCGAATCAAATGTGGCAATCCAGATATCGAAACTTCCAGTTTACATAATTGAATCAATATCGTTGTGCATGAACCTTTTGAACATCGAGTTGTAAATCACCTTTATACGCCTAAGTTTTTGTGCGTAATTTGGAGTTAATGAAATGATATTCGTTCAAGTGGGTTTTGGTATGACGGTACAGATTACAAAGTCTAGGAAATGATCGTCGGCAAAAATAACAGCTAAATTTTGTCTTGGTTTCATTTTCAGTATGTTTACGTTGATGATCTCGCAAATTCTTGGGGGTTGAGAGTTCCTTGTTGCAAAGTTGACACCAGTACAGCCTTTCCCTCGTATGCACTCTTGAATGATTTCTTTGGTTTGTGGACCAAATAAACCCTTTGTTGCAAAAATAGCAACTAAATGGCTTCTCTTGAAGATGAGTCCTTAAATGATGTTTCAAAGAACCATGGCTAAAAAAACCTTTGTGACAAATGATGCACCGATGGGGCCGAGGCCTTAAGGGGTCATGGCCCTTGATATGGAGTTTAAGACTCCCTTTTTGACTGTATGATTTCCCACAAGTGGAACAAATGTGACGATAATTGACATTTGGTTGATGAGCACTTTTGATATGGTGGTCAAGGTTGTAGTCCCTCAAGTAAGATTTGGGGCACAACTGACACTGGAACCTCTGTTTTCGGTCGGAATTTGAACCATGACCCTCCCTCTTTTGATGGTTAATAAGTGTACTGCGATCCAAAAACCGCTGGAGGCAAACATCACATTTGTAAGGCTTCTCTTTCGTGTGACTCCGGATGTGTCGTTCAAGATTGTACCTAAAAACTTCCTCTCCGCAAAATGGACATTCTGGTTTGGTTTCAGTGTGGTTTCTTTTGATGTGGGTCTTTAAGTAGCGTTCACATTGAAATTTGCTGTCGCAGAGACTGCAACAAAATGGCTTGATTCCGGTGTGGATTCCTGAATGACCTAAAAGCTCAGACCTTGATGTAAACGCTTTTTGGCAGAGGGGAAAGTCACACTTGAACGGCTTTGGCATGTTTTTCGTATGAACATACTGGTGTTGTGATAGTAGTTTCTTGTTTCGACATGACTTGGGACAGAGTTTACATTTGAATCGATTATCTAGGACCAAGTGAACTTCCATGTGCCATTTCAATCCACTTGTAGTTGTGTACTGTTTTTCGCACAGTTTGCACTTGAACAATTGACCTGTTATGTGATGTGTCTCATGTCCGGAAAGGCCTTGTTTCGATAAAAATTGTTTGGGGCAGAACCGACAATGAAGGCGTTCACCCGTGTGAATTCTCTGATGATCGTTCAGCTGGCGGTTGGATGAGAAAGTTTTGTCACAAATCTTACATTTAAATCGGTCTTTGTACTTCTCCATTATATTAGCTTATCAGGGAATCTATTACACACAGGCTGTACTGAAGATGAGTATATATGATGTGTTCAAATTATCTTGTGCAATCAGTCAGCACGGAAGAGAACAATAGTTTGTAACTTATTTCTTGCAAGGCCTCAGATACCTATGAATTTACAATATTATTATCGTATTTAAAAAACAATCTTATCCCAATATCGGTACATAGCATAAATCGTATTATTCAATTATTATTATATTATGCTGTGTATTGAATTATAGACATTTAATGAGTTAGGACTTACGGTTGAAATTAGTTCGTGCCGAATATTTCAAGTTGGTTTGACACGCTGATAAAGATTTCTAAAAGGTTTGGGCTCCCAGTATCTTCTTAATGTGTCAGATTTAAAAGTATAAAATTATATTTTATTTTATAAAAATAATCTACACCGTGAGTGAGTGTGTAAAGGGCAAATGCAATGTCCGCTGCTTGAGTTAAACTGAGGCAATTTGAACTAAGAATTTGGATGACATTCAAAAATATTTCCTTGATTTGTTCCATTTTTACCTGAAATTCTAAAAAGGGTTCCTGCCATTCAGAATAGGTCTCAAAGAGACGGATTATAAATGCTTGTACTCTATTTACATAAACCCTCGGTATTGAAGTTATGGGAGATTTTATTTAAACTTTGTTCCCTCGATTGGATTTTTAAATACAATAGTGGAAGCTTAAATTTATAGGAGAGTTTTTCGAATTTGTAGTGGATAACTCCAAATTTTGTATTTATGAACACGCATTTATGAATTAGAGACTGGATTTTTCGTATCTGAAGCAATGGAGAGTAGAAGTGGAATCAATTCACCATTCATGCAGTCAGAAATGACAGAAACAGGGCTTAAATTTAATAGGTCTCCCCTTTTCCTGGTTTATAAATGCTCAAGAATGGCCAGTAAATGCATAAATCATCAATATCATCCTAGTTCAAGTGGTTCAAAATATTTATTCACAAAATTAATTGTTAATTAAAACGACTTTTCATCGTGGAGTCAGGAGCAGCAAGGACTTTAATAAAAGGTTGATTAAAAAATTGATTTTTAAGGCATATTATTTTCTACTCAATTTATTTAATCATTCATTGGTATGATATAGTATAGCAAATTGGGCTTAAACTACAAATATAAATATACTAAATATAAACACATCAAGAACAGTAATCGAGCAATCTCGTATTTCATACCCGATGACTAACTTGTCTTTATGACGACTTCCTTCTGTAATTAATTTCTCTCTCTAGACTTTCTTCATCAAAAGATTATATTTAAAATATATATAGCAATGAAATATCTTTAGTAACTTAACAAATATAAAAAATTATCTCCTAAATAATCCATTAAATTTTAACAAAAGGAACATTCCCAAACGTCTCATCTAATTGTAAGTGGTTTCTAAATCTAAATTAGATTAGAAGGGAATATTTCCAGGATCCCTATTATAAATGCCTGTAGATTTTTTATAAAAATATACTCGTAGTACTACATACTGGTGGAATATTATTTTTGACCTGTCCAATGTTAACTCCCCATTTACTTTGCAGCAAACCCTAAATAGAGGGGAACAAGAGGGAGACTACTCCCCCCTGATTGTCTCCTAACTTTTAACACAAAGCGCGCACTACTACTAGCCAGATATTTTTTAGTTGTAGTTTGTTTCAATTCATTTAATTAATTTAACTTCCCTTTCTAAAGAAACAGGATTAAAAAATTATCTAGGTGTACAGTCACGATTCACGAATGTTCCATTATAAGCCATGAACCAAATAGCTCGAGCAAATGCTGAAATATTATTACAACTTACATTACTGCATGAATATACTTATGAATGAACCCTTTCAACATGGATTTTTAAATCACCTGCGTATTTGTACAATTTTGAACACAATTTACAGTTATTGACATGATATTCGTTCAAATGGGTTTTGGTATGACGATACAGGTGATTCCGTCCAGAAAATGATCGTCTGCAAAAATAACAGCACAATTTTGTCTTGGTTTCATTCTCAGCATGTCTACGCTGATGCTTTTGGAAATTCTTAAGGGTCGACAGTTCCTTCTTGCAGAGTTGACAGTTGACACGGGTACAGCTTTTCCCTCGTATGAACTCTTAAATGATTTCTTTGGTCTGCAGACCAAATAAACCCTTTGTTGCAAAAATAGCAGCTAAATGGCTTCTCCTGAAGATGAATCCTCAAATGCTGTTTCAAACTCTGATGACTAAGACAGCCTATTTGGCAAATGATGCACCGATGGGGCCGAGGTCTTAAGGGATTATGACTCTCGGCATGATTTTTCAGACTTCTTTTATTTCTGTACGATTTCCCACAAGTCGAGCAACTGTAACTATGAATAACAATAGGATTATGAGCCGTCTTGATATGGCGATCATAGTCGTAGTCCCTAGCATAGGATTTCAGGCATAGCTGACACTTGTACGTTTTTTTCGTCACGGCACTGGAACCATGGCCCTCCCTCTTCTGATGATTAAACAGTGGTTCCCGATCAGCAAACTGTTGGGGACAAAGTTCACATTTGTATGGCTTCTCTTTTGTGTGACTCCGGATGTGTCGTTCAAGAGATCCCTGCGTTACAACGCTCTTTCCGCAAAACGGGCACTTTGGGTTGGAATTTGAATGATGTTTTTTGACATGTATCTGCAAGTAACTTTCACATTGGAATTTGGCATCACAAAGAGTACAGGGAAACTGCTTGATTTCGGTATGGATTCCTGAGTGATTGACAAGTTGGCTTCTTTGTACAAACGATCGTTGGCAAAGGGGAAAGTCACATTTGAAAGGCTTTGGCTTGTTTTTAGTATGGACGTACTGGTGTTGCGATAGTAGTTTTTTATTTCGAAACGACTTGGAACAGAGTTTACATTTGAATGGATTATTTAGGACCAAGTGAACCTCCATGTGCCATTTCAATCCACTTGTGGTTGTGTACTCTTTTTCGCACAGTTTGCACTTGAACAGTTTGCCTGTTATGTGGTGTGTCTCGTGTCCGGAAAGGCCTTCTTTCGATAAAAATTGTTTGGGACAGAACCGACAAACAAGACGTTCGCCGGTGTGGATTCTCTGATGAACTTTCAGCTGGAAGTTGAACGAGAAAGTTTTATAGCAAGTCTTACATTGAAATCTGTCTTTGTACTTCTCCATTATATTATAGCTTATCAGTGAATGTATACTACACTATACACAGGATGTGCTGAGTATGTGATGTGTTCAAATTATCTTATACAATCAGTCAGTACAGAAGAGAAGAATAGTTTGTAAATTATTTCTTGCTTGCTTCAGATACCTATGGATTTACAATATTAAATTATCGTATTTAAAAAACAATGTGATCCCAAAATCGGTGCATATCATAAATTGTATTATTATTATGCTATGGAATGAATTATCGACATTTTAGGACTTACGACTTACAGTTCAAATCAGTACGTGCCGAATATTTCAAGTTTTCTAAAACCGTTGGACTCTTCTTAATGTGTCAGATTAATCAGATCTTAGGTATAAAATAATCTTCACTGCGAGTCAATGTGTTCAGAGTAAATGCAATGTCTGCTGCTTGAGTTAAACTGAGGCAATAGGGATGGGGACTAAGAATTTGGATGACAGTATTCAAAAATATTTCCTTGATTTGTTCTATTTTAACCTGAAATTCCCAAAAGGGTTCCTGCCATTCAGAATAGGTCCCAAAGAGACGGATTATAAATGCTTCTACTCTATTTACATAAACCCTCGGTATTGAAGTTATGGGAGATTTTATTTATACATTGTTCCCCTGACTGGACTTAAGCTTGAATTTGTAGGAGAATTTTTCGAATTTGTACTGGAAAACTCCAAATTTTGATTGTAATTTCAGAACACACATTTATGAACTAGAGACTGGATTTTTCGTAGCAATGGAGAGTTCAAGTGGAACTGGAATCAATTCACCATCGCATCCATGCAGACAGAACAGACCTTCAATTTAATGTCTCCCCTTTTCCTGGTTTACAAATGCTCAAGAATGGTCAGTAAATGCATAAATCATCATAGTTCAAGTGGTTTAAAATATTTATTCACAAAAATGGTTAAAACACACACCGATGTCCTTCTACTACTTACAACTGTCATCGAATTCTATCCTCCGGAATACAATCATCTTTACCATTTATTACTATTTAAAAAACTATATTTTATTTCTACAATTACGGTATATTTGTACATTTGTATTACGTTTGTAACTTGATGTTGATATAATCTTAATAATACATTACTTATTAAGTTGTCGAATTATCCTAATTTTTTACACTTCTTTTCCAAATGCTCTTGCAAAGTTACTTCAAAACAAAACCGTGCCTTGCAAGCCTTGCAAGCAAATTTCCTCCTATTTGTGTGCTTACTCCTGTGTTTTTTCAAAAATCGAAAGGATTGGAAACTTACAGGACAAACACGACATCGATAGGGAGATTCTGTCGTGTGTGACCGCAAATGAACCAAGTAAGATCGAAAACGAGGAAATATCATCGTACAGAAATAGCATTTACGTACTTTAAAGTTTTCATGGACCTTTCGAACATGCTGTCTTAAATTCCCTGCGGTTTTGTAAAATTTCCGGCATAATTTACACTCGCTGTAATCATACTCGTTCAAGTGGATTCGTTTAATATGCCGGAACATGTTCTCGTTATAAATTGATCTTCGACAAAAATAACAGTTGAGCTTGGCCCTGCTTTCAGGTTTAACATGAGCTCGCTCATGATGTGCTTGCAGATTCTGATCCGATGTCAGCTCCTTGTTACAGAGTTTACACTCGAACTGGAACAGCTTTTCCCCCGTATGAAACCGTAGGTGATTTCTTCGTTCTGAAGTCGTAATAAACCGTTTCTTGCAAAAATAACAGGAAAATGGCTTCTCCTTAAGATGAAGCCTTAAATGCTGGTTCAAAATCCAAACTTCGTGAAACCGTTGATGGCAAATGATGCACTGATGGGGCCGAGGCCTTGAAGGGTCGTGACTCCTCAGATGAGTTGTCAGCTCAGGTTTTGTACGAAACGATTTCCCACAAGTCGAGCAAATGTGATTCTTAGAAACAGGTTGTCGGTGAACGGCTTTGATATGGTGCTCAAGGTTCTGATCGGAAATATAAGATTTAGGGCATTCCTTACATTTGAACCTATTTTTCATTGATTTGGAACGATGGCCTTCCCTGTCCTGATGATTTCCGAGGCTAGTCCGATTGCTAAAACGCTTTGGGCAGAGTTCACATTTAAACGGCTTCTCTTTTGTGTGAATCCGGATGTGTTGTTCAAGAGCGAATTGTGTTCCAAGACCCTTGGAGCAAAATGGGCACTTCCGCTTCAAACCGGAGTGATTATTTTTTACATGTCGATTCAAGTAACTTTCACATTGAAATTGGTCATCACAAATTGTACAAGAAAACTTGATTCCGGAATGTAACCCTGAGTGATTTAAAAGCTGACCTCTTGTCGGAAATGATTTAGGGCAGAGGGGAAAGTTGCATTTAAAAGGCGTTGGCCTGTCTTTTGTATGAACGTACTGGTGGGATCTTAAAACAAACCGATTTCTAAATGACATGGGGCAAAAATTGCACTTGAAAGGCAAGGTATCTAGCACAAGGTGAACTTCCATGTGCTGTTTTAATTGCCAATCCGATGTGTACGCTTTGGTGCATGATGTGCATTTAAATAATTGGCCAGTATGGAGCCGCTGATGTTCATTTAACCTGCTGGTCCTGTTGAAAGATTTAGGACATAACTTGCACTGTAACTGTATCAATTTCAGGTTTCCGGTATGACGACGCTCATGGACCGAAAGGCTTGATTTCCTTATATATGATTTAGAACAGGATTTGCAGTTAAATCTTTCACCTGTGTGGATTCTCTTATGATCTTTTAGTTGGTACTTGAATCTGTATCGTTTGTCACAATCCGTACAGTGAAATCGAATCTTTTTTCTGTCCATTTTCGTAAATTGTGATAGAGGGATCTCAAATTCACACTCGATTTTAATAAAAAATTCTGTTTCGTTAGTTTGCTTTAACGCAATGAGAACTGAGAGCAACTACTTGGCAAATAAAAATTCAATTTTATTCGACACTTTTGGCTTGTAAATAATCTACTCTTGTGAGGCTGTGAAAGGGCAAATGAAATGTCTGACTTCTCGAGTCGAACTGAAACATTAGGGATGGACTGTTATGTGTTTTTTGTGTTTGTAAACTAAGAATTTTGATGGTCAGCTCTGAAACAAGTGACCAGTATATTTATAAAGCTTTGCTCATAATTTTAGGGTGATTTGTTCTATTTTTAGCTGAAATCCTCGAAAGGTTTCCACATTTTCAGAAAAGATCACAAAGAGGTGTATTGTACCCTCTCCTATTCTATTTCAATAAACCCGTCTGTACTTCTTGATCTTGAAGGGTACATAAATTAAGTTGTTTCAAATATAGTTATTCAATGTCATTCACAATATTGAAATAAACCGTACAACGAATGTACTGATGTATCGTAGATGTGACATTTTTATAACGTTTCGTAAACATCGAAACATGTTCAGAGTGAAAACTGTGGCTTTGAAATCTTTAAAACACACAAAATATCAAATTGCCCAGTCATAGGGCAAAATTACATACGTCGTTCGAAAGTACTTGATTATAGCTTTCGAATGATCGTATAGTGCGGTATAGACGGTAAGATAAGTCATGGGTTTATACAATGCCTTAATAATTATTGTCATTAAAATATCATTGTAAAGCAATTTTTTTGAAATCTTAGACCCATTAGTTTGAGATTTGAGATTGAGGGATTTAAAGTACCCCCGATGACATTCATTTTTTCTTACTGATAATTATTCTGGAACCTTAAGAGAAATACTTTTTTGGGATTTTTTTAAAAACACTTTGAAATAATATTTTTGTTACCAGCAAGCAGAGTCCGACCACCAAACAAAGATATATTGTAGGTAATTTATCAAAAGGTCATCATCAACAGTAACTGTCTTATCTAGGTGGTTCTTAAATCAGACGAGATTTGGGCAACGGAAAATCGTTCTCCAATGCTAGTTGACAATATATGGTGAAGGGTTAACCGTTACCCAATCTCATTTTCCCCTGCGAATTCAGGGGAACGTCATACAGTTCCTCAGGAATGGATTAGATATAAGTGAATCCCTACTGAAAACAACAAACACAATAGAATTATCCCACGTCTCCCTGAAATTATCACTATCTCTATAAATTTACTGGTTCAGAGAAAACCAGGAACTAGTCTACATTCCTAGATAGATTATTGAATTAACCTAGCCTATCCATGGTACCTAACAATTCCCCATAAACCATGTCATAAATTGTTACAGTAGTCCGGCAAAATCTGGGCGCTTAAAGAATAAATCGAGCTTTCCAAGCCAGTTAAATCTTAAATAATCGAATGACAAATTTGTTGCGACAAAGAAATAAATTAGCCCATGAAAGGGTCTGGAGTATTTTAACTTTGAAATGGGGGAACACGGAGCATTTTGTAGGCCTCATAAACAGTGACAGTATGGTTGCATTTGACAAGAGTAGGAATGGTTATTCAGAGTAGAATAAACTGTAATTATGAGTATAATTCTCCTGTCCAATATTTCCAATCAATTTCCTTTCAAAACCGAATGGCTTATTAAGGTCGAAGTGTACTTATTTATTTAAAAGCTGACTGTTGTAGTGTCAGGAAACACGGAGTCCTTATGAACATTTCAGATCGATAATACTCTGTTGAAATTGCTTAAAACACAGATCAGCCTATCGAATTGATTGGGTGACACATGTGTAGAGACGTAAGTGCCTTGCGACGTATGTGCCTAATTCCAAAAAATACATATTATGACTTTAACCCTAAAAACTCACCTCCACTATAAAATTGTCTACACGATGAAAAACAAATCAAGTCTCTAGCATGACCCGATCGGGCACACAAGTGTACCGAAGTTCAAAAAACATGATTTGTTTATACTTAAATTCTACGTTATTCATGACCAATAGGGTTTGAGCAATGATCTTATAATTATGAGCATTAGAAAGTCTTTCTAACATAATTTATTTGAGAATTTTGGATGCATTCGTTGATGAGAAGGAGGGGTTTAAAGAACCCCTTATGACACTTATTTTCCCTTGGTGATAATTACTCTGGTACCTTAACCCCAAGGCCTTAAACCCATAGTTACCTGATTATAACAAGGTTGGATCGTTTGCCAAGATTGCTTGACAACGGGCGCTGGAACAGGTTATGACAAATGGAGGGTTTTTGAAAAACTTTCAACTTTCAACTTTTTGAAATCGAGTCTCAGGTTGATCATGACAACAAAGTACTAAAATATTTCCTGGCTTGCACCGTGACGTCATTGCATCACTTCCTTTGATCTACGTCCACATGCGCTTGGAAAACGCCCTATTTATAAGGCTGGGAGGAAATGATTGAAGTGATGAACCGTTCTATCCCGACCCGACTGTCCTTTCATGAGATATATGATATATGAATGATGTAACCTTTTGTCTTACTATGGACACTATTTGGGTGCCAAACAAGTTAAGGTCTGTAATTTTGCAATAGACTAATTCGACCATGCTGATTACGAAAATCATAATTTTAGCTCTGTCAATTTAGGTCTAGTGGGTCCAAAGTAGGTGGGAAGGTCAGGAACCGCGCAGTTTCAGCTAAAAGTTAGCAGTGGCGAGAACCCCTTCGAGTCGAGTTTTCCACTTTTCCTCCCTTTTTCTCGCGAAACCGCTCAGAAAATAGGGCACTCACATTGGAAGGACCAGGAAAATAACATTGCTCTGGTATTAGCATTTTCACGAAAAGGGAACGGGAAAATATCATAGGAAAGAACAGTCCAAACTCACGCCCATTTTTTTTTTACCTTCCGACCTAATTTTGACCTACTACACTTCAATCGGCAGGGCTAAAATTATGATTTTCGTAATCAGCATGGTTGAAAAGCCTTTTTGCAAAATTACAGCCCTTAACTTGTTTGGCACCCAAATTGAGTCCATTGTTAGACTGTATCGGAAATTGTGAGATGTGACTGATGTGAGAGTCAAATCTGATCACAAGCACTTGATTATGAATACAAGGTGCAAGGGAAGGGAATGCAGTTGATAAGCGTTGGTCGATGTTGATATTATTCTAAAAAACCTGAATACAAGCCAAAGTTGATATGAAAAAGCCTTGGCTACCTAAATAATTTAGCTCAAATCCATTGTAGAGCAAAATCTCCAATTTTGCTCTACAATGGATTTTTTTTTCAAAAACCTTCCATTTGTCATCACCTATTGGGACAAGCGTTGTCAAGGTCATCTTGATCGTTTGCCTTTAAAATTTTCTCTTCAAAAAGTTGGGGACTTGTTATAATTGGCATAGGGAACCCCCTAGCAACTTCCGAATATCACTTTTTCCAAAAAATCCTACTGGTCACCCATACCGATTTTTGGCAAACCAAGCTGTTGAGCTGGGCCTAAGACCTTTGTCTAAATTTTAAATCTACTTTCGCATTTTTCGCATATGTTATAATCAATTAACTATGGGTTTAGGGCCTTGCTTAACCCTATTTTTATAAATTAGTTAATTACGTCGATAAGCACTTACGTCGTTAGGTCTATAGGTCATAAGGCACTTTCGTCGCAAGGCATATACTTTGTTAGGCACATGCGTCACATAATTAAACCGCTGAAAAACACAAGTCAGGCAGGCAGGCTATCGAATTGATCGGCATCGATTGCCTACCTTGTCTTTTAAGTAATTTGAACAGAATATTATCGAATGTTCCAAAAGCTTCCGTCTTACCAGGCACAACAGCATAGCAGTCAGCTTTTAAATAATTAAGCGCACTTTGGGGTTTAAAGGAAATTAGATTAAGCAGGAGAATTCAGCCTAAGCCTACAGTATATTCTGCTCTCTGCTTTGAATCCATTCAAAATCTTGTCAAATGCAACGATACTGTCAGTATTCAAGAAGCCAACAAAATGATTCATTTTGCCCCCATTTTAAAGGTAAAATACTTTAGACCATCTCATTTCTTTGTGGCAGCTGCCATTCTCTTCGCATCTGTATCCGGCCAGAAAGTTGTGGAAGGGTTGGCAAATTTGATCAACTCCGTCTCGGAATGTCACATCCGGCTCGTCTATGATGAAATCGACCTGGAAGATGTACCGATTGACAAAAATCCACTCACAATCCGACGCTACCACAACTTTGAGAAGGTTGGAGAAACCTGGATTGACTCATACTTTGGGAACATCACATACTATAGCTTTGTTCTTCCCCAAGAGAACAAAGCTCAAAAGTCAATAAATATTTTAAGGTCGAAAGGAATTTACTGTATTTATCACATAATGTACTTTGAAGTAGAATTTTATAATTGGAAGAAGTTTGCAATGAAATCGAATTTATCCCGGACGGGTTCCGACTCTGTGGTTGAAATCGCTCTCAACGACATTCCGCAATTCTATGCCTACCCTGATCGCTACAACTTTGATCAATTTCAAAACTTAAAGCCTCTGTATAATTATTTTGTTTATTTTGCACATTTATCGAACCTTAATATCACTACTTCAGCAATCTTGTCCAAGGTAACGGAATCTCTGCACGTTCGCAAAGGAAGGATTGACGGAATAAGATTCAGAATAAACATTTTGGACAATAGGAACCACATATTGAACAGGACCATTTTTTGCGTTTATTGTGTAAAAGCTGTGACCATTCCGGTAGACTCTGGGGGAATGAAGGAGAGTCGTACAGAATGGGACAAGGCCTTTAAAGCATTCGCTCCACAATTTTGGAACAGCGGAGACAGTCTAAACATTGGTTACCGGATGATTGGACAAATGAAACGGAATCCGTTTCGAATCCCATTCGTTCGAGATACCCCCTTGTCAGAGCTCGGGATTTATATTCTTGCGTTGTTGATGGATGAGACGAATAGTACAGTAATTGAAGAGCAACATAAGATTGAACTAGGATGCCCCGAAGGTGTGTCGCAATATTCCTACTATAAATGTTTGGACTTTCATTCTCGGTTTCCCAAATTTCATTTTAATCAAGAGATCACAGAAGGACAACTGCTTATTCAAGGAACATTTAACTTCATTTGGGAATCCGTTGTAACGACTTCCTCCGATAGCTTCAATTTCGTAACCTGTTATTCTGAAGAAGCGCTAGCTTTTGAAATTTACCTCCACCCATATCAAACAGCCGTGTGGGTCTCCATTTTGTCCTCTGTCGTATCAATCGCCATTTTCGTTCGCGTGGTTTTAAACAATATATCAAGAATCCAACAAACATTCTCTACGATATTTTTTATGCTGGCATCGGTTTTGGAACAATCTTACTTCATACCGTCTTTCCTTGATAAGCTTCTTTTTTATAGGATTGTAGTGGGACTTTGGCTAATTCTGAGCGTTATTTTTACAAACGCTTACAAGGGGTTGGTCATCACGGGCGTTACGTCGCCGCTTCCTACTCGAAGCGTTTCTCAGTTTGCAGAGCTTGTGACACCGCACTATTCAGCGATCGAGCCCAATTTGCAATACGGTCCTGAGGAGCCTTGTAAAATATCTGAATTTAGGATATATTCGAGCCTGCAACAGCATGGCGTTGGATTTGTGTTTTACAAATCTTTGCATCGTGCAAATATCGCAATTGAGAAACTAATTAGCTACGCATTCAATTACGAACATACAACCATTAGGGCAACAGAATTACAGTTACTCCTTTGGAATTTGCAGTTCCCGAATCGTATCTGCGAAATCTCATTCAATTCATCAATATCACTCGGGATTGAAGAGGCGGTTGAAGCAGAAACTGTTAAATGTGGTAAAAGAGTTTATGTCGATTTGTCAACGAAGGCACGAGCCGAGTTTGAATATTTATCCAGACATTATGACAAATTGAGCTTTACTTTATCAAAGGACAGCATTCTGCAGACAAATTATGCATGGAAATTCGAGAAGAATGAAGAGTCAAGGGTTCCTTGGGCATTTCGATCGATTATTTCCTCAGGGATTTACAATATAATGGAAAGATATTTTAAGAGAGCTCATTATAGTTTGAGGTTGAATTACACATTGGGAATAACGAAAGGGGAGGTACAGGATCAGGTCAAGGCTGTTAAGATTTTGGATAATATACAAACCGTTTTCTTTTTTTATTTAATTGGAATAGCGATAAGTGTTTTGGCATTAGGAGTTGATCTCTGGATTATTCCACTATGTGAGAACAAAATGTGGTGGACATTTAAAATAAAAACAGTTTTTAACTTTCTTAAGAGGAATTGGTCTATTTTCAAATGCTGGAAATTTTGGCGAGGAGCTTTGGGCAAGTTATTGTTTTACAGATACTCGTATTTGCAGTATTTTACTCGTAGACGTCGTAGATCTTGAAAGAAGACGGGAGATCAGAAGGGGAGATTTCTTTATATAAAACAATAGAGACTTGTTTCGATGTTAAGAATAACTAACCGTTACTTTATTAAGCATTTTATTATATATTAGTCATTAGGAAATTAAACTAAAATCCGTCATGTGGAAATTTTGAAGTAATGTATAAAAAAGTCTTAAAAGCAGCCTATGCACTTGTGAATAACTTATCACCTTTACTATCACGACTATCTGAAATTCGACAGATTTTCAGAATGAATAACCCGTACTGCTACAATTACAGCCCTATTACTAACGACAATTCTTTTCGCAATAAGGCTACAAAGATGGGTCTTGATATCCATATCTGTAGTCGTGATAGATCTACCTAACACCTTAAAAGATAAAACTCTCTCTCCTACAGGCAATTTAAAACTAAACCACACTACTATGTAATACCCTACCAATTAAATTAAATAAATGTTAATGATTATTTATACCAAATCTGACCTGATTTATATATTTACTGACATATATATTATTTTTATTGGTATTATGTGAGTCAGTAGAGATTTTCAAATTGTAAGTGGTAATGCCTTGTATTTATGACTATTCACCTAAGCATGCAAATCAAATTGAAATAATATGACGGTCGGTATAATCTCCAGGGCGGAAAAATTTCCAAAATCAAACAATCGGCCACAAAAATAACAGGGAAATGTTGTCCTATTTTCATTTTCAGCATTTATACTTTAATGCTTTTGGAAGTTCTTTCTTGCAAAGTTGACACGCGGACAGCGTTTCGATCGTATGAACTCTTCGTGTAACTCTGGATGTTCCCCTTTAAGCAATTATTTAAGGAAATTGACAAAGCTACACTTGAGAAGTATACAGGCGTCGAAACTGTTTTTGATCACGTTTTTTACAACTCTTACAATGAATTCTTGATTTGGTTCTCTCACATGTTAACTTTGATTTCTTAAATTTTTTAAATGCCTAAGTGGCAGTCAGACATGGATTTACGATTCTGCTGAGGTAGGGTGTAACCCGGGGTTTAGGACCCCACCGATGGAGGGTGTCCTCTCGGAAGGGGCCTAGCCGGCAGGCGCCCCCCCGGTGGCGAAATTTTTTTGGGACCACGCCCACTTTAAAATTTTCCTAAGCCCCTCCCTCAGTCTTTTAAACAGTCATTTTTTTCATTTCAAAACACCTCAAAATACAAAATATAAAGATATCAACACAGATATTATTAAAGATAATCCTAATGTACAATCTTAGCCACAGTCAGAGCTGCGACTTGCGAGCCTCTATTTGTTATTGTTCTAAGTTATAAACAGACAAAACACCCCATGAAAAATTTGGTTGGACGAATACGACAAAAAAATTAACAGTCCAATTTTTTTTATCTGTTTAAAAAATCTCCGAAACTAAACAATCATCTAAATTGATGTCATACAACGAAGAGCTCTTGTCCGTATTTTAATTTTTTAAACTCCAATTTGTAATCAATTTTAAGAGTAGATTTTGTGAATACAAATATCTTTTCACAATTTCTCGATGTTTTTGGGTTTCAAAATTTTTGGTCCTTGTATATATTTATAAACTTTTTCATCAAAACAAATCAGAATCGAATAAGAAATATTAATTTAAAAAAAAATTCGAGATTCATGTCTACGGAATTCCCACACGTACAAAGTGATTATTGGAAATTAAGGATTACCAAAATATTGATTCCATTATTTTACCACGAATCTTAAGGGAAGTTCATCAGGGTGAACTAAAGGAAACGCTTGAAACTTTTTGTGTCACTACTACAAGTCATATGAAGCATAAAAATCCAACCTAACCTATCCATGGTGCCTAACAATACCCGATAAACCATGACCTAATTTCTAACAGTAGTCAAGCAAAATCTGGCGCTTAGAGAATAATTGGAGCTCTCGAAGCAAGTTGAGAGGTTAGCGTTTTAAATAATTGAATGACGTTGCGACAAAGAAATAAATTAGAGGAGGAAATGGTTTGGAGTATTTTAACTTTAAAATGGGGCAACATATAGCATTTTGTAGTCTTCGTAAACAGTGACAGTATGTTTGCATTTGACAAGAGTAGGAATGGTTATTCAGAGCAGACTGTGTGTACTGTAAGTTTAGGCATAATTCTCCTGCTTAATATCTCCAGTCGATTTCTTTTAAAAATCAAGTGGCTTATTAAGGTCGAAGCGCACTAAATTATTAAAAAGCTGACTGCTGTGGTGTCAGGAAACACAGAATCTTTTATAGCAATTCAGATTAATAATATTCTGTTGAAATTACTTAAAACATGATTAGCCTATCGAATTGACATTCATTGTCATTATAAGCATTTTTTGAAATTAGGTAATCACGTCGTTAGGCACATAATATGTCGCAACGTGCGTGCGTCGTTAGGCCCATATGCGGCAAGGCACGCACGTCGTTAGGATCATTGGTCATAAGGCATTTTTGTAGCAGGGCACATATTTTGTTAGGCACACATGTGTCGGTACATATTAGGCACATATGTGTCGGTACATATATCGTTAGGCACATCCGTCACCTAATCAAATAGCTTAAAAACGCAAGTCAGGCTATCAAATTCACCGGCATCGATTGCCTGGCTTGTCTTTTAAGTAATTTGAACAGAATATTATCGATCTGAAATGTTCGAAAAGATTCCGTGTTACCTGTGACCTGGCACTACAGCACTCAGCTTTTAAATAATTAATTTCACTTCGACCCTAATAAGCCAATTGATTTTTAAAGAAAATCGACTGGGGATATTAAACAGAAGAAGTAGACCTAAAACTACAGTATAGTCTGCTGTCTGCTCTGAATGTTCATTCAAACTCTTGTCAAATGAAAAGATACTGTCAGTGTTAATTAAGGCTACAAAATGCTTCATTTTGCCCCCATTTTAAAGGTAAAATACTTTAGACCATCTCATTTCTTTGTGGCAGCTGCCATTCTCTTCGCATCTGTATCCGGCCAGAAAGTTGTGGAAAGGTTGACAGATTTGATCAATTCTGTCTCGGAATGTCACATCCGGCTCGTCTATGATGAAATCGACCTGGAAGATGTACCCATTGACAAAAATCCACTCACAATCCGACGCTACCGGAAGTTTGAGAAGGTTAGCAACGCTTGGATTGACTCATATTTTGGAAACATTACATATCATAGCTTTGTTCTTCCCAAAGAGAACAAAGCTCAAAAGTCAATGAATGTCTTAAGGTCGAAAGGTATTTACTGTATTTATCACATCATGTACTTTGAAAAAGAGGTTTATAATTGGAAGAAGCTTGCAATGGATTCGAATGTATCCTGGACGGGTTCCGACTCTCTGGTTGAAATGGCTCTCAACGACGTTTCTCAATTCTATACCTACCGTAATCGCTACAAGCATAATCAATTTCAAAACTTAAAACCTCTACACAATTATTTTGTTTATTTTGCACATTTGTCGAACCTTAATATCACTACTTCAGCAATCTTGTCCAAGCTTACGGAATCTCCGAACGTTCGCAATCGCAAAGGAAGGATTGACGGATTAAGATTCAGAATAAACATTTTGGACCATTGGAACCATATATTGAAAAGGACAATTTTTTGCGTTTATTGTTTAAAAGCTGGGACCATTCCGGTAGACTCTTTGAAAGAGAGTCGGACAGGATGGGACAAAGTCTTTAAAGAATTCGCTCCACAATTTTGGAACAGCGGAGATAATCTAAACATTGCTTTAGGAGTCCGGAATACAAATATGAAGACATTGTCTGACTCCATTAAACAACTTCGAAATGGACAAATGGAACGAAATCCGTTTCGAATCCCATTCGTTCGAGACACCCCCTTGTCAGAGCTCGGGATTTATATTCTTGCGTTGTTGATGGATGAGACGAATAGTTCTGTAATTGAAGAGCAGCAAAAGATTGAACTAGGATGCCCCGAAGGTGTGTTCAAATATAACGACTTTAAATGTTTGGACTTTCACTCTCGGTATCCCAAATTTCACTTTAATCAAGAGATCACAGAAGGACAATTGCTTAATCAAGGGTCTTTTAACTTCATTTGGGAATCCGTTGTAACGACTTCCTCCGATAGCTTCACGTTCTTAACCTGTTATTCTGAAGAAGCGTTAGCTTTTGAAGTTTACCTCCACCCTTTCCAAACAGCCGTGTGGGTCTCCATTTTGTCCTCTGTCCTATCAATCGCCATTTTTGTTCGCATGGTTTTAAACAATATCGTAAGGATCCGACAAACATTCTCGACAATATTTTATATGCTGGCATCGGTTTTGGAACAATCTTACTTCATACCGTCGTTCCTAGATAAGCTTCTTTTTTACAGGATTGTAGTGGGACTTTGGCTGATTCTGAGCGTCATTTTTACAAACGCTTACAAGGGGTTGGTCATCACAGGCGTTACGTCGCCACTTCCAACTCGAAGCGTTTCTCAGTTTGCAGAGCTTGTGACACCGCACTATTCAGAGATTAAGCCCAATTTGCGATTCGGTCGTGAGGAGCCTTGTAAAATTTCTGAATTTAGGATATATTCGAGCCAGCAACAGCATGGCATTGGATTTGTGTTTTACAAAATTTTGCATCGTGCAAACATAGCCATTGAAAAACTAATTAGCGACGCATTTAATTACGAACATATAACCATTAGGGCAACAGAATTACAGTTACTCCTTTGGAATTTGCAGTTCCCGAATCGTATCTGCGAAATCTCATTCAATTCATCAATATCACTCGGGATTGAAGAGGCGGTTGAAGCAGAAACTGTTAAATGTGGTAAAAGAGTTTATGTGGATTTGTCAACGAAGGCACGGGCCGAATTTGAATATTTATCCAGACATTATAACAAATTGAGCTTTACCTTATCAAAGGACAGCATTCTGCTGACAAATTACGCATGGAAATTCGAGAAGAATGAAGAGACAAAGCTCCCTTGGGCATTTCGATCGATTATTTCATCAGGGATTTACAATATAATGAAAAAATATTTTACGAGAGCTCATTATAGTTTGAGGTTGAATTACACATTGGGAATAACGAAAGGGGAGGTACAGGATCGGGTCAAGTCCGTTAAGATTTCGGATAATGTACAAACCGTTTTCTTTTTTTATTTAATTGGAATAGCGATAAGTGTTTTTGGATTAGGAGTTGATCTCTGGATTATTCCACTCTGTGAGAACAAAATGTGGTGGAAATTTAAAATAAATACAGTTTTTAGGAACAGGAATTGGTCTAACTTGGAATGCTGGAAATTTTGGCCAGGAGCTTGGGGCAAGTTATTATTTTTCGGTTACTCGAATTTGAAGTATTTTACTCGTAGACGTCGTAGATCTTGAAATAAGACGGGAGATTTCTTTATATAAAACAATAGAGACTTGTTTCGATGTTAAGACTAACTAACCGTTACTTTATTAAGCATTGTATTTTATATTAGTCAGTAGGAAATTAAACTAAAATCCGTCATTTGTAAATTTTGAAGTAATGTGTAAAAATGTAAAGTCTTAAAAGCGGCCTATGCACTTGTGAATAACTTATCACCTGATTACTTTGGGGCATATTTGGAGCAAATGAGATATGGGGTTTTAGCGATTCGCGATTCGGGAGGCAAGTTCAGGAGTGAGGCTTAGGTTCTGTAAAGGGATCTCAAGTTAAGCAATGATCGAATCGAAGGACTTGGGATGGGTGACCGTAAGGTTGTCGGTTCTGAGTCTGGGCAAAAAAGCTGACTGGAGACTGAGAGCCTGCAATTCCAAAGCAGTTTAGCATATCTTGATAAGCTAATTAATCTCAGCAGGGAGGTGGGGATATGGCTCGGTGTAACTAGTACGGTATCCCTCTAACAAGGGACTTCACCCAAAGTGAAACTCCAGAATCGTCTGAATTTTTTACAGTTGAAACTACAAGTCAAATGATCATTGAACATCAATAAATTATCGGCCCTAATTGATTTTAAGTATGTGAAAAAAATTGACAAACAACGGACTCGGAAATAAACTTGGGGGAAATGACAAATGAAATATATCAAAAAATCAAGAAAAAAAATTAGAAACACGAAAATCATAATATATTTAATCAATTTGCAGAAGTTTTTGAGAAATCGAGGTGGGAAGTGAGCGACATTTGGGCGTGGTTGGTGATGGTGGGAGGCCAAGAGAGCGAGCGAGAAAACTCGACTTTCTTTCTTTCCTATAGTAACCGCCCGTCTGCTTTTAGGGTAAACGCTCCGATCTACCAGTAAACTCGGCTAGCATTCTTAACGCAGGTGGACACGCGTATTCGGGCAGCATTACGACTTTGGCCACCAAATTCCGTACGGTCCGAATGCGGCAACCCGCTTCTGCGCCGATTCGGTATACCTTCGGCCAGCGATTTCGCCGTATTCTATCCGCGCTCTAGCCACAGATTCGGCTAGCCTTCTGTATGCATTCGGGTTTGGTTCTAATTTAGTATTCGGGCCAGCGGATAATAATCTTCTTTTCAAGTTAGACAATTACGGTTTTTAAATCTTTTTTTATTGATAACTATGAATCATTAAAATAGAAATTTGAAAATCATTACAACTTAATAATACACATTTGTACAAAATATCCGTACTTACTAATGACATTTTGATAGTTTCCGACAAATCAGACACTCTGAACACTCCAATTGTTGTACTATTAATAGGATACCCCCTGACCTTATTTAACGACCTAAATTCTTTACAACAGTAGACCTTAACCCTTTCTTCGATTACTTCCATCAAAACAATAATTATTATAAACAAAGTATGGAGCAACATAAAATTTCTAAAATACTTTTTTGGAAGATAGTCAATAAATCCCGCAATCTCTGTATACAACAATATTGTTCTCAGTTCTGTTGCTTTGTAATGGTCTATCTCCCAAAGCGACCTAGGCTTTCTCTGGAAATTAGACGGAAAGTCAACCTTAAAAGAAACTAGTCTGTCTGAAATTTGCTTTTTGATATGGTTTGATAATCGATGCAATAACTTGCCTTTTACCCACTGGCGTAATAATTTTCTTGTGACCCCAAGACACACCAGATGCATATAATCAAGTGGCACTTGACTTACTAGTCTAATATTTACAGTAGAAAATATACTTTTACCGGTATGATGATCAGAATCAGTTTGACTAAGAAACGACGCATCTGATCTACTGCTGCCGGTGACGAACATTCTTTATTTCGGCGACGTTGATGACGCCCACCACCTCTATCACCGGCGTTTTTTAACCACGTTTGAATTCCTTGGTCGATTTCACTATCTGTTGCTGACCCTACTCCTTTCGTGAGTCTGATGGATTCTAAAACATATATATCAACACGTTTAACTCCAGAGTCAAAAAAGAGTATATTTAGATCTAAATAAAATATTTATTACCGTAAATTGTAGTCAGAAGTTTAGAAGCGACTTTGTCTTCTTTTAACCCAGCTTCCGCCTTTGATCCTTTTCCCGTCAAACTCAATTTAATCGCGAGAGATTGATCAATAAGTCTACTAAGAATCCTTCTAGTTATAGCTGCTACGTCTTTCCCACCGACTAGACTAAGATTCCCTTGCTGTAATAAAATAAGTAACCTCATTTAATACAAATGGAAAAAAACTTGACGTGTTTGGTGTGATTAAATCACCCAAATACACTACTTCAAACAAAATTTTAAAGTACTTACTAGTTTTTGGGCGTTTTCTGTGTCAGCCAACCAATTATTAATCAGCGATAAATCAGGTATAGAGTTAAGTGGCAATTGAGGAAGGCCGTCTAATTCATTCGGATTTGTCGAAGGTTGAGTTCCTCCAGTTCGTCGCAGCAGTTCAGTCATATCATCACGAAGCTGAACGAGTTCTCCAGTTACAACATCTTGAAACCCTTAGAAATAAAATGTTATTTGATAACTGATGTATTGCCAAACACATATATCATATTTTGAACTTTAATTTGACCTACTTCGCTGTTCAGTTTGTATTTGTTTTAAAATAGACAAAATGCTGTTTTGATGATTTGCATTAGCTGCATCAGTTGCGGAAGTAGTATCATTTAGTTCCAAAATATACGAGTTTCCATTTAAAAAATTTGTTGTTTCAATTTCGATAGAGGATCCGAGAGGTAGGACTGCACTTGTTATATCAACATTATTCAATACTTGATCTTGACTTGAGATATTGGAATCAGAGTTGTTTACGGACGGAGCCGGAGTTTCGGTTTCCACAGAATTAGTCGCTCGCACTGGTGATATTTAACAATATTTTTGATCGTTACTAATTTATAATGCTCAATACGTAATAATAATGTTCAAATGTGAAATTAATGCAAGCTTAAAAATCTCACCTTCCAAGTTTTTGTCAAAAAAACTAGTACTTGGCACTGATTGATGCTCTGCTTCGGATGAGATATCTGACTCGCTTGAACTTGATACTTGTGATTGGACCACTTTTGGATTTCTTAAAGATTTTCGAGGTCTTCGAATTCGGAGTCGACTGTGTTCAACTTCCGACGAGTCCAGCGTCAGATCTTTCTGTGCCTTCTTACTAATTAAAACAGCTTTGGGGTAATCGTCTACAATTAAATAAAAGTTAATTTAAGACGGAGTTCAAGCAAAAACTCTGAAACAGTATGTCTGCAATTCAATTGAATAAAAATTTATAGTTGATTACTAGAAAATTTCAACACGACACAAGAAAAACTTTTCCAGTTATCTTCTGGTTTTGTGTGTTTAATGACTGATTTGGAGATGTTTGGTCCAACGTTCGGTGGCCACTTGCAGCTTTTCAAATCCTCCCCGACCCATGACCTTGACACTACCGCGACGCTATTTTCCTCGCCGAATTCGACAACTGCAAACTGATGGAGATGGGATGATTCCATTTGTGAGAAGAACGTATTTTAAAATCCAAAAATGCAAGAAACAAATGCAGACTGCGTTCAGAGTTTGGAGAAATTCTTGCATGAATCTATTTGTTCAAATTTGCCCTCTCTCAAAAACCGTAATGGCGGGTCATACTCCAAGCCAACTGATTTTAGAAGCTATGCCGAGGAAATATAGGTTTCTATGAGCATGCGGGGTTCCTACTATTCGAGTTCGGCTACCGCACTCGAATAGTAGTTGGGAAGCAAGTTAGCCAACCGACATTTTTATCAAGTTTTTGGCCGAATGGCCGCTTGAATTAATCACTTAGATAGAATTCGGCTCCAGTTCGAATTCCATTCTATGTTTCGGCCGAATCACCGCAACTAAGACGAATAAATTTAGAATTCGGTTCAAACTCGGGTAAGAGTCTTAGTTTCGGCCGACTATGAACCGAGTGTACGTAATACTTTTAGAACGCTAGCCGATTTTACTGGTAGATCGGGTCGTACCAACGCAATGTTATTATCTGAGTCTTCCAATGTTCACGCCCTATCTCTTTTTGCTGCTTTTTGGTAACTTTCTTAAAAAAAGTCACGAGAAAGCTAACTACTCATCTCTCGCTCACTTCCCACCTCGATTTCTCCAAAACCCCTGCGAATTGATGAAATATATTATGATTTTTGTTTTTCTAATTTTTTTCTTGATTTTTTGGTATATTTCATTTGTCATTTCCCCCAAGTTTATTTCCGAGTCCGTTGTTTGTCAATTTTTTTCACATACTTAAAATCAATTAGGGCCGATAATTTTTTTGTTTTTAATGATCATTAGACTTGTAGTTTCAACTGTAAAAAATTCAGACGATTCTGGAATTTCACTTTGGGTGATGTCCCTTGTAAGAGCGAAAGCTGCCTTCCTATCTATTCCGTCCCCGGTGGGAGACCAGCTTCGGCTGAACCGGTTATAGACGTTAAAGAATAAACAAACAAACAAACAAATTCCCATGTGTAATAGAACATCAATGACGTATACGGGACCACCGACCACTCTTATTGACACCAAACCCGGACTTTTTGGGAAAATCGAGATATAGTTTGTTTATCGTGATGTTTTTAACACATCCGTTACTTTGGTTTATTTAGACAACGAAAGAACGTGAATAAAAGATTTTTCTAACAGGAATGGATAAATGCATATAGATGTGATCTCATATATATATAGAATAAACGAAATATATGAAAAGCAAAGGATGAAAGTAATATGTCTTAGGATTAATATGTCCCATCTAAATATGAATTTGCCCCCTAATTCGGATGAACTTGCCCCCATCTAACTTGCTCCCTCTCAGGCTGAACCTGCCACCGCCTTGGGATGAATATGTCCCCATTGAGGATGAAATTGCCCTCAGAAATAAATGATAATAAATGATCGAAATAATCAGTCATTTAATAATGTTATTTAACCTACTATTACTTCGCCACATTCAATAAACCGTCCAACGAATGTACTGATGTATCGTAGATATAGCGTGTTTAAAACGTTTCATACACGTCGAAACATGTTCACAGTGAAAACTGTGTTTTAAAATATTAAAAATGCATGAAATATCGAAAATCTCAAATTGCCCCAACCATAGAGCAAAATTACATACGTCATTTAAAAGCACTTGATTATAGCTTTCGAATGACGTATCAAATTATTAATCTCAATTTGCCCCAACCATAGAACAAAATTACATACGTCATTCGAAAGCCCTTCATCATAGCTTTCGAATGACGTATCACACATATATGTTTGTAATTTGATCTCTTTGACCCCTCCCCACCCGTCAGGGGGTGACCCCACCCCCAAATCATATACGTCATTCGAAAGCCCTTGATCATAGCTTTCGAATGACGTATCACACATATGTGTTTGTAATTTGACCTCTTTGACCCCTCCCCACCGGTCAGGGGGTGACCCCACTCCCAAATCATATACGTCATTCGAAAGCCCTTGATCATAGCTTTCGATTGACGTATCACACATATATGTTTGTAATTTGACCTCTTTGACCCCTCCCCACCCGTCAGGGGGTGACCCCACCCCCAAATTATATACCCCATTGAATAGCCCTTGATCATAGCTTTCCATCCATGTATCACACATGGGGGGTTGCTATTTGAAAAAATGTTGACCTTTGACCTTTCCCCCCTTGACCTTTGACCTCCAGGGCCCCCAAACGAACTTGACCTCCGTTTGGATGCCTCATATAGATATCCGAAAGAAAAATTTCAAAAAGTTAAGCCGTTCTCGAGTTATCGTGTTTACGGACGGACGGACAGACGGACGGACGGACGAACGGACGGACGGACGGACACCAGACCATTCGCATTATGTATCTACGATACATAATAATTAACGCTTTTGTAATCAGTTTAGGCCGTCCTGGCCTCCGTTTTACACTAATAGGACCATACTTAACTTCATCTGAAACAATCAACTGCTTTCTTTTCATTGCGATTCCCATTGCATGTTAGCAAACATGTTGTTTTAATGGTTTTAAATTTTATTTTAATGTGAGCATATTGATCCTAGGTGTAGGTATATTCATCTCAAGGTGGGGGCAGGTTCAGCCAGAGAGGGGGAAAGTTAAGTAGGGGCAAGTTCATCCGAATTAGGGGGCAAATTCATATTTAGAGGGGGCACATTAAATTTAATCCAAGTAATATTATTACCCTGTATTTAGCATTGGAATACAGAGGAGCTCTCATATGCGATCCGTGAGCCACTAGCGTCGTGCTGGTGGAAGCTCACCGTTACATGTATATTAGAGGAAACCATTATATTCGCGCCACTTTCCAACCAAATCTGGGGCGATGTGCAAATTTCATTGCAGTTCATTTCAGGCATGTCCAGGTTTTAGTTTACAACGCTAGTGGCGTCAGCATCGCATGTGAGAGTTCTTCCTGGAAATCCCGAGTGGGCCTTCTAGCTCTATTATATTATCCATTTCTATGATTATTATGTATCGTAGATACATAATGCGAATGGTCTGGTGTCCGTCCGTCCGTCTGTCCGTCTGTCCGTCCGTCTGTCCGTCTGTCCGTCCGTAAACACGATAACTCGAGAACGGCTTAACTTTTTGAAATTTTTCTTTTGGATATCTATATAGGACATCCAAGCGGAGGTCAAGTTCGTTTGGGGGCCCTGCAGGTCAAAGGTCAAGGGGGGAAAGGTCAAAGGTCAACATATTTTCAAATAGCAACCCCCCATGTGTGATACATCGATGGAAAGCTATGATCAAGGGCTATTCAATGGTGTATATGATTTGGGGATGGGGTCACCCCTTGACGGGTGGGGAGGGGTCAAAGAGGTCAAATTGCAAACATATATGTGTGATACGTCATTCGAAAGCTATGATCAAGGGCTATTCAATGGTGTATATGATTTGGGGGTGAGGTCACCCCCTGACGGGTGGGGAGGGGTCAAAGAGGTAAAATTGCAAACATATATGTGTGATACGTCATTCGAAAGCTATGATGAAGGGCTTTCCAAAGACATATGTAATTTTGCTCTATGACTGGGGCAATTTGAGATTTTCTATATTTTGTGTGTTTTAATCATTTGATACGTCATTCGAAAGCTATGATCAAGGGCTTTCGAATGACGTATGTAATTTTGCTCTATGGTTGGGGCAAATTGAGATTAATCATTTGATACGTCATTCGAAAGCTATAATCAAGTGCTTTCGAATGACGTATGTAGTTTTGCTCTATGGTTGGGGCAATTTGAGATTTTTGATATTTCATGCATTTTTAATATTTTAAAACACAGTTTTTACCGTAAACATGTTTCGATGTGTATGAAACGGTATAAAAACGTTATATCTACGATGCAGTACATTCGTTGGACGGTTTATTACCGAAGATATATTATTTGTTCTCCACATACGCATACAGTACAGTATCGGTACAATAATACAGATTCTTTGAATTAGTAGAGCAAATTTTTCAGCCAGACAAGCAAAAGGTTTTTGTTATCAGTCCTTTTCATGAATACATATATTGTAAATAAGGAATCTATAAATTTCATTATATAGCCCATTTAGATAAACTTACCATCATCGACTTTAGCTAAATGCAGTCGAAACTGTCTTAAGTTGCAAGCATTCAGCATTGGAATTGGTGGTGGCTTTGCATATGTTGTTCTATTTTTCCACAACGTCACTCTATCCATCGTATCAATTAGGCTCATTTAAATGCAACCTAAACTCAAACTCGTCTGTAAAGAGTACAACTCGGAGCTCTGACTCATTCCACATTCTAATAGATAAGAAAGGGCAGATCAAACCATATCAATGTTTGCAATGATTCATCTCTGATTTTCGGCTTCAGTCCTAAACTATTAGTCGACTGTTTAACTGTTAAATTAACGAGCCTTTCTGCGTTTCGCTTATGATTCAAAGCAAATCCTGACCAGGTAAAAATTATGTGCATATTTTTATTTTTATTTTGTTAATTTACAATTGTGCGGAAGTAGCGTTATTATAATCTATACTGTATTTGTACTATTTAGTCGGTTAGATCCTCCACATGGATGAAACCAAGCATTTAATCAATTCCGTAGAATTATACACAGATCCCATCCCAATAAGACATGTATGTATGGTGTATGGTCAGGGCATTTATATATATTAAAATATATATATATTAAATTGGTAACAGTACAGATGAGTTTTCCATTTGCAAAAGATTTTAAACTTTTCCCTTTTTACATCTAGATAGGAATAAGACTTTTTCCCTCTTTTGATTACTCCAGGTAATTGAAAAACGTATTTATTTGTCTAACAATCGTTTAATTTGACGGTTCGATAGGTAATGTAACATCAAAAGCGTGGGGTTAAACGTTGAACAATTAATATTATAACCTTTGACCTTGATGTAAAAAAGTTTGAACAGGAGTTCTGAGGTCCTGACCATCGTCGACATAGAACGAGAATATAAGAAAAGGGAATACGGCGGAGGCTGCTAAGTATAGTTTAAGGGGTTGTCGATTAATATTGAATATTGACGTGTATTGTGTACTTCAGGCGTACAAGATATTGTAGCAGTTATGAGGCAATAGATGTATTGAAAATTAATTGATTGAGGGACGACGGGTGTGCCCAGATTTTTGAGATTCTGTGGAAGTAGTTCAAACTTCCTGGGGTAGTGCAGTAGTGGGGGTTTAGAAGTTTCCGATTTGTGGGGGTTTAGATTCACCTTTGTCTTGGGCGTATGTCTGAAGTTAACTAATACTATCGCTTATCGGCTGACAAGGGACGTAATGGAGAGATAACACTCCGATTGACTTGATTTTTTTTGTGACGCAGCTTTGAACTATGTGGATGACGTAACTGAAAGAAATTAGTGCCCAAATTGATGTTTAGCGTGTTAAAAAAAATCACGAATTTGAAAAATCAACGAATTTTTTATTTTCAAACGCTCGTCAAACGACGATTTTTGGACCGATTTTTAAAATCTTTTAACTTTTTTCATGTTAAAGTCTTGTTCTTTAAGGAAATGCAAAAAAATTAATTTTTGAATTCTTTAAACTCAAATAAACTCTTTACTATTATAAAACTTCAAAGATTTTCAAAATCTGTACAAAACTCGTCGTCTGGCGAGCGTTTGAAAACGGCTGTTTTTGTTGATTTTTCAACCTTATGAATTTTTTCCTCAATTTGGGCATCGATTGTTTTCAGTTACGTCATCTACATAGTTCAAAGCTGCGTCACAAAAAAAATCAAGTTAATCGGAGTGTTATCTCTCCATTACGTCCCTTGTGAGCTCCACTATGGCCCGATACGGTCCTATGGCTGCCTAGTCGCTCATAATATTAGTAACAAAACGTGCTTAGAAATATATTACAAGGGAACAATCCCAACTGAGACTCCTATATTTCAAAACACTCATTTGAGGAGGCAAGAAACTTCAATTGGTGAGAACGATTTTAGTTGTTAGTCACCGATATGGTGTCTGCTTTAAGTTTCATGGGTTTTAGTAGGTCTTCTAAATAAGCCCGAGCTACAATGACAAGCATCGCGGTCGTACAGATGGGAACTTTCCCTTGCAATCCGATTAACAGGTTTAAAAAATATTTATCGCTTTAAGTATCTTATTTTATTTACAGACTCGTTCATGTCAGGTGAAGAGAATCCATACGAGGTGTTAGCCCCTCTAGGGGTTACACCTAAATCAACTGCGGCGGAAATATGTCGAGCCTTTCGAAACACGATGCGAACTTTGCACCCGGACAAACGAAAAGAAAAAGACTCGAAGGGAGACGAATTGGTAAAGAAAATAACTCGAGCCTATAACACTTTAAAAAATGCGGACGAAGCCAAAAAATCGGAACTCGCAACGGGAGTGGTCTCACATGATTCAACAAATTGTATAACGGACAAGTCTATCTCAGAGAGGTACCGACGTCTCTTTAAAGGTTGGTTCATAGTTCATATCAAATGTTATGAAATCATACCATAAAATTGTGCTAACAAGGGAGCCTTCCCAACTGTACCGCACCGATATTTTCCAACCGGTCTCATCCGAATCAGTCGCTAAAATCAATCAACTTTATTGGTATTATCGTTTTTTTAAGAAAATAGGTCGGAAGGTGAAGGACTGCACGCTATTTCGAGGATTTCTATAGTCAATTCCCATTTGGTTTTTGCTAAAGCTGGGTCCTCTCGCAATACTATTTTTGACTCCTCCAATGTTAACTCTCGATATACTTTTTGGAAAAACCCGAAAAAAATTAAAACGAGGAAGTCGACTGTCTTTTCCTTCTCGCTTTATTTTCCACTAGTTTTTTATCGAAAAAACCAAGTCCTTGACTTTCCACCTAATGTATTATAAACTTTCTTATAAGAAAGTTGTTCTTTCGAATGAAACGGGTTTGAAAAATATTAGGGTGGTACAGTTGGCAATGTTTCCTTGCAAATAAACCCATTTTAATTAGCAATTGAAACTTATTTTTTAGCTCATCAGGAAGGAGCTGAGGGGACACGGTTTCGAGACAACTTTAGCGGATTTTATTCATCCGTTTTAGAGGCAGTGGAATCTCCGATAAAAACTCAATTGAAACGGAACTTCCATTGTGAGATTTGCTCTCAAAAATCTACCTCCAAGGAGGAACACTACAACAACGCTATCGAGCCATATTTGTCGTTTTTTCATGCTGACGAAGGCTTTATGGATTACTTGGGAAGACTTTTGGGCGATGACATGATTTTCATGCACTCTGTGGATAGCCTTTTCCAAAATTCGACAGCCTTTGTTCAGGGTCAAGAATTAATTAAAAACGGAGATCGTACCGGGGCTCTGAAATTCTTACTTCCACTATTGAAAATTAGCTTGGATCAAGAAAATGGAGAAGCCGTTTTGGACATTCTGCAATTAATTCTGCCCAAAACAAAACTCTGGAATTGCATACATTTACTTATGGTGGAAGAATCCGAGCTTTATCTCAATTCTCCGACAATTGCAATCAAATTTCTCGAGCAGATGGATGCAGAAATGAGTCAATTGAAGGGAACTTTACGGGTTTCCGAATCGATTGGTATGCATAGGGAAGCAACACTCGAAGCTGTGTGGGATAAGCTAGCGTTCCATGAGTTTGTACCGGCATTTATATGGTTAAATTAATAACTTACTTAATATCACCTTTTAATTACAACTTTTATTTATTCATTTTTAAGTTTTTTTGTTTTTATATGCATTTTTAGGGCACTCCATATTCTTGATCAGGTACTTACTGTTTTATTTATTCTAATCTATGCGTACGCGTCAGATATTAGCATTGCAATGCATAGCCCTTAATAATACCTTTCCATCGATGTATCACACATGGGGATTGCTATTTGAAAAAAAAGACAGACGAAGAGACGGACGGACAGACAGACACCGAGCCATTCGCATTATGTATCTACGATACATATACTAACGGGTTCCATTAAGATATCCTTAGAATACATTTTTATATTGCAGAACTCCATCCTAGAACAATACAGGAAATATAGCAAACTCATCTGGGAGGAATGGGTCCCTCTGCTCGTAGGAGTTCTTACTTTCGTCAACGATAAAGACGAATACCTTCGTCTCTTGGTACAACTGGCCATGCTACCCAAATCCGCCGATGTAATTCAAAAGATGTTACAGCGACTGTAAGTTTTTTGGTCCGAAAATATGGTAACTCGGAACGTTGAAATAACTAAACTAATAATATATGTATTTTGTTAAGATTTGATGGGCCGAATCCAGTGAAAATGGTCAAAATGTCAATCTTTCACGGTAAACTGCAGTTGCTTAAAGGAATAATGGAATACCACCAGGGGAATATCAAAGGCATGATAACATCCTTCGAGGAGGCTATTTTGTGTTATCCCACAAACAAGCCCTTAGCTGAAGCTATTTCTGGGTTTTTAACAAAAGACGCCTTGACTTTTGACTCAATTTTGAACCACGTCAACTCCCAAGTGCTCTGGCTATATGAAACCGTGACTGCGGAAACGGCTGAAATTGACGAAAGCAAACTAGTGAGTAGGTGCAAAACCTTGCTCAGTCACTTGGAACCAGAAGACATGGAAATATACCCAATGTTGTCCACCTCAGGCTCTAATTCACTTGTCCAGTCTTGTGAAAGAGACATCCTTGGTCTTGGAACTAGCTCAGAAATAATTAAGACTGAAGAATTCTACGCGGAAAGAGGCTACAGCTATTTGGACATCTCTTTAATTTGCAAAGACGCAATCAAACACGTCGGGTGTTACTTGATGGCCGCTTCCAGTTTCTATTCCGCAATGAAAATCAGCAGTGGAAAATCAGCAAACTTGTCAAAGCAATTCGCATATCGTGGTCTCATACTGGAAGCCATGAAAGCGATAAATATCATCAACCTACACTGCAGTCCGCCTGAATTGGCATTATACGTTTTAAAGTTCAGGCTGTCCTTCCAATTCCTAACGGATCTGACGTTTTCGAAACTGCTCCAAAAGCACAGTAAAACAACGTTTGCCTTAGCACCCACTGTAAATTTCATTGACAGCAGTGGGGATTCGGCTGAAGATGCAACCCGTTTGTTCCAGAAGGTTGTCAACCTTCACAAATTGGTGCCCCTGATAGATCCTGGACTTTATACTTTACACGATTCCGTCATCGTTCAACTGGGTTACCGTACATTGTTGGAAGCCTTCTACAAGGCTAAACTGGAAGGGGCTGAATCTCCAAACTGTCCATCGTATCTTTATGAGCACTACATCTTCAACAAGGTTTGGCGTCATCCCTCACAAGACCCCGTACCGACCACACCCGAATTTAAATTCACAAGGGAGATGACCATGTGTGGATTGTCTGAACGATGGGGCTACGATCTTTTAGAAATTGAGGACATGATGTGCTGGAGACCAATTCGCCGTGATGCTCAAGGCTTCATGGACACCTCTGACCGGTCCCTGAACTTTGATGGGGAAATAGCTTACAGTCGATTTGCTGGAGTAAGAATCAATCATAGTACTGGGTCAATTGAGTGGCTTTTGGAACCTGCGGTTGCAAATGACCCCACCCGACCTGCCCTCTTTACTGAGAGTGATTTAGCCGAGATTATGGAATTAGAACTGGATTCAGCGTATTTGAGCTTTGACCCAGTGTCCCTTGATTGGATGAAGGACGGGGAGGGGATTGACCTTCCCTATTTCCCATTCTATGATGTTAAGTTTGCACCGGCCAGGCTTTGTGGCACTAATTATCTCATGACTTTGTACCACTTGGATCTTTTGGCCAAGATGTTGACTACGGGACAGGAAATCAGTGCACATTTCCCCTTCGCATTCCAGGTAGGTCGAACTCAAAGGTGTCTGGTTATTTCACTCCCGCACATTCTTACCCCGAACATTCTTACAAAGGATAAAGGTGCCGACGAGTTCGTGTCCGGCGTTTTCCCACCTGCGACATTTCCCACCCGGACACTTCCCGCCCAAAGCGGACACTTCCCACCCGGAAGTTTTTCACGAACAAAAACGGACATTTCCCACCCAATTTCGGCTGGCGGACAGTTCCCACCCGGACATTTCCCACCCAAACACAAAAAAACAGCATTTTTGAATGACCCTTAGCTTGAAACTAAATCTTCCAAGCAAAGACATAACTAAATTCTCCAAGCAAAGACATAACTAAATTCCGGTTGGGTTGGTTAGGTTAGGTTAGGTTAGGTTAGGTTAGGTTAGGTTAGGTTAGGTTAGGTTAGGTTAGGTTAGGTTAGGTTAAGTTAGGTTAGGTTAGGTTAGGTTAGGTTAGGTTAGGTTAGGTTAACAGCACAACCGGAGTTTAGTTATGTCTTGGCTTGGGGAATTTAGTTATGTATTGGCTTGGGGAATTTAGTTATGTCTTGGCTTGGGGAATTTAGTTATGTCTTGGCTTGGAGAATTTAGTTATGTCTTGGCTTGGAGAATTTAGTTATGTCTTGGCTTGGAGAAATTAGTTATGTCTTGGCTTGGGGAATTTAGTTATGTCTTGGCTTGGGGAATTTAGTTATGTCTTGGCTTGGGGAATTTAGTTATGTCTTGGCTTGGGGAATTTAGTTATGTCTTGGCTTGGGGAATTTAGTTATGTCTTGGCTAGGAGAAATTAGTTATGTCTTGGCTTGGGGAATTTAGTTATGTCTTGGCTAGGAGAAATTAGTTATGTCTTGGCTTGGGGAATTTAGTTATGTCTTGGCTTGGAGAAATTAGTTATGTCTTGGCTTGGAGAAATTAGTTATGTCTTGGCTTGGAGAAATTAGTTATGTCTTGGCTTGGGGAATTTAGTTATGTCTTGGCTAGGAGAAATTAGTTATGTCTTGGCTTGGGGAATTTAGTTATGTCTTGGCTTGGAGAAATTAGTTATGTCTTGGCTTGGAGAAATTAGTTATGTCTTGGCTTGGGGAATTTAGTTATGTCTTGGCTTGGAGAAATTAGTTATGTCTTGGCTTGGGGAATTTAGTTATGTCTTGGCTTGGAGAAATTAGTTATGTCTTGGCTTGGAGAAATTAGTTATGTCTTGGCTTGGGGAATTTAGTTATGTCTTGGCTTGGAGAAATTAGTTATGTCTTGGCTAGGAGAAATTAGTTATGTCTTGGCTTGGGGAATTTAGTTATGTCTTGGCGTTAGATTTTAAAGGGTCATACACAAATTCTTGGAATTCGGAGGCCTTTTTAGGGTGGGAAGTGTCCGCTTTGGGTGGAAAGTGTCCGGGTGGGAAATGTCCGGGTGGGAACTGTCTCCTTGAAAAACGACGGGCGGGAAGTGTCCGGGTGGGAAAACGCCGGGAATCGACGAGTTTGCAATTCGGGGTAAAATGGTCGGGGGTTAGGCTGATCGGGACAAGATGGGCCGGGGTGAAATTGCCTAGTAGATCAAAATATACTATATTTTTCGTAGCTAAATTAGAATTTGCATAACTGCCAATTAAATAATGTGTTTGATTATGTATTGCAGGACATCCCAGATTCGCTTTCTCCGATTGGTCCCAGAAAACAGGTTCGGAACCTGAGTTCCTTTGAAGTCATTAACCGCTTCTGGTTCCAAGTCGAGGACGTAGAATTATACTTGAAACAGGACGCTTCAAGTGCTACCTTTATAGTGGGGGATGCTGGAATCTCCTTAAAAACACATCCCATGGTCAGGGACCCCGAAACTGGTGACATTCAAGATGCGCCAGATACAGACGACACTGAAAAAACACCAGAGAATGAGTTTATCTCTGAATTTAATGCCAACTTGGAGGAAATGGAGCTCAAATTTCCAATTCTAGCCCGTGCAAAGGAATTGGCTAAAATTAGCCTCGGGTGCTCAAATTTAATGTCAAACAAAGGTAATTTGTGTGATTCCACCAAGTTTCCCAAAAGCGGTGACTTTGTGAGGATTTTCAACGACAGATCGCTAGCCGGAAATAAAAAACCGTATTCGAGCTGCTTGTACCCCCACAGCAATGAAGAGGAGAATGACATCGGAAATAAGAGCTGCAAGTGCAGCAATTGGGTCCCAGCCGTCTTCCACGAGATGAAGGTTACAGACGAACAGAAACTGGAGTTCCTGTTCGGAGACCGCTTCGCTAAGAACAGGAATCGAGACAAGCTGAAAGGTGCAGAAATCGCCAAATTGATGTCCAACCCAGAGGGCATGAACGATAATATTGGGGGTCAAAATCAGCCGAATTCGGATGAGCCGAATCCGAATGAGAAGGAGGGCACAAACTCGTCTAAAGCAGAGCCAATTAAATGGGACATGATGGAAGAATATCGCGTCTATGGAGGCGTTCTCATGAGAAATAATGCAAAAAACGTGCCAAACTTATCCCTTGGGAATGGACGTGTTGCTGTGACAGGGCATCCAAGGTCAAAGGTTATTAGCACACCCAGAAGTACTGATAGGACTTCGTCCAGAGCAGCTGCCGCCGGTGGTTAGTTTATTTTTGTTAATTTTGGATTATCTTGATTAAATATAAGAATTAGCTGACAAGGGAACATTCCCAACTGTACCACCTTCATAATTCTTAAACTGGTATCACTGGTGGAAAGATCAGCTCAAAATAAGAAACTTTTATTTTGGATGTGTCGGTGACTGAAATCAGTTTAACATAATCAAGGAGATGGGACAGTGAAGAAAAGGTCCGTGTTTCATGAATTCTTATGAAACTTTCCGTTAGATTTTGGCGAAAAGACGTATTCCGGTACAGTACTATTTTGACTCCTCCAATGTTAACTCCCCACCTCTTTTGGGACAAAAACGGGAAAAGTCAACCTTTTGTCTTTCCTCCTTCTATCAGCTTGTTATTTCTCGCGTCCAGCAAGCAGTCCTTTACCCCCACCCTCCAGCTGCTTTACTACAGACATCAAAACGATTTTGGTCGCAAACAGTCCCTACACTAACGTTTCTTGTTTTGACCTGCTATTTCGAATGAGACCGGTATAAAAAATATCAGTGTGATACAGCTGGTAATGTTCCCTTGTAAGATTGTTTTAAATGCACGGCTGAATTTCAGGGTCCGGTTCTGGTGGCGATGGAGGAGACGGTGGAGACAAGGGTGACAAGAAACGAAACGAAAAATTGGAAAAACAATTAGAAAAATTGAAGCTGCCACAAAATGGGAAAGTGAGGTTCCGTCCCCCGACGGACAAGAGCGGACGTGAGAGACTGAATAGGGTCAAGTCGGACAAGTCCGATCGGCCTGGTTACGAGGACGCAGACGGGAACGTGTGGGTGAAGGGGCCCAGTAGGACCAAGGGCGACCCTTTCGAGTGGGATGTCCAACTCTCGGGCAAGGGGTTGAGGCAGTACGGAGGAACGCTTAAACCGGGGCAACGACATCTCAACGTCGCTCTGGACGGAACTATTTCTCATTAATTCATTTAATTACTCATTCATTCATTCCCGTAATTGTTGTTAGTTAGTTTCCACTGCTCTATAATCTCTATCAATTACCAATTAAAAGGGATCATGTCATCCACCATCCACAGCTCAATTGGACAGAATAGCCATAATATAACAAATCGGGGGGGAAGGGGGGTTAAAATTAGCGGGGGTAAGGGATGTCGGGTGAAATAGTCTGTCACCGGGTTCCACATAAAACCCTACACAAATTGCAGCTGAATGGATAGATCTGATGATTTTGAGAATGATTATTCCTAACTATCTTTAAACCTTACTTTACATTCTAAACCGGTGATGGCCCGGAACATGTTGGATTGTTGTAGTGTATATTTCATAAATCAAATTTACAATACTGTGAACGTCTAATCTTTCTTTTCTACAAACGGCACATCCTAGTACATTACTTATCAGATCACATTCTGACATTACAATAAGTATAAATTAGTAAATATATTATAAGCGTTTTATGGACCGTTTGTGCCCTTTTTCCTTACTCACAAGGGAACATTCCCAACTGTACCACCCCGATATTTTTCAAACCGGTCTCATTCGAAAGAGGCATTAAAATAATGAAACTTTAATATAGGAACTATGGGTGCATAAAATATATTTGACCTAGTAAAGTGGGTGGGAAGGTCAAGGACCGCGAGTTTCAAGTGAAAAACTAGCGTGGGCGAGAAGGGGAGAAAGAGGAGAAAGTCGAGTTTTCCCCTTTTCACCTCTTTTCCCTGGAAAGTCGCGTTGGAGATAGGGAGTTAACATTGGAGGACCCTCCAAATTAGTATTGCGCTGATCCAGCCTTTTCGCAAAATCTAAACGGAGATTTACCATAGGAATCCCTCAAACAGCGTCAGGTCTCGAACTTTCCGACCTACTTTACTAGGTCAAATATATTTTATGCACCCATAGTTCCTGTATTAAAGTTTCATTATTTTAGTTCCTCTGTCGAATGAGACCGGTTTAAAAAATATCGGGGTGGTACAGTTGGGAATGTTCCCTTGTCAGTTGTAGAGTTATCGTCAGGTGGAGAAATGTTGTTGCATGTTAGTTCAATTCAATTATAGAATCAATTTCACGACATTGGAATGCAGAAGCAGTTTATAGTTTTGAATTATCGATTTATTAACATACGAATATTAAAATGACATATAAATGAATATCAAATAAGATATTTCAAACACATTTTGTTGCCAATTTAAAATACTTAAAAGAGGCTGTGAATATTCGATCAAACATCATGCATGCACGGAACGGAAGGCTTCTTGAAACTGTGAAACAATTTGGGGTTTTCGGATTTTTTTTTATTTAACCATACCTTCAGATTATGAATATGGAGCAATCGATATAGCCTACAATCGTTTGTCTGAAATTCTTACAAATCACTAACTGGTTTCGTATCTCTAATCCGATTTCGATAGCCGAGTAAAAATATAGTTTTACATAAAAAATCAACTCGCATTTAATATATTCATAAAAATCCATTTTGCTACCTAACAGCCTACATAGTCTGCTATAGGTAAACTCATTCATATTAAAAATTAATTCCAAACTCTTCATTCGTCTCCAAAAAATATTTACACCTTTCAAACTTAAAATTGGTTTAAAAAATGAATTACTCCATTATAAGTTTTTTAATCCGATTTCTAATTACAACATACAACCCCGTCGACACTTATACCTCTTCGTTGCGGTACGAGCAATGTACCCTCTTGTGCCGTCGCAATTTCTCTGGACTTGATAATTCCGCAAAGCAGTTTTGACACTGAAATCCCTTCTCTCTGGTATGGCCTTTTAAATGTCGATTCAGCTTGTTTCCCCCGATGAATCCCTTCCGGCAAAAATAGCAGGAAAAACTCTTCTCCTTTAGATGAGACTTCAAATGTGCGTTCAAGTCTCCGCCTGAATAAAATCCCTTGGAACAAAAGATGCACTGATGAGGTCGGGGCCTTAGAGGGTCATGAGTCTTCTGATGATTGTTCAATAGTCCTTGTCGTCCAAATGATTTCCCACAAGTTGGACAAACAAGTAGCTTAGTCGTTTCTTTGTGAGAAAATTTAACATGAGTACCAAGGTTATCGTTCATGCTGAATGATTTAGGACACAACTTGCATTTGAAAACTACTTTTCGTCCAGGGGACGAGAGGTGATGACCTTGACGGTTTCGGTGAGCCTGGAGACCAGAGTGGTAACGAAACCGGTCCGGGCAGATGTCACATTTAAAGGGCTTCTCATTCGTGTGAACGAGGACATGTACTTTAAGAGATGATTTTGAAAATATCTCTGCACAAAACGGGCATTTTAGTCTGGAATCGGAGTGAACCGTTTCCGTATGTGAGCTCAAGTACCGTTCGGACTGGAATTTTTTATCGCAGAGGGAACAGGGAAATTGTTTAACTTTTGAGTGAAGTCCCTTGTGATCTAATAGCATTTTATTACTGGTGTACGATTTTCCGCAGAGGGGGAAGTCGCATTTGAAGGGCTTTGGCGTGTTTCCGGTATGGACGTAGGCATGCCGTTTTAATCCCGTTCGGGTTGGATAGGACTTGGCGCAGAGATCACATTTAAAGGATTTACTTTTAACTTGATGCGTTTTCATGTGCAGTTCGAAATGTCTTGGATATTTGTAGGATTTGTGACAGGAAGTGCAAGTTAACATTTGTTGGGTGTGGATTTTTTTATGGGCAGCCAGGGAAAGTTGTGTCGAGTAGGATTTGGTGCATAACTTGCACTGGAATTCCAGCTTATCCCCCGGGTGGAGCTTTTGATGATACTTTAAATTCCAAATGGATGAGAAAGAAATGTCACAAGTCGTGCAATGGAAATCTGTCACTTTTTGTTCCATTTTGTTAGGGTGTATGTATGGACAGTGGTTGTTTTATTGGTGGTTTTTTGTATTTTATTATACCAAAGATGTTATTTTAAATTGCTTCAAATTTTAATTAATTCAGATTTTCAAGTCAAGCAGCTGCAGTCAGATTTCCAAGTTCAAGTGTTTTAAGTTTGGGATAAATAATTCTGAAAATATGGATAATGTAGGAGCAAGGAGACTTGAGTTGAGCACGACTGATTGATAACCGACCTTTCAAATTTTTATAATTGGAACATCGAATTTAAACATGACTATAGAATTAATACATGTACATAGTTTTTTTAACAATTTATCGAATATAAAATGTACATGTACTTCAAGTATAAGGACTAAGAGGAATATTAAAATGTCCAATCTACCTCTCACCATCCATTCATCCCTTCCCGGAAGGGATGTACCATTTTTAGATTTAAGACAAACCTTTTGAGTATTTAATCCTGTGTCCTGAGATATCCTTCCCAATTCTTAGTTCACAACCTTTCCTATACTTCAGTTTCACTCAAGCCATCAGAATTTTTTGTAAAATATTCCAAACCTTTATTTAAATTGGAACAGAATCCGATATGTTAAAAATATTCTGCAACGTCGAAGTTGTACTGGGTCGTAATGTCAAACCTAGTTAATTTAATGACCCCTACGTGTTAATTTCACCCTTTGTTTTACTTCCGTGATCCCGTGCATTAATTATACCCGGAAAGCATCAGGTATGATTTTCATGTCACTCAATATTGATTATAATAGCGTTCTACAAACGTCTTTCTAGAATTAATTTTATAAAAAACCATCTTCTTTAAAGCTACATTTTGTAAGGGTTCATGAAAATGTATGTAAGTGCTATTTCTGCAATTTAGAGTTTCATCATCTTATTCCGTGAATTTACGGTCTCGTACCAAGGAATTTCCCTGTCAATGTCGTGTTTGCCGTAAAACATTCCAATCTAGACATACTTTAAGAGATCATAAACATTTAAAACAATAAGATATATCCAGTGCAAGTTTTAGGACACTTTTTTGGATAGCAGATTTGAAGGGCCATGCTTTTTGGAAATGATATGTAAAAATTTACTATTATGCTAATTTAAGTTTAATTTTTCATTAAGATTGTATTTATGACATAAATGTTTGTAATGTACATTATTGGCGACAGAGGCTGCGTTTTCTAGTATTAGAGCAGATGCCAAAGCGGTATTATTATTTCGTGTTAAATTAGAATATATTTAAATTTGTATACATTCTGCGAAAGTATTACTTTGATTTTTCATCAGTTTCAATTGGCCAAGAAAATATTAAACATATTTATTATTTAATCTTTCAGTAGTTTCAGTCCAATCTCCAAACCTTGAAGGACAGATTTAAAGCCATCGGGAAATTTTGTTAAAAATAATATGGGTCACAAAACCATCCTTAAAGTCTAAAAATATCGTTTTGTGCCTACACTGATTATTCTTTACATCCATTCTAACTGGAGTCCATTCTTGAATGGTTAGCCCTCAGTCTAGAAATTAATATTAAATTAGAAAGGTCGGTTCTCAATCTGTCGTGCTCAAGTCTCCTTGCTCTTGCATTATCCATATTTTCAGAATTAGTTATCCCAAACTTTAAATACTTGAACTTAGAAATCTGACTGCAGCTGCTTGATTTGATAATCAAAATTAACTAAAATGTGAAGCAATTTAAAATAACATCTTTGACATAATAAAATACAAACATTAAAAAAAACCTTCAATACGTCGACAGTCAATACAGCACCCTTACAAAATGTGAAATGGAACAAAAAACCACAGCATTGCACGACTTGTGACATTTCTTTCTCATCCATTTGGAAGCTAACGAATCATGAGAAGCTCCACCCGGGGGATAAGCTGGAATTCCAGTGCAAGTTATGCACCAAATCCTACTCGACACAACTTGCCCTGGCTGCCCACCACCGAATCCACATCCGTAAGATGTTACCTTGCACTTCCTGTCACAAATCTTACACAACTCCAAACTCCAAGGCAATTAGAACTGCATCGGGAAACCCATCTTCTCCTTAAAAGCAAACCCTTTAAATGTGATCTCTGCCCCAAATCATATCCAAAGCGATCGGGATTAAAACAGCATGCCTACGTCCATACTGGAAACAGGCCAAAACCCTACAAATGTGACTTCCCCTCCTGTGGAAAATCCTTCATCAATAATAATGTCCTACTAGATCACAAGGGACTTCACTCAAAAGTTAAACAATTTCCCTGTTCCCTTTGCGATAAAAAATTCCAGTCCGCACGGTACTTGAGCTCACATACGGAAACGGTTCACTCCGATTCCAGGCTAAAATGCCCGTTTTGTGAAGAGATATTTTCAAAATCATCTCTTAAAGTACATGTGCTCATTCACACGAATGAGAAGCCCTTTAAATGTGACATCTGCCCGGACCGGTTTCGTTACCACTCTGGTCTTCAAGCTCACCGAAACCGTCAAGGTCATCACCTCTCGTCCCCTGGACGGAAAGTAGTTTTCAAATGCAAGTACTGTCCTAAATCATTCAGCAGGAACAATGACCTTGCTGCTCATGTTAAATGTGCTCACAAAGAAACGACTAAGCTGCTTCTTTGTCCAACTTGTGGGAAATCATTCGGGCGACAAGGAGACCTGAACCAACATCAGAAGACCCATGACCCTCTAAGGCCCAGACCTCATCAGTGCATCATTTGTTCCAAAGATTTTTATTCAGGGGGCAACTTGAACGCACATTTGAAGTCTCATCTGAAGGAGAAGAGTTTTTCCTGCTATTTTTGCCGGAAGGGATTCATTGGGAGAAATATGCTGAATTTCCACTTAACACAACATACGAAGGAAAAAGCGTACCAGTGTCAAATCTGTAAGATGGAGATTCAAACCGCTAGCAGTCTTCGTAGTCATCAGGACACACATGCCGAGACGGAAACGAGGACGAAACTTAATTGTTATTTTTGTTCCCGAATCTTTTATGGAAAACAGGCTAACTTTTTTCGACATATCAAAACCCACTGTAATGAATACCATTACAGTCACTGTGAATTATGTACTAAATCTTACACAAGCAAATCAGATTTGAAAACACATGTTTTAAGGGCACATGAAAATGTACGTAAATGATATTTCTACAAATTTGAAATTATAATTACATCATAATATTACTGGATTTTATGCCGTTCATTTACGGTCTCATACGAACTAATTCCCCCAATCGATGTCGTGTTTGTCGTAAATTAAAATTCATTTGTTAAATGAGAGATGAGTGCAAGTTATGTAAGACAGATTTTGGTTTTAGTGAAGGTTTAAAATAATTGAGTGCATTTAGAATTGTAAATAATGTGTTAAAATTAAACTAATAACTTAAGATGCATTTTTCATTAAGGTAGTCGAAATATGACTTAAGTATTTGCGCAATAATAAATTGAGCTTCATTTTTTTGAATTGCTATTGTTTCGGCATTTTCTAATCATCATCATAATGCATTTTGAATAAAAATGAACTGCTAAACCTATTCTGGCAAGGAGAAGATCAGCTATGTCGAGTTGAGGGTTAGGAAATGAAATTATGTGTATGAAAATGTTTTACCACAAAAAACCGTAACTATTAATATTTAATTGGCTCCCAAGACACTTTATCCTAATTTAAAGTGGGCTTTTTGGGAATAAAATATTTGCCAAATGCATGTGAAAATGTAAATTTATCATTGGCACTCACTAATAAGAACTTAATTCAACCTAGTATTTTATCCCCGTGGTACAATATGCTGAAAAATTAGCAGAACTTAAATAGGAAACAGAAACGAAGAAATTCACACTAGCTAATGAAATCCATTATCGGAAGATAGCACTATTTTTAATTACGTTAAATTTGGGAAGAGAAAAATGCACTTTTCAAAATCGAGATTTGAAATCTTACATTACTTTCCATGTTTGAAGTGGACGATTTAAAACCGAAACAAGTTAAAGCCCTCTTTCATGACAAACAATTAATGAACTTGTATTGGTAAATTCGAGAACATATTATTATTAGTATACATCAAGTTTCTGACATCCAAACGCGATAAGCACACTAAAATGAGTAAAACCAATGAAAGTTCCGATTTTTACTCGGATTTTATAAACGGAAACATGATAAACCAAAACAATGTTAATTAGACATTTTTTGCTTTAATTACGTTTTTGAGGAGGTTCCTTTCATAAAAATAAAGCCCAAAGGACCTTACTTCCAATAGCTATTAGCCTTACAAAATTAAGAAGAGATAAGTAACCGTAAAATTGATTTACGGTTAAGTTAACAATTGTTGGGTGTCGATTCATTTTTTTACTTCTTCTTTCTTTAATTTACATTACTTCAAATTTTAGTTAATTTTGATTATCAAATCAAGCAGAGCTGCAGCCATATTTCCAAGTTCAAGTATTTTAAGTATCGGATAAATAATTCTGAAAATATAGATAATGTACAAGCAACAAGACTGGAGCACGACTGAATGAGAACCGACCTTTCTAATGTTTTTAATTGGAACATAGATAGCATTTAAACATGACAAAAGAACTAATACATGTATAGTTTTTAACAATTCTTTGAATATAAAATGTAGCTGCACTTCAAGTAAGAGGTACTAAAGGATTGAGATAAAGAATACTACAATTTCCAATCCACCTTCCCAGAAGGCATTTACCATTTTTAGATTTAAGAGAACCTCTTGAATACTTAATCCTGTATCCTGAGCTGTCTTTCCCAATTCTTAGTTCACAACCTTTCCTATACTTCAGTCCGACTCGGCGTATTCATCAGTATTAATAAAATTGTAAAAACTATTTCAAAACTTTATTTTAATTGGAATATTAATACCTGGATCCAGAGTGTCTAAAATATTCTGCAAAACCAGAGTTATCGTTGTGCCTCGAACTGGCCGTGTTCCTGTTCAGTAATCAATGCGAAGACATCAGGTATAATTTTATTTATATTTTATTTTATTATGCTAACCTCTTAAAAGTCTCTTTCCATAATTCATTGATTCCAATAATCGCTACTTCTACTTTATGGGATGGGATATGAAACTTTACTGACATTCTATAGGGCCGGAATCGCAACATATTTAAACTACTCACTGTTACCAATTCCTAATCCCAATGGAGAGGAAAAAACCTAGAGCTCGGTGCAAGATTTGTGACAAGACTTTCGCGTGCCACAACACTCTAAAATTTCACCACAAAATCCACTTAGCAAAACGTGAACGATTCCAGTGCCGTTTCTGCTCAAATTCATACTTATCCAAACAAGCCATTTCCGAACATGAGCGACTACATATAACTGGCCAGCAGTTACAATGCAAAATTTGCGAAAAAAGTTATAATACCAAAAATGGCTTGAAAGAGCACATGGAAGATCATCTCGTCTTGAATACCGTCCTAAACTGCAATCTCTGCTCCAAGACCTTTCAAAAACCGAAATATTTAAGGAAGCATCTCTACACCCACACAAAACCGAGACCAAAGCCTTACAAATGCGACTTTCCTCTCTGCCAAAAATCATTCCGCGAAAGAGGGACACTGCTAGATCACTCCGGACTTCATTCCGCAATTAGACAATTCCCATGCTCTATCTGCAGTCGAAGATACCAGAGCCAAAACTATCTGGCAAAACACATCAAAAGAATCCACTCCGATTCCAGGCTAAAGTGCCCCTTTTGCAGAAAGACATTTTGCTCCAAAGGGGCCTTAGAAAGACACCTCAGGAATCACACGAATGAGAAGCCTTACAAGTGTCAACTCTGCCCCGACCGTTTCATGGACAAGAGTGGTGTCACAAGTCACCAAGCCCGGACTCACCCTTCAAGCTCCGAACCAAAACCTGAGATTAAATGTGAATTTTGTCAGAAGGTGTTTCTTATGGACAAGTACCTTGAGCGCCATATCAGAAACATTCATCAACGAAAGGCTATGAATTGGGATGAATCTTTAAGGCATCGGCCCTATGAATGCATCATGTGTCATCAACGATTTTTTACACGTTCGGCTTTGAGCCAGCATTTGAGGGCTCATCTTCAGGAGAAACCATTTAGCTGCTATTTTTGCAATATGAGGTTCATTGGAAGCGGAAATCTAACAAGTCATTTGACAGTCCATACGATGGAGAAGCCGTACCAGTGTCAAGTCTGTAAGATGGAAATGTCAACCTCTCATAGTTTGCGAACACATCAGCATAAACATGCTGAAACGGACATGAGAACGAAACTTAGCTGTTATTTTTGTCCCAGATCATGCTATGAAAAGGCTAACCTGTTTCGACACATCAGAGCCCATTGTAATGAATACTATTACAGTCACCCTTGTAAATTATGTACAAAATCTTACAAGTTCTCCAGTTCTTTAAAACAGCATGTTACAAGGGTCCACGAAAATGGAAGCAAGTGCTATTTCTGTAAATTAGGGTTCCAACATGCTGCATCTTGTGCTGTTCATTTACGGTCTCATACGAACGAGTTCCCTTATCGATGTCGGGTTTGCCGCAAACGGTTTCAATGTAATTATACCTTGACATACCATAAGCATCCTAAGATGAAGCCAAAGTCCAAGAAATTTTAATGTAAGTTATGAATGGTACAGTTTTGGTTTAGAGCAGGTTTGAAGGATCATACTGTTTGGAAACGATGTGCAAAAATGTAAAGTAAAATATTGCAGAGTGGAAGCGGTATTTTTATGACTCAAAATAATTCAAAAGTGATAATAAATAAAACTTAAAATTATTTTAATCTCGTTTCTGTCATCATTTATAATCATATGAATTCATTCAGACATTCTGTTCGTTGACTCACCGGGTAAAACTTGTTTCGGCCTATTTAGGGAGCCCCATGCTAAAGCAGTTGACTATAGTATAGACGAATCGAGTTTTACCCGGCGAGTCAACCAGCACAAGAACTTTATAATTCTGTATCGAGTACGTTAATTGAATGACTTCGTGTCAGTCCGTTCGTTCCTTGTGAAATTGCTACCATTTAATAGAGCACTAATGTGAATAATGAAAACTTAAAAATTTTGTTAACTATAATTTTAAATATTGGCAAAACATCAAAATCGATTAAATTGACATTTTCAAACGCCTGGAAAATCGAGTTTTAGTCTAATTTACATTAATTTTGCAGTGCTTTGATATTAAACAGTTGCATAATTTTCATTAGATATCAAGATTATAGTTTTTTAGACGCGCAAATATTCTCTAACACCGTTTCTAAGTGTGATCTTCAGAAGTCATTGGTTAGTAGGTGCCAAGAAAATGAAAAATATCCGTCAACATGTTAGTCAATATTTTACTATTTTTAAACATTTATGCACCACAATCAGCAAATAATGTTCAATTGTCTTGGTTTATCGTAAACTTTCATGCTGTTCTTTAGCAGTTCCTACTTATATTATATATAAAGGACCGATAAAGAAACTCATTATAATGAACTTCAAAACTCACATTCGTTAAAGTTGATACGAACCAAAACAAGATAAGTCATTTCTGTAAACTTCACGTTCCCAGACATAAGAGCAAGCATGATTCGGATAGTCGGAGGAACAGAATACGATGTAATCTGACTCTACTAGACGTAAATAAAATATCTCCAAGAGAATGAACAATTAAAAATAATGTTAGAGCAGATCTAAGGAGCCAGTTGGGTTTGTTTTTAATAAAAAATGATCGATCTCTATGAACATGATCTCCGAACGGTATCGGGACCGGATGTTTGCAGCCCATCTTTTGCGACCCTGTACATTTTGCATCCCTTCATATATAACCATAATAATTATGGTTAATTATGTTTAAAATGATAATCAATAATTCAAAAGAATTATGATTACAATTATTGTAGTATTTTTTTTTGTAAACAATAGTAGAATAACATATTGCTTTGGTACAAGTTGAATATCTCGTTCAAGAATAAATACGAAATCTATATTATTTTGCCTAATAACGGAACGTATTTTAATTGATCATAATGATTTATGATTATCAATTATATATTAAGGGCTGCGAATGATGGGCTGCAATCATCCGCAAAACATAATATCGAGTCAATAGTCACATTTCATGCCATCAAAACAGGATTTGGTATTGATATAAATATATCGTTAGGATGAGATTGCTACATGATCCTAATGGCAATTAAAATAATGGACCTAACTTAAATCTCCGTTTAGGTTCTCGTGGGAAGATGGTTTATTTTAAACCCCGAAAGATAGCTATACTGGGAGTAAATTAGATATTCTAAGCTATAGATCACCGTATCACCGTACACTACCCTCCGAATAATTATCTCCCACAGGCGTTTATTACAGTAAATTACAATATATGTAATAAATATCTACTATTATATTATGGAGCAGTTTGTTTTTTTATGTTAGTAACGCGTATGATTGGTCAGAATCGTGTCACGTGAAACGTTTTCGCGCCAACTCCAAATTCGCGTCAAATGTGTATCGAAATACATGTTAAAGCATTGCCGATACATGTTAAAGCATTGCCGATACATGTTAAAGCATTACGAGTACATGTTAAAGCATAGGAAATACATGTTAAAGCATTGCCAATACATGTTAAAGCATAGGAATACATGTTAAAGCATAGGAAATACATGTTAAAGCATAGGAAATACATGTTAAAGCATAGGAAATACATGTTAAAGCATAGGAAATACATGTTAAAGCATAGGAATAAATGTTAAAGCATAGGAAATACATGTTAAAGCATAGGAAATACATGTTAAAGCATAGGAAATACATGTTAAAGCATAGGAAATACATGTTAAAGCATAGGAATAAATGTTAAAGCATAGAAAATACATGTTAAAGCATAGGAAATACATGTTAAAGCATAGGAAATACATGTTAAAGCATAGGAAATACATGTTAAAGCATAGGAAATACATGTTAAAGCATAGGAAATACATGTTAAAGCATAGGAATAAATGTTAAAGCATAGGAAATACATGTTAAAGCATAGGAAATACATGTTAAAGCATAGGAAATACATGTTAAAGCATAGGAATACATGTTAAAGCATTGGAATACATGTTAAAGCATAGGAAATACATGTTAAAGCATAGGAATACATGTTAAAGCATTGCGAATACATGTTAAAGCATTGCCAATACATGTTAAAGCATTGCCGATACATGTTAAAGCATTTCCAATACATGTTAAAGCATTACGAATACATGTTAAAGCATTGCCAATACATGTTAAAGCTCTACTATTATATTATGGAGCAGTTTGTTTTTTTATGTTAGTAACGCGTATGATTGGTCAGAATCGTGTCACGTGAAACGTTTTCGCGCCAACTCCAAATTCGCGTCAAATGTGTATCGAAATACATGTTAAAGCATTGCCGATACATGTTAAAGCATTGCCGATACATGTTAAAGCATTACGAGTACATGTTAAAGCATAGGAAATACATGTTAAAGCATTGCCAATACATGTTAAAGCATAGGAATACATGTTAAAGCATAGGAATTACATGTTAAAGCATAGGAAATACATGTTAAAGCATAGGAAATACATGTTAAAGCATAGGAAATACATGTTAAAGCATAGGAAATACATGTTAAAGCATAGGAAATACATGTTAAAGCATAGGAAATACATGTTAAAGCATAGGAAATACATGTTAAAGCATAGGAAATACATGTTAAAGCATAGGAATACATGTTAAAGCATAGGAATAAATGTTAAAGCATAGGAAATACATGTTAAAGCATAGGAAATACATGTTAAAGCATAGGAAATACATGTTAAAGCATAGGAAATACATGTTAAAGCATAGGAAATACATGTTAAAGCATAGGAAATACATGTTAAAGCATAGGAATAAATGTTAAAGCATAGGAAATACATGTTAAAGCATAGGAAATACATGTTAAAGCATAGGAAATACATGTTAAAGCATAGGAAATACATGTTAAAGCATAGGAAATACATGTTAAAGCATAGGAAATACATGTTAAAGCATAGGAAATACATGTTAAAGCATAGGAATAAATGTTAAAGCATAGGAATAAATGTTAAAGCATAGGAAATACATGTTAAAGCATAGGAAATACATGTTAAAGCATAGGAAATACATGTTAAAGCATAGGAAATACATGTTAAAGCATAGGAAATACATGTTAAAGCATAGGAATACATGTTAAAGCATTGGAATACATGTTAAAGCATAGGAAATACATGTTAAAGCATAGGAATACATGTTAAAGCATTGCGAATACATGTTAAAGCATTGCCAATACATGTTAAAGCATTGCCGATACATGTTAAAGCATTTCCAATACATGTTAAAGCATTACGAATACATGTTAAAGCATTGCCAATACATGTTAAAGCATTACGAATACATGTCAAAGCATAGGAAATACATGTTAAAGCATAGGAATACAGGTTAAACCGCTTATGAATTTTAACGAACGGATTTAAAATAATCATTGCTTATAAGGCGAATAAATGCACAATACGTCAGAATACGGAAATTGATGCGCATATTCCACACAAATCCTAATGTGGAACAGTCTGGATCATTCTAAATGTTTACGATACAGCATACGAAACTTTCTGTGTAAATAACATTTTAAGACGAAAGTGAGATCCCAGGTTATTTTTGTCATTTGAGTTTTGACTTTCGATCAAACAAGAGCTTAATTTTGTCTGCTGTGCATTTTCGTTTACTTTTTTGGACACAGTTTCCGTTCAACTTATTTAAACGACAGTAAACCCCTGGTAAGTTCTTTTACTTTATTCACTTTTTCTAATTTTATATTCCGGCGTTTCAATATATTCTTTGTGTTATTTACTTCATAACGTTTCTTAATTTTCACTAATTATTATAATTTTTATAACCAATTTTGATTTACATTGGGTTTTGCATTATTGGAAAATTCTGCCGCTTTGATCTTTACTGTTCAAATAGAAGTAAATTTAGACCACAATAATTTTGTTGATTGAATATATTGAAGTATCAGGTATTTTCCACAAGTAGGGGTATTTTACATGAGTTAGTATTTGGTGTTATTAGCCATATTGGAACATTTCTCTTTCCCAACATCAGTAATTTCCCTTCATGCGACGTACTATTTACACGACGTTGATTATGCGTTAGCGTTTTTATGAATCTGCAAATACGTTGTATAAATACCATTAGAACCTTGGGGTAATTTCCATGCTACGATGCGGCGTTAATATTTATGTTTATTGAATCGGGTATTTTCCATAAAAGTGAGTATTTTCATAACTAAGTATATTGTGTTTAATATACATAGCAACATTCGAGTATTTTGACGCACTTAGAAATTCTTCCCAGACTGATTTACCATGCGTTAGCATGTTTATAGTTTAGTCTTTATGCTTCGACGTATGCATTGTATAAATTCGTTAGAACATTCGAGTAAATTCCGTGATGTTGATTACCATTTAGCAAACCTTCTTCTGATTGTTCTGCAGTCTAAAATTAAGTTACATTAGAACATTCGGGCAATTTCCATAATGATATTTACCATCAAGCAAGCGTTTCAGTTATTTTTGTCCAGCCTAAATATATACTTATGTATATGTAATTTCTTATTTTTCAGTTGCATACCATCCGATATTGGTTTGGTCCTTTTAATCATCGAGAAATTACTACGAGTACCTAATCGCTAACCTTCGGCCCAACAAAAACTGGTATGTCTTTTGAAGTTTTGAAGCATAGGAAATACATGTTAAAGCATAGGAATACATGTTAAAGCATTGGAATACATGTTAAAGCATAGGAAATACATGTTAAAGCATAGGAAATACATGTTAAAGCATAGGAATACATGTTAAAGCATAGGAATACATGTTAAAGCATAGAAAATACATGTTAAAGCATAGGAAATACATGTTAAAGCATAGAAAATACATGTTAAAGCATAGGAATACATTTTAAAGCATAGGAAATACATGTTAAAGCATAGGAATACATGTTAAAGCATAGGAAATACATGTTAAAGCATAGGAATTACAAGTTAAAGCATAGGAAATACATGTTAAAGCATAGGAATTACATGTTAAAGCATAGGAAATACATGTTAAAGCATAGGAATTACATGTTAAAGCATAGGAAATACATGTTAAAGCATAGGAAATACATGTTAAAGCATAGGAAATACATGTTAAAGCATAGGAATACATGTTAAAGCATAGAAAATACATGTTAAAGCATAGGAAATACATGTTAAAGCATAGGAAATACATGTTAAAGCATAGGAATACATGTTAAAGCATTGGAATACATGTTAAAGCATAGGAAATACATGTTAAAGCATAGGAATACATGTTAAAGCATAGGAATACATGTTAAAGCATAGGAAATACATGTTAAAGCATTGCCGATACATGTTAAAGCATTTCCAATACATGTTAAAGCATTACGAATACATGTTAAAGCATTGCCAATACATGTTAAAGCATTACGAATACATGTCAAAGCATAGGAAATACATGTTAAAGCATAGGAATACAGGTTAAACCGCTTATGAATTTTAACGAACGGATTTAAAATAATCATTGCTTATAAGGCGAATAAATGCACAATACGTCAGAATACGGAAATTGATGCGCATATTCCACACAAATCCTAATGTGGAACAGTCTGGATCATTCTAAATGTTTACGATACAGCATACGAAACTTTCTGTGTAAATAACATTTTAAGACGAAAGTGAGATCCCAGGTTATTTTTGTCATTTGAGTTTTGACTTTCGATCAAACAAGAGCTTAATTTTGTCTGCTGTGCATTTTCGTTTACTTTTTTGGACACAGTTTCCGTTCAACTTATTTAAACGACAGTAAACCCCTGGTAAGTTCTTTTACTTTATTCACTTTTTCTAATTTTATATTCCGGCGTTTCAATATATTCTTTGTGTTATTTACTTCATAACGTTTCTTAATTTTCACTAATTATTATAATTTTTATAACCAATTTTGATTTACATTGGGTTTTGCATTATTGGAAAATTCTGCCGCTTTGATCTTTACTGTTCAAATAGAAGTAAATTTAGACCACAATAATTTTGTTGATTGAATATATTGAAGTATCAGGTATTTTCCACAAGTAGGGGTATTTTACATGAGTTAGTATTTGGTGTTATTAGCCATATTGGAACATTTCTCTTTCCCAACATCAGTAATTTCCCTTCATGCGACGTACTATTTACACGACGTTGATTATGCGTTAGCGTTTTTATGAATCTGCAAATACGTTGTATAAATACCATTAGAACCTTGGGGTAATTTCCATGCTACGATGCGGCGTTAATATTTATGTTTATTGAATCGGGTATTTTCCATAAAAGTGAGTATTTTCATAACTAAGTATATTGTGTTTAATATACATAGCAACATTCGAGTATTTTGACGCACTTAGAAATTCTTCCCAGACTGATTTACCATGCGTTAGCATGTTTATAGTTTAGTCTTTATGCTTCGACGTATGCATTGTATAAATTCGTTAGAACATTCGAGTAAATTCCGTGATGTTGATTACCATTTAGCAAACCTTCTTCTGATTGTTCTGCAGTCTAAAATTAAGTTACATTAGAACATTCGGGCAATTTCCATAATGATATTTACCATCAAGCAAGCGTTTCAGTTATTTTTGTCCAGCCTAAATATATACTTATGTATATGTAATTTCTTATTTTTCAGTTGCATACCATCCGATATTGGTTTGGTCCTTTTAATCATCGAGAAATTACTACGAGTACCTAATCGCTAACCTTCGGCCCAACAAAAACTGGTATGTCTTTTGAAGTTTTGAAGCATAGGAAATACATGTTAAAGCATAGGAATACATGTTAAAGCATTGGAATACATGTTAAAGCATAGGAAATACATGTTAAAGCATAGGAAATACATGTTAAAGCATAGGAATACATGTTAAAGCATAGGAATACATGTTAAAGCATAGAAAATACATGTTAAAGCATAGGAAATACATGTTAAAGCATAGAAAATACATGTTAAAGCATAGGAATACATTTTAAAGCATAGGAAATACATGTTAAAGCATAGGAATACATGTTAAAGCATAGGAAATACATGTTAAAGCATAGGAATTACAAGTTAAAGCATAGGAAATACATGTTAAAGCATAGGAATTACATGTTAAAGCATAGGAAATACATGTTAAAGCATAGGAATTACATGTTAAAGCATAGGAAATACATGTTAAAGCATAGGAAATACATGTTAAAGCATAGGAAATACATGTTAAAGCATAGGAATACATGTTAAAGCATAGAAAATACATGTTAAAGCATAGGAATACATGTTAAAGCATAGAAAATACATGTTAAAGCATAGGAAATACATGTTAAAGCATAGGAATTACAAGTTTAAGCATAGGAATACATGTAAAAGCATAGGAAATACATGTTAAAGCATAGGAAATACATGTTAAAGCATAGGAATTACATGTTAAAGCATAGGAAATACATGTTAAAGCATAGGAATAAATGTTAAAGCATAGGAAATACATGTTAAAGCATAGGAATACATGTTAAAGCATAGGAAATACATGTTAAAGCATAGGAAATACATGTTAAAGCATAGGAAATACATGTTAAAGCATAGGAATACATGTTAAAGCATAGAAAATACATGTTAAAGCATAGGAAATACATGTTAAAGCATAGGACTTACATGTTAAAGCATAGGAAATACATGTTAAAGCATAGGAATAAATGTTAAAGCATAGGAAATACATGTTAAAGCATAGGAATACATGTTAAAGCATAGGAAATACATGTTAAAGCATAGGAAATACATGTTAAAGCATAGGAATACATGTTAAAGCATAGAAAATACATGTTAAAGCATAGGAAATACATGTTAAAGCATAGGACTTACATGTTAAAGCATAGGAAATACATGTTAAAGCATAGGAATAAATGTTAAAGCATAGGAAATACATGTTAAAGCATAGGAATACATGTTAAAGCATAGGAAATACATGTTAAAGCATAGGAAATACATGTTAAAGCATAGGAAATACATGTTAAAGCATAGGAATACATGTTAAAGCATAGAAAATACATGTTAAAGCATAGGAAATACATGTTAAAGCATAGGAAATACATGTTAAAGCATAGGAATACATGTTAAAGCATAGGAAATACATGTTAAAGCATAGGAAATACATGTTAAAGCATAGGAAATACATGTTAAAGCATAGGAAATACATGTTAAAGCATAGGAATAAATGTTAAAGCATAGGAAATACATGTTAAAGCATAGGAATACATGTTAAAGCATAGGAAATACATGTTAAAGCATAGGAAATACATGTTAAAGCATAGGAAATACATGTTAAAGCATAGGAAATACATGTTAAAGCATAGGAAATACATGTTAAAGCATAGGAATACATGTTAAAGCATAGGAAATACATGTTAAAGCATAGGAATACATGTTAAAGCATAGGAAATACATGTTAAAGCATAGGAAATACATGTTAAAGCATAGGAAATACATGTTAAAGCATAGGAAATACATGTTAAAGCATTGAAATACACGTTAAAGCATAGGAAATACATGTTAAAGCATTGAAATACACGTTAAAGCATAGGAAATACATGTTAAAGCATTGAAATACACGTTAAAGCATTGCAAATACATGACAAATACATGTTAAAGCATTAAAATACACGTTAAAACATTACTATGATACATTTCAAAAAGATCGTTTCTATTACTGCAGTCATCTCAAAACTACACCCATTTGGTTTGTCTACTTAGTGTCCCTAGTGATTAGTGTCCTTGTGAAACAAGTGCTGAGTTTTACTGGGACATTGATTAGTGTCCTTGTGGTGCAAGTGTTGTGTTGTGTTGTGTGGGCGGCGCAATGTTTCTTCGCCTCTAAGCAGCACTTTAAAAGACGGAACATTTTAAAATGCCTAAGAGGAAGCAGGCGACAGCACAGAACAGTCGCGAACGCGTTCAGAAATGTCGGGAACATGCCTCTGCTCAAAAGAAGAGAGCGAGGTTAGAACAGTCGACATCAGGAATGCGTCGACTGAGATCGAACAAAAACACTGGTTTACTCGCAGTCTTGGATTCTCAGTTGCTGAATTCACCACAATTTGTTGAACCTGAGCAGCATTATCTCGGTAAAATGCATCATGTCTGCAAGTTTTGTAAAGCTGTGCATTTTTTGTTGGAAGCTACGGATACTGATAAAACAGTGTTCAAAACCTGTTGTGCTAAAGGAAAAATTGCATTGGAGAAAGGTAAACCTTTTCCTACAATTCTCCAAGATCTAATGACTGGAACTCATGTTTTTTCAAAAAACTTTAAAGAAAATATCAGATCATTGAATAGTGCATTTGCTTTTGCCTCAATGGGAGCAAATATTGAAACTTTATCTGGTCGGGGGCCATTTTGTTTCAAAATCCATGGTCAAATCTACCACCGAACAGGATCATTATATCCAGATCGTAAAGATAGTCCTCGATTCAGCCAACTTTACATTCTTGACACTGAAAAAGCCATGTCAGAAAGACTTGGCATTGAAGAAAACAAGAATTGCAACCCTGAACTGATGTCTTTAATTGACGATTTGTTACGAAAAGTAAATCCATTTGCTGCGGCTTACAGAATGATGCATGATGTGGTAATTCAGGAGCAAAGTTCTGAAAATCTACTATTATATTATGGAGCAGTTTGTTTTTTTATGTTAGTAACGCGTATGATTGGTCAGAATCGTGTCACGTGAAACGTTTTCGCGCCAACTCCAAATTCGCGTCAAATGTGTATCGAAATACATGTTAAAGCATTGCCGATACATGTTAAAGCATTGCCGATACATGTTAAAGCATTACGAGTACATGTTAAAGCATAGGAAATACATGTTAAAGCATTGCCAATACATGTTAAAGCATAGGAATACATGTTAAAGCATAGGAATTACATGTTAAAGCATAGGAAATACATGTTAAAGCATAGGAAATACATGTTAAAGCATAGGAAATACATGTTAAAGCATAGGAAATACATGTTAAAGCATAGGAAATACATGTTAAAGCATAGGAAATACATGTTAAAGCATAGGAAATACATGTTAAAGCATAGGAAATACATGTTAAAGCATAGGAAATACATGTTAAAGCATAGGAAATACATGTTAAAGCATAGGAATACATGTTAAAGCATAGGAATAAATGTTAAAGCATAGGAAATACATGTTAAAGCATAGGAAATACATGTTAAAGCATAGGAAATACATGTTAAAGCATAGGAAATACATGTTAAAGCATAGGAAATACATGTTAAAGCATAGGAAATACATGTTAAAGCATAGGAATAAATGTTAAAGCATAGGAAATACATGTTAAAGCATAGGAAATACATGTTAAAGCATAGGAAATACATGTTAAAGCATAGGAATACATGTTAAAGCATAGGAATAAATGTTAAAGCATAGGAAATACATGTTAAAGCATAGGAAATACATGTTAAAGCATAGGAAATACATGTTAAAGCATAGGAAATACATGTTAAAGCATAGGAAATACATGTTAAAGCATAGGAATAAATGTTAAAGCATAGGAAATACATGTTAAAGCATAGGAAATACATGTTAAAGCATAGGAAATACATGTTAAAGCATAGGAATACATGTTAAAGCATTGGAATACATGTTAAAGCATAGGAAATACATGTTAAAGCATAGGAATACATGTTAAAGCATTGCGAATACATGTTAAAGCATTGCCAATACATGTTAAAGCATTGCCGATACATGTTAAAGCATTTCCAATACATGTTAAAGCATTACGAATACATGTTAAAGCATTGCCAATACATGTTAAAGCTCTACTATTATATTATGGAGCAGTTTGTTTTTTTATGTTAGTAACGCGTATGATTGGTCAGAATCGTGTCACGTGAAACGTTTTCGCGCCAACTCCAAATTCGCGTCAAATGTGTATCGAAATACATGTTAAAGCATTGCCGATACATGTTAAAGCATTGCCGATACATGTTAAAGCATTACGAGTACATGTTAAAGCATAGGAAATACATGTTAAAGCATTGCCAATACATGTTAAAGCATAGGAATACATGTTAAAGCATAGGAATTACATGTTAAAGCATAGGAAATACATGTTAAAGCATAGGAAATACATGTTAAAGCATAGGAAATACATGTTAAAGCATAGGAAATACATGTTAAAGCATAGGAAATACATGTTAAAGCATAGGAAATACATGTTAAAGCATAGGAAATACATGTTAAAGCATAGGAAATACATGTTAAAGCATAGGAATACATGTTAAAGCATAGGAATAAATGTTAAAGCATAGGAAATACATGTTAAAGCATAGGAAATACATGTTAAAGCATAGGAAATACATGTTAAAGCATAGGAAATACATGTTAAAGCATAGGAAATACATGTTAAAGCATAGGAAATACATGTTAAAGCATAGGAATAAATGTTAAAGCATAGAAAATACATGTTAAAGCATAGGAAATACATGTTAAAGCATAGGAAATACATGTTAAAGCATAGGAAATACATGTTAAAGCATAGGAAATACATGTTAAAGCATAGGAAATACATGTTAAAGCATAGGAAATACATGTTAAAGCATAGGAATAAATGTTAAAGCATAGGAATAAATGTTAAAGCATAGGAAATACATGTTAAAGCATAGGAAATACATGTTAAAGCATAGGAAATACATGTTAAAGCATAGGAAATACATGTTAAAGCATAGGAAATACATGTTAAAGCATAGGAATACATGTTAAAGCATTGGAATACATGTTAAAGCATAGGAAATACATGTTAAAGCATAGGAATACATGTTAAAGCATTGCGAATACATGTTAAAGCATTGCCAATACATGTTAAAGCATTGCCGATACATGTTAAAGCATTTCCAATACATGTTAAAGCATTACGAATACATGTTAAAGCATTGCCAATACATGTTAAAGCATTACGAATACATGTCAAAGCATAGGAAATACATGTTAAAGCATAGGAATACAGGTTAAACCGCTTATGAATTTTAACGAACGGATTTAAAATAATCATTGCTTATAAGGCGAATAAATGCACAATACGTCAGAATACGGAAATTGATGCGCATATTCCACACAAATCCTAATGTGGAACAGTCTGGATCATTCTAAATGTTTACGATACAGCATACGAAACTTTCTGTGTAAATAACATTTTAAGACGAAAGTGAGATCCCAGGTTATTTTTGTCATTTGAGTTTTGACTTTCGATCAAACAAGAGCTTAATTTTGTCTGCTGTGCATTTTCGTTTACTTTTTTGGACACAGTTTCCGTTCAACTTATTTAAACGACAGTAAACCCCTGGTAAGTTCTTTTACTTTATTCACTTTTTCTAATTTTATATTCCGGCGTTTCAATATATTCTTTGTGTTATTTACTTCATAACGTTTCTTAATTTTCACTAATTATTATAATTTTTATAACCAATTTTGATTTACATTGGGTTTTGCATTATTGGAAAATTCTGCCGCTTTGATCTTTACTGTTCAAATAGAAGTAAATTTAGACCACAATAATTTTGTTGATTGAATATATTGAAGTATCAGGTATTTTCCACAAGTAGGGGTATTTTACATGAGTTAGTATTTGGTGTTATTAGCCATATTGGAACATTTCTCTTTCCCAACATCAGTAATTTCCCTTCATGCGACGTACTATTTACACGACGTTGATTATGCGTTAGCGTTTTTATGAATCTGCAAATACGTTGTATAAATACCATTAGAACCTTGGGGTAATTTCCATGCTACGATGCGGCGTTAATATTTATGTTTATTGAATCGGGTATTTTCCATAAAAGTGAGTATTTTCATAACTAAGTATATTGTGTTTAATATACATAGCAACATTCGAGTATTTTGACGCACTTAGAAATTCTTCCCAGACTGATTTACCATGCGTTAGCATGTTTATAGTTTAGTCTTTATGCTTCGACGTATGCATTGTATAAATTCGTTAGAACATTCGAGTAAATTCCGTGATGTTGATTACCATTTAGCAAACCTTCTTCTGATTGTTCTGCAGTCTAAAATTAAGTTACATTAGAACATTCGGGCAATTTCCATAATGATATTTACCATCAAGCAAGCGTTTCAGTTATTTTTGTCCAGCCTAAATATATACTTATGTATATGTAATTTCTTATTTTTCAGTTGCATACCATCCGATATTGGTTTGGTCCTTTTAATCATCGAGAAATTACTACGAGTACCTAATCGCTAACCTTCGGCCCAACAAAAACTGGTATGTCTTTTGAAGTTTTGAAGCATAGGAAATACATGTTAAAGCATAGGAATACATGTTAAAGCATTGGAATACATGTTAAAGCATAGGAAATACATGTTAAAGCATAGGAAATACATGTTAAAGCATAGGAATACATGTTAAAGCATAGGAATACATGTTAAAGCATAGAAAATACATGTTAAAGCATAGGAAATACATGTTAAAGCATAGAAAATACATGTTAAAGCATAGGAATACATTTTAAAGCATAGGAAATACATGTTAAAGCATAGGAATACATGTTAAAGCATAGGAAATACATGTTAAAGCATAGGAATTACAAGTTAAAGCATAGGAAATACATGTTAAAGCATAGGAATTACATGTTAAAGCATAGGAAATACATGTTAAAGCATAGGAATTACATGTTAAAGCATAGGAAATACATGTTAAAGCATAGGAAATACATGTTAAAGCATAGGAAATACATGTTAAAGCATAGGAATACATGTTAAAGCATAGAAAATACATGTTAAAGCATAGGAATACATGTTAAAGCATAGAAAATACATGTTAAAGCATAGGAAATACATGTTAAAGCATAGGAATTACAAGTTTAAGCATAGGAATACATGTTAAAGCATAGGAAATACATGTTAAAGCATAGGAAATACATGTTAAAGCATAGGAATTACATGTTAAAGCATAGGAAATACATGTTAAAGCATAGGAATAAATGTTAAAGCATAGGAAATACATGTTAAAGCATAGGAATACATGTTAAAGCATAGGAAATACATGTTAAAGCATAGGAAATACATGTTAAAGCATAGGAAATACATGTTAAAGCATAGGAATACATGTTAAAGCATAGAAAATACATGTTAAAGCATAGGAAATACATGTTAAAGCATAGGACTTACATGTTAAAGCATAGGAAATACATGTTAAAGCATAGGAATAAATGTTAAAGCATAGGAAATACATGTTAAAGCATAGGAATACATGTTAAAGCATAGGAAATACATGTTAAAGCATAGGAAATACATGTTAAAGCATAGGAAATACATGTTAAAGCATAGGAATACATGTTAAAGCATAGAAAATACATGTTAAAGCATAGGAAATACATGTTAAAGCATAGGAAATACATGTTAAAGCATAGGAATACATGTTAAAGCATAGGAAATACATGTTAAAGCATAGGAAATACATGTTAAAGCATAGGAAATACATGTTAAAGCATAGGAAATACATGTTAAAGCATAGGAATAAATGTTAAAGCATAGGAAATACATGTTAAAGCATAGGAATACATGTTAAAGCATAGGAAATACATGTTAAAGCATAGGAAATACATGTTAAAGCATAGGAAATACATGTTAAAGCATAGGAAATACATGTTAAAGCATAGGAAATACATGTTAAAGCATAGGAATACATGTTAAAGCATAGGAAATACATGTTAAAGCATAGGAATACATGTTAAAGCATAGGAAATACATGTTAAAGCATAGGAAATACATGTTAAAGCATAGGAAATACATGTTAAAGCATAGGAAATACATGTTAAAGCATTGAAATACACGTTAAAGCATAGGAAATACATGTTAAAGCATTGAAATACACGTTAAAGCATAGGAAATACATGTTAAAGCATTGAAATACACGTTAAAGCATTGCAAATACATGACAAATACATGTTAAAGCATTAAAATACACGTTAAAACATTACTATGATACATTTCAAAAAGATCGTTTCTATTACTGCAGTCATCTCAAAACTACACCCATTTGGTTTGTCTACTTAGTGTCCCTAGTGATTAGTGTCCTTGTGAAACAAGTGCTGAGTTTTACTGGGACATTGATTAGTGTCCTTGTGGTGCAAGTGTTGTGTTGTGTTGTGTGGGCGGCGCAATGTTTCTTCGCCTCTAAGCAGCACTTTAAAAGACGGAACATTTTAAAATGCCTAAGAGGAAGCAGGCGACAGCACAGAACAGTCGCGAACGCGTTCAGAAATGTCGGGAACATGCCTCTGCTCAAAAGAAGAGAGCGAGGTTAGAACAGTCGACATCAGGAATGCGTCGACTGAGATCGAACAAAAACACTGGTTTACTCGCAGTCTTGGATTCTCAGTTGCTGAATTCACCACAATTTGTTGAACCTGAGCAGCATTATCTCGGTAAAATGCATCATGTCTGCAAGTTTTGTAAAGCTGTGCATTTTTTGTTGGAAGCTACGGATACTGATAAAACAGTGTTCAAAACCTGTTGTGCTAAAGGAAAAATTGCATTGGAGAAAGGTAAACCTTTTCCTACAATTCTCCAAGATCTAATGACTGGAACTCATGTTTTTTCAAAAAACTTTAAAGAAAATATCAGATCATTGAATAGTGCATTTGCTTTTGCCTCAATGGGAGCAAATATTGAAACTTTATCTGGTCGGGGGCCATTTTGTTTCAAAATCCATGGTCAAATCTACCACCGAACAGGATCATTATATCCAGATCGTAAAGATAGTCCTCGATTCAGCCAACTTTACATTCTTGACACTGAAAAAGCCATGTCAGAAAGACTTGGCATTGAAGAAAACAAGAATTGCAACCCTGAACTGATGTCTTTAATTGACGATTTGTTACGAAAAGTAAATCCATTTGCTGCGGCTTACAGAATGATGCATGATGTGGTAATTCAGGAGCAAAGTTCTGAAAACCCCAATATAGAAGAAATTAAATTGATCTTTTATGATGATCGACTGTCTGACAAAAGAAGATATAATACACCCACCTGCAACGAAGTAGCTGTAGTTTTTAAAAGCATTGACGGCGAGCCAGCCGGTGTTCGAGACCTTTGTGTGTACCCAAAAAGTAACAACTTACAACGGATTTTACCAACAACCAGTTCTTGTGATCCAATGACATATCCGTTACTCTTTCCACATGGCGATCCAGGTTGGCACATTTTTTGTACAACGAAATCGGGACTTGAAATAAGTATGTGCGAGTTTTATTCATATAAACTGCAAACAAGAGTGTGTGATCAAAATCCATCAAATCTTGCATTTAACCCACTTTTAAATGCAGGAAGGCTTACTCAACAGTTTATTGTTGATGCCTACGTGAAAATTGAATCTAGCCGACTCGACTTTATTCGAAAAAATCAAAAAGCTCTTCGTGTGGACTACTATAAAGGACTTATGGACTATGTTGAAACAAGATCAAAGAACGAAGGAATAAGACCAGGTAAAATCGTGATTTTGCCATCTTCATTCACTGGCAGTCCCCGAGCAATGCAACAGAATTATCAAGATTCTATGTCTATTGTGAAGAAATTCGGAAAGCCAACGTTCTTTGTAACCTTTACTTGTAATCCTAAATGGACAGAAATAGCCGAAAATATTGAATATGGACAGCAATCTATTGATCGGCCAGACTTGGTTGCTCGAATATTTCATTTAAAACTTCAAGAGTTGTTGAAGGACATTTTAGTTCATAATGTACTTGGAAAGGTTATTGCCTATGTGTATGTCATCGAATTTCAAAAGCGGTCATTACCACATTGTCATTGTCTATTTATCATGGCGTCCGAGCACATTCCTAAAACACCTGAAGATATTGACAAAATAATATCAGCCGAAATACCTGACAATTCACAAAATCCAGCACTTTTAGAAGTCGTAAAATCATGCATGATTCATGGACCATGCGGAGAGCAAAATGTACGGTCTCCTTGTATGAAGAACGGAAAATGTAGTAAAGGTTACCCACGATGTTTTAATGAACAAACTCAACTTAATGTAAACGGATATCCCATGTATCGTAGAAGGAATAATGGCAAATCAATGGCAGTGGGCAAATACACCGTCGACAATCGGTGGGTAGTTCCATACAATGGATTTTTATCTACCAAATATAATGCTCACATAAATGTGGAAATTTGTTCAACAGTAAAGAGTGTAAAATATCTCTTTAAATACATTTACAAAGGGTACGATTGCGCTACATTGAGGTTAAGAAATAATACTGGTACTGTATTGGAGTGGAATGAAATTGATTCATATCTAGATGCACGATATGTTTGTGCACCAGAGGCATTATGGAAAATCTACAAATATGAAATGCACAAACAATCCCATGCAGTATATCGTTTACCAGTACACCTTTACAACAATCAGTCAGTATATTTTAAAGAAGGTAATGAAGAACAGGCATTAGCGCGAGCCGCCGTGAAAAATACAATGCTAACGGCGTGGTTTAAACTCAATATTGAAGACACTGAAGCTCACAATTTTACTTATTTAGAATTACCTCAACATTATGTTTTCAATAAAAAGGAAGGTCGGTGGACTCGAAGAAAGCAAAGAGAAGTCATAAGCCGAATGTATGCGGTCAGTCCAAATGATCCTGAAAGATTTTACTTGCGTCTTCTACTTCTACATCAAAAAGGTGCAACAAGTTTTCAGGATTTAAGAAAACATGATGGAATTCAATATGATTCGTTTAGAGAAACGGCAAATGCAATGGGTTTGCTCCAAGACGATTCAGAGTGGGACTCTGCTTTAGATGAGGTGTCTCATTTTCAAATGCCGTTTCAATTACGGCAAGTTTTTGCCTATATATGTGTTTTCTGTAATCCATCAAACCCCCTCGCATTATGGAATAAATATAAAGAAAATCTTTGCGAAGACTTTAGCCATAACAGCGACAACAAAACTGCAGAAAACAGAGCCCTTGGTGATATAGAGGATATCCTTCTGTATCATCAAACAAATTGTGAAAAACTGGGTCTTCCTATTCCACATGTAGAAGAAGAAGATTTCGAGATTTTTGATCCCAATGAAGAAAGAGAGTTCGGAGAACGGCGTCTCAAAATGTTGAATGACAGGCAAAAACTTGTTTATGATAAAATCATGTATGCTGTCCAAAATAATTCGGGACAAAAATATTTTTATATCGATGGTGTCGGAGGATGTGGAAAATCGTTTCTTTTAAACACCGTTATTGCAGTAATACGTGGAGATCGAAAGGAAACCTGCATATCTTGTGCTTGGACTGGTAACGCTACTACATTACTTAAAGGAGCACGTACTGTCCATGGGTGGTTTAAATTACCAATTCCGCTAAATGAAACCTCTTCATCAAACTTACTTGAGGGATCTAAATTGGCTAATTATGTCAAGAAAGCAAAGCTTTTAATTTGGGATGAGATCAGTATGACCCCCCGGCATGCCTTCCGAGTTGTCGATTCAATTTTAAGAAAAATAAATCACGTCGATGAACCCTTTGGAGGAATGATAGTGGTCGTGGCTGGTGACTTTAGGCAGCAACTTCCCGTTGTTCGTCATGGTACCAGAACTGAAATCATTGAAAACTCTGTTAAAAACAGCAATTTGTGGTGTCTCTTCCAAACCTTTTCACTTATTGAAAATAAGCGTGTAATTAAAGGTGAAACAGACTTTACAAGTTGGTTGGTGCAACTTGGGAACGGCAAACTGTTGAATTCGCATGATCTTCCGAACTCTACCGTAGAAATTCCAAGCGAATTTATTGTTAATGGTTCGATTGTGGAAGAAGTTTTTGGCCAAAATATTGATTTTACAGATATACCATCTTTAACTCAAAAAGCAATATTGTGCCCAAAAAATGAGGACTGTTTCAAAATCAATGAAGATGTACTGGATCGCGTCTGTGGAGAAGAACAGATTTACTTAAGTTCGGATACAATTGATGAAGATGAATCTACGGGACTTGAAATCGTTCCCATTGAATACCTCAATACCTTAACGCCATCAGGAATGCCACCACACAAATTAAGAATAAAGAAAGGAGCAATTATTATGTTATTACGTAACTTATACCCCAAGCAAGGACTATTTAATGGAACCAGATTAATTGTTCGAGAGATGCTGGAACACGTGATTCAAGCAGAAATATTAACTGGTAATAACGTTGGAAAAATTGTAGTATTGCCTAGAATAGAACTTGCTCCAACCGACGTAGACTTGCCTTTTGTCCTGAGACGCCGACAATTTCCTGTTCGACTTTCTTTTTCCTTTTCCATTACAAAATCGCAGGGTCAGTCTCTAGATAAGGTGGGGGTTTATTTACCAGAACCAGTATTTACTCATGGACAATTGTATGTTGCACTTTCACGAGCAACCACGAAATCTGGAATAAAAATTAAAGTTCTGAATACGAAAACCCAAGGGAAACTAATAAAAAATTTCGATACTATATTTACTCAAAATATTGTATACGAAGAAATTTTGTAATACAACATTTTTGATGAATTAAAAAATTAAAACAAACCTACATTTTCAAACTGCGACTGTATTTTGTTACATCTACTATCTACTATTGCATTATGGAGCAGTTTGTTTTTTTTATGTTAGCAACGCTTTATGATCAGAATCGAGTCACGTTGGACGGTTTCGCGGCAACTCCAAACTCATATCAAATTGAAAACTAAATGCATTGATAACTTAGTTTGCATTGAGAATACATGCTCAAGAGTTCAAAATACATGTTTAAGCTTTAGAAATAAGTAATTAAGAATTCGATTACAAGTTAAAGCGTTGGGAATAGATGTTAAAGCATTTAAAACACATGTTAAAGTATTGGGAATACATGTTGAAGCATTGGAAACACATATCCAAGTGTTGAGAATACATGTTAAAGCATTGCCATTACATGTTAAAGCATTGCGAATACATGCTAAAGCATTGCGAATACATGTTAAAGCATTGCCAATACATGTTAGACTTGGAAATACATGTTAAAGCATTGCCAATACATGTCAGACTTGGAAATACATGTTAAACCATTGTCCATACATGTTAGAGCATTGGAAATACATGTTAGAGCATTTCGATAACACGTCACAGTATTGCCAACTCATGTTCGAGCATTGGAAATAATTTTGCGATAGATGTTAGAGGATTGGCAATACGTGTTAGAGAATCGGAAAGATATGTTAGAGCATGGTCGATACATGTTAGAGGATTTTAAATACCGGTTAACATGTTAGAGCATTGGAAGTACATGTTAAAGCATTGTCGATACATGTTAGAGCATTGGAAATACCGGTTAACATGTTAGAGCATTACAGATACATGTTAGAGCATTGCAAATACATGTTAGAGATTTGCCCATACAAGTTAGAGCATTACCGATATATAGTTGTGCCCGGGAAGCAAATTGCGATAAACTTTAAGTTAATACTATTTGATAATTTATTCCAAAGATTGGAAGGAAATGTCACCTTTCCGAACTCTATATATTGTATACTTAGCTCAATTATATGGTTTTGAGCTTCCGGCGAATTTTAACGAACGAAAACTTCAAGTCGTGAATTGTACCGTCGTAACGTAGATGCGCGGCCAAGCACAGCTATACGCGAGAGAATTCATTGAATCGTATTCGTATATATAACGTTGCTCCTGAATACAACAAAAACATCAAGTCGTTAATTTTATCGTCCTAATCTAGATGGGTGAAGGACGCGCGAAGCGCGTCCGAACCCAGCTAGTTATATATTATTATCTACTAGCGAAAAGGCCCGTCCGAGGACGGTACAAGACCACAACCCTTCAAATCCTAGAAACGGTGTTTGAGAATATCTGTAAGCCACCGTTTCTAGGATTTGAAGGGGTGTGGTCTTGTACCGTCCTCGGACGTTGCCTTGCATTGTTGCGTTGCATGCTTCTTTAAAGTTAGGTTAGGTTAGGTTAGGTTACCAATTCCGACAGCCTACTAGCAGGCTCCGTCGGCAGATAAAAGAAGAGGGATATATGGTTTATGGGCATATACGAGTGATAATCCCTCTATCTCCCCACCTCACTGTGTGAGGTCCTCACACCCAAGCCTCTCACCTCCATATTGTCCATATATTTATGAGTGATGGCTTCTGCCCGAGTTGTTCACTTGCTTTGATTTTGTTCTAGAGTCACTTGTCAATACGTCTGAAACTCTCTGACTAACGTTCACCGGTTCACCCTAAAGCACAGTTGGCCTTCGAGTCTCATTATTTGAACAGAATTAGTCATAGAAATAGATAAGGGTAGAAGGAAGGCAATCTGCAGCCAAAACTCGTACTTGGTTTCTTATTCGCCACCTTTTGTATATAGTAGGCAATCTGGGGGTTAACTAGCTAATTATTTGGGTTTTCGCTCCAATTTAAACTACCGATCTCGACGCATGGTTTACTCTCCCTTCTAAATGCATTAGAGTGTCAACCAGACCGCTTCCAAACCACAGGGGCGCCGTGGTTGCTTGTCGTTTTAATAAGAACAGGATATAACGATGGGTATCTAGTTCTACTATATAAGTCTGTGGAATTAGTCCAAGAAACTATTTGGACTCCTCTTGAAAGAATTGTCTTCAAACATTAAACAAACCCCCTGAATTTCAAATTTTATTTTTAAATCAGTTTAATAAAATTTGAGTTCTTCTAAAATCCTGACCAATTTCTTAAAATGGAGCAGTATCATCGTCCAAATGGAGCAGAGATGATGAACATGGATAATGGATATGATCAATATTGGTGGAGAACTAAACTTGGTAAGTCCATTAACCGGCACTGCACACTGTATGCTGTAGATACAATTTAACTAAATTGAAATATAAAATGAAATCAGCCAATTTACATTGACCTCAAAATCGAATTCTCAAATCATATTGAAAAATTTCAGGCCGTTTTGGCCCGATGTCGAGAGCAAGTTCAAGAACTTAACGCTCCAGGAAATTATCATCCAGAAATGTTACTCCCAGTTTGCAGTTTTCTGAACTTCATCAACTATCAAAATGACCTGGATTTCTTGGGGAGGATTCAAAGCGTCAATGAAAATATTGCACTGCTCCAAGGACCAGAACCAAGCCTCTTTCAACCCCTGCAAACAGTGGCAATGGAGTTAGGCGAGACTGAAAAAATTGCGAGAAGCTTTGCGGAATCTGGTAACCAAAATAGTGTTTATTTTATTTCATCATTGGGACCATTTGCATATTTGATATTCAATTTAACACAACCGTTGGAGGTGAAATGTAAGGCTAAGGGATGAAGCCAAAACGATAAATTTTTTGGATGTTTATACAATTTATACTTCTGTCGTTGCAAACACGTCAGGCAAGAAACATGAGTAATGTCGAGTATAATTACTCTTGGGTCAAGAGATGAAATAATTTGCTACTTCCGTTAAATCCATAGATATGTTAAATCCAATCTTTCAACGGTTTTAATTTTAAATCCGAAAGCTAAAACTATAACCATTCCCAAGTTAGAGTGTAAATAGACAGACAGACAGACAGAGGGTAGTCACATAAAGGGGTTTCGCCCGTTAATAAACACTCATCCTGGACATGGACAGAACTACTACTTACTCGGTATCATAATTTTAAAACAGGGGTTTAGAATTTAAAATCAAAAGCTTGTGAACAAATTGCATTTATAAATTTTACTCAATTTTTACTCCTACAATTTTTTGTAATTTCCATTATTAAAAATCATTGCACTAATTCATGAAAGGTAACCGGTCCGTAAGCGATTGCCTGGATGCTTTGAACAACTGCACCGACCCCCAGGCTCGAGAACCGATAATCAATGAGCTTAAAAATGGCTTCAATCAGGCTGCCAAAACGGCTGCCAACGATCTCGTGTTTTGGACATCCTTAGCCTCGGCCCTCGTCCTCATCACCTCTGCACACAAACTGTACTTGATTTATGACGAAATCGCTGCCGCCAAATCAACCGCCAAGACATCAACTCATGAACTGGAGGTCCTACGAATCGAGGTCAAGGCTCTTAAGGAGAACATCGATAACCTACAACAACGTGTTTTGCAACTCGACCCCAGAAAACAGAAGACGGTCAGCCGCGTGATGCGGCTCACTACTAAACTCTTCATGGACCATAACGAAGTTTATCAAAAAATTGGTAAGATAACGTGCTAACGATACTATCCCCATCCCGAAATCGTCCTACTGTCGCCGCTTTAAACAATAGCTCCCTGAGGAACAGAACGGTAATAAAAAAATTTTTTTTCTTGATTTTTAGGAAAAGTTGAGGTCTCCGTAAACAATCAAATGACAAGTCTCAAAATTCGGAGGATGGACGCTGCAGCGAATGCGTTTACATCGGGAGCTCAGGGGATTACGAACGTACTGCCGTTAATCTTGAGAGGGACGAGTCTACTGACTATGCCCACCTTGATCGCTTCGTCACTTGTCACCCTCGGCTTGGGTCTGATTTGTGCCGGAAGTCTTGTCGGCTACAAACTATCTCAGCAACGGATCAATGAGCTTCAGGTTATTCTGGACTCCGTTTGGGATCTCCAGCTCAAAATGACGGAGCTTCAGACCGTTCTGCAACGCTGCAACAATATTTTGGACATGTATGACGAGGACGATTCGGAGTAAAGATTTGTCAACATTGTTAACGGGTGTTTAGCATTCCTATTGCAGTTTTTTGTTTTTTATTACTTTTTATGCTAATTTAAATGGGTAATAAACTGACAATTTATTATTATCCTTGATTTTAAGCATGTTTTCACCTGCATAAACTATATATGGATCTGGAATAAGAGGAGCATAATAAAGTAAAAATTCCTATAAGTGATTGTACACTGTTAATTAAGGAGTGTCATGATGCGGATTTAATGAAGCATGAAAGAAAATCTCAGTGGTTTTCTAAGATTTCAACAGAATCGAATTTAATTTGAAAAAATATTAAAATCAGTTGTTCGAAGGTACTTAAATTTATTCTCTTGTATCATATCATTTGGAGTTTACATTCTTGGTACATACAAAACGCTTAAATTAAGTTAAATCTACTTGAGGCGTATTTTATTCTATCAATAGTAATTAAAGTCATTTGCATTCATAATCAAAGGGCATCATTCCATCACCGATCAGCAACAGTTTGTCTCGAAAGCTGCTTTTTATCAACAAATTTTGTTGAACAATTATGAAATTTTAATTAATTTCAACAAATTGGTCACACTCAAAGTTAAAGATATTATATATAGATGTATATAGAGTCAAAGCAGGTGAATACAGTCAGGGTTTTAAAAAACAGGATAGGGTGGAGAAATTACAATACATGAAGAATCGTCGAAGATATTTTTTACAGAGAGGCTTAAACTTTCAAGCTATTAAAGCGATAATGCAATCTTGTGACCATTACATTTAGTCACTCATTTTTAAGGCGTTACTTAAACAATTGGATGGAGACCTGACATTGATAAACACAAAGTCATAATATAATCTACTTCGGAGGCGTTAGTTATAACATCTTTGATTAAATTGTCAACCTTGCTATTTGTTTCGGAACATTGGTATCTTAAAACTACATGTAGAGGAAGTCTTTGTCTTTATTTGCTTGTTGTTGTTTTTGTTTCCGGTGCGGCACTTGTAACTTTTCTGGCTTCGGCTCCGAAACTACCTGATCCGTTGGCAGCCTGAACAGCCCTTGCTTGACCTCCACCTAATTGGACCCCTTGACCGTTTAGTAATTGCTGAGAGATTTGACCCTGTTGCCCCTGAAGAGACCCGGGGAAACGGCCTGGGGGGAACCCTGCCTGTTGGGGTTGTCCCCCTGGGAAGCCCCCTTGGTAGATTGGGAATCCACCCTGTTGGGCAGAAAGCCCCTGCCCTCCTTGACCGGGGAACCCTTGAGACTGACTTGGGAAACCTTGACCTTGGCTTGAGAATTGAGGTTGGGATTGACCCAAGAATCCCTCAGATTGCCCCGGGAACCCTTGATATTGGCCTGGGAAACCCTGTTGGGATTGTTGTCCAGGGAAGCTTTGTTGGGGTTGCCCTTGGAACCCTTGACTCTGCCCTGGGAAACCTTGAGATTGACCTGGAAGTCCGGCGTAAGGGTTGAAATCGAATGGAAGTCCGGCTGACTGAGGTCGACCACTCTGTTGGGGAGAGCCCCCTTGACCAAACTGAGACCCTTGGCTTGGAAGTCCCCCTTGGGCTGATAGTCCTGATAAACCAGATAAACCTTGTCCTTGTTGTCCGAATCCTTGAGGAAGTCCCTGTCCTTGACCTAAGAATTGACCCTGTTGGGCTCCTCCCTGAGTTGGTCTGAATTGATCGGGGTTAAAGGGTTGCTGCTGCTGCTGCTGGGGGAAACCTGAGAATTCTCCTTGACCTTGTCCAGGAATGTATTGACCTTGGAGGAGTGGGTTCTGTTGTCCCAGGAATTGACCTTGTTGACCTTGAGCTCCTTGACCTGGTCGACCTCCTCCGAGGAATTGGGATTGTTGTTGTGGTCGCCCTTGCGAGAATCCTTGACCTCCTTGACTTAATTGACCTGGAAAGCTTTGACCTCCTTGACCTGAGAATCCTTGACTGACTTGTCCGGGAAATCCTTGACCTCCTTGACCGGGGAAACCTCCGAATTGTTGTCCTAAGAATTGATTTCCAGGTCCATCCTGATACTGTGCTAGTAATTGCTGGAGCTGTTCATCAGTTAGTTGAGGTCCTTGTTGCTGTTGACCTTGACCTAAGAATGGACCCTGTACTCCTCGACCGGGTTGTTGTCGATCGGCAACTGTAACTCGACCTCCTTGAAGAACGCCCTGAGGTCCTAGGACTTGGGGTCTGTAAACTTCGGGTCCTCGACCACCTCCAGCTCTGACAGCTTGGCCTTGTTTCTCTTGTGCTTGAGCTAAAGATACATCAGCACCCTTGGGGACATCGTCGACATAGCCATCTTCGTCAGCGTCTTCGCTGAATCCGTCCAAATCAATGTTAGGAACGTACTGTTGACCCTGTTGCCCCGGCTGTCCTTGAGCTCCGAGTTGTCGACCTCCAGCTCCGAATTGTCGCCCACTTGCTGGGGGTGCCCCACCGAAGCCCTGGAATTGTTGGGGCTGACCTGCCCCTGGGAATGGGGATGGTTGCTGCCGGGGTTTGTCTTGAGTTGAGATTTCATTCGGAGAGCCTCGGAATTGGATCTGGACGTTGGGGTTTTGCCCGAATTGTGGAGGGCTTCGGCCGTCGAAATTAGCTTCTTCGTATTGACCTTGTGGTCCTCCGAAGGGTGATGGTCCCTGTTGAACGGCATAAGGAGACTGGCCGGGTTGACCAGAGAAAGGGGAAGGTCCGGGTTGTCCAGAATATGGGGATGGTCCCTGTTGTCCTGTGTACTGAGGAGGTCCAGATTGCCCCGGTTGTTGTCGAAGCACTGGAGTAGTAAAACCTTGTGGTCCCTGTCCTCCGAATCCTTGAGGTCCTCCAAATTGTTGGGGTCTCACCTGTTGCTGTCCAAATCCTTGTCCTCCTTGGGGTGATCCGAGATATTGTCCCGAGGGACCCAGTTGGGTAGTTGGGACATATCGAGGGCCTTCAGTTGGTTGTCGTGGTGCTCCAGCCCCGGGGCCCCGAGGTTGATCCGTCACAGCCCTGAAATATTGCCCATTATTGACATCCTTAGCCTCGTCATCTTCGGGTTTGTCTTCGTCGTCATCAGACTCTTCTTCATTGTTGTTGCTGTTGTAATTGACTTGGGTGACCTTTGACGGGGTTTGTGCCGCAACGGATTGGTCAACTGAAGAGACGGCTCGACCAACGGGTCTGTTGTGGAATGAGGGGAAAGTGGGGGGCAGAGGGGCGGATTTCGTGGAGCGGAGTAGAACGCGAGGGGCGACTTGAGTTGGGGCGGGGGTAGATTGAGATTCTTCGCTCGCTTCATCGTCTTCGATTTCCGGTTCCGTGGGTTCCGTCCTTTCTCCTGCGGTGTATTCCATCACTTTCAGTTTACCATTCGCATCCACGTACCCGTACTTCCCTTTGACCACACCGTCTTTTGTCCTTGTTTCCACCCTGTAATTTTAATGAATGGGTTTTGGTTCGGATTTTTTTTATAAACACGGGAATGGGTAATTTCAGTACTTTTTTGCATAATGTTTCGTGAAAAATATGAGTATATTTTAAATACTTCAATGAATAAAAAACATCGGGTTATTTTTCATTTTGCAATTAAAGTCTCTTTGCTAGTTGGCTCGCCGGGAAAAACGCATTCGTCTATATGTATGGTATAATATACATGTAAGTATAAATATACTCCATTGCTTTAACAAGGGGCTCGTTATAGAGGATGCAACGAGTTTTACCCGGCGAGTCAACGAGCATAGGAACTTTTATTCGACAAAATCTCTTAAATATAATTCAGATACCAGGGATGTCATGATATTTCAATATAATTACACCCAATTTTAAACAAAATTCGTTTATTTTTGCTTTGCTATTTTTCGTTTTTCATTTTTTACAATTTTGAGGAATGAAATCTCATCTGGAAACATCTATTAAATGTAATTCAGCATCCGGTTTCTACTGAAGCAAAAAGGACTTTTCAAGGCATAAAAAACCTAAATATCCCAAAATCTTCCAGATTTGGCAAAAGTCGCCACGAAATACTTATAAGACCCGGATGAATCATGTCATGACTGCAGTTGGGAAGTAGTTTTGGGGCACTATGCCATACATTTATAACATTTCAAAAGAAGCTCTGAATCGTTTTATATAAAAAAAGTAAGAATGATAGGGTATTTAATGTGAATGATTGCTCAATTTAGCACAAGAAATTGAATAAAAATCAGCTTAGGCCGACAGGGTCAGGATTAATGGGGTGGTTCTTTCAGGGGATGTCCTAATCCCGAAACGGGGTATTTGTGAAATATTTATTTATCCATATATTTTATATAATCCATCCAATTCAGAACGTGTATTGAAACCATTATTTCCGTTTCGAATTCAATTATTTCGTTTCTTTTATTTAATTTTTCTGTAGTTTTTGGTCAAAATACTTATCATCGGTCGTACAATTTAAAAATGTATAATAGTCATCTTTATGGAGTTCAGAATAGCTAACGAAACTTATTTTTAGTTTAAATCTTTTCAAAAATGAAGAATGTCTAATCCACCATAATAAAATCTAATAATCAGTTTTCTGAGATGATTGTTTTCATAATTGAAATGGCTGATTTGTGCTTAATTTTCGGGAAACGTAACCGGAAAAGTGGGAATCGGCTCTGAAGTAGAATTTTAATCAGATTCGTTATTATTAAGTAAAAGTGAAAACCAACAGAAGAATCGATGAAATCTAATGAAGTTTCAAACAAAAATTCAATCCCATCTAATTACAAAAGAAGGAAATTAAGGAGATCAAAAGTGGAAATCAATGGATCTGTTTCCAAAATCTTATTTCATCTCTTCCTCTGATTAGTTTTATTTTTCTGTGAATCATAGATCTTCATCTCCGATTCCTAAGAACCTCCAGACCTTTCGATCGACTCTCCACGTTTGTTGGCCCGTTCATAAGAAACGTAACGCTAATTTTGGCTAAAATGTACAACTGAAATCAGCATTGTTTCGTGTGAATTAAGGGCAAAAGGCAAAAATAAGATATTAAAACGAATAAAATAGGGTTGGTCTTTGTGAACAGAATTTTTTTTCACCGAGATCCGATATTTTCAGAGAAAGAGCCCAGCATCATCTACATTCTACACTCTTTGGTGTGGAATGAAGGAATTTGTATTCCTTCGGCATAAACTACCACCACCACCACTACCAAAAATTTCAAAGAAAAACGCAGTCGGATATTTAATTAAGTTATTTCCACTTTATTAGTTCCAGTAACCATAAACGGGCCCCAAGGCCTCTTTTGGAACGCAGACCAGCCCTAACCGACGGAGGCGGTGAAATTGCTAAAATTTGGACTTTCATCACGATGAGATGAAATATTAGAAACTGGAAAGATATAGCTATTTTAGGAAAGGTTATAGAACTTCTTATCAGAAATACAAAAAAAATTAAAATTATGTATTCAAATGCTTGCAACTTGCATTTTAACGAAATTTCATACTGCAAAACTAAAAATCAGCACCAGATATTGTGGTAATAAAATAAGGGGTCATTTTTTGTAATTTGCGATACCAAATTGATCATTTTTCATTGGTAAGAATAAAAAACAACTAATCTAATTATCAAGGTATTTCAGTGCCCATAAAATATAAACCCTACGTAATAAATTCTGTAACATCTACATTCAGGTAATATTCTTCGTCTTGAAGCAATATCTAGATTCGCAATAAGTTCCAGTAGGTATTTATTTAAACATTTACGTTAAATCTAGTGATCAACTAACACATTTTCTCGAATTTTGGCAATCGGGCCAGAATATCCCTAAAAATATCCTAAATCATTGATCTGTTTTAATTTTGCGGGGCTAAACCCATTGGAATTCCTGGAATTCTGGAGGAACTAACCTGAAAGATCCATCATCAGCTTCATATCCGAAAGTGTAGGATCCATCATCATTGACCTTATTGATTTGTTTCATAATCTTAGCTTTCTTTGGATCTTCTGCATCGGATGGGGTTTGGGCCGATACTTTACCAGACGACTGGAACTTATTTCCTCCTGGAGAATTCTGGAGAGAATTTATACCTCGTTGAGGCTCTCCTTCTGTCAGGCAGAGGCAGACCATCTGAAATTCGTCAGAAAAACCGAAAAAATTAACTAAAAAATGAGGGATTGGAATTGGTTTTAATTTTAACAATTTGAAAATAATCATCTAATTTCCAGGTCTGGAAATTTAAAATTCCAGTAAAATATCTACGGGCACTTTTACAACATCATTTTTTTGGTTTTAGTCGCAATTTATCGCCAATTACAAGCTCTTTTAAACAAACTTTCCAATCCGAAAATGGATAACAACTGATAGGATAAAATTGTCACCATAAGTCATACAAAAATATACGAAACGATCATCATCGTCTCATTCCTTAAAAACTCTGTAAAAATAGAGCTTCCAGAAAAATGGCTTCGAATCTATTTTTCCTACAACTCCGTGGTTAATTTTTGTGTATTCCGTCGCTGGAAGCGTTTAACTAGTTTTCGAGGGAAGCCGTGCATATGAACTTGAAGGCACGTAGTTGGAATCTGCAAACGGATATCTCCATATACCGTCGATATAAATGTTTCATCTATATCTCCGTCAATTCCTCGTGGCCTTCATATAAGGACCTGATTTTGTCTTATTGCCAATGACTATAGGTAAACCGTAAAGGGTTGCTAAGTTTTTGGTCGAGGATATTGGATGGGTTTTGGGAATTTGAGTGCCGATAAAAATGCAAATCCTATCACCCGACCAAGAAAAATAAGGCAATTGCTTTGACACTAAAGGGAGACAGACAGAAAGATTTTTTTTCTGGAGACGAGGAAAAAATAGGATAGTCCCTGGTGAAATATATTTTATTTCCGCTTCCTAAGGACACCAGCTACGAACACTGAATAATAATAACAAATCTCCCTTATAGACTTGTAACTCTTTGCCCCTGGCCGTTAATCACGGACTGTTCGTAAGTGGTGTTCGATTTAGGCTGACTAGTTGTATGATTTTGCAAAAAAATGGACTGGAAGCTTAGCAATTATTTTGCAGAATTTATTTTAAGTAAGTTTGTTCCAGGTATAACTACAATTTAAATGAGACTTGGCTTGTTTATTGCTGCGATGTCTTATTATACAACTGGTAACTACAATGTAGATTGATTCTAGTTTGGGTTTTAGAAATCGAAATCTGTACAATTTAGGAAACCTGCTGGTTTTGATATTTAATTTAGTTATTAAGGGGATTTATTGTATTTAAAAATGCAAAGAACTTTATCTACAGGTACAGATATATTTATATTTTCTTAAAAATCAACACTTTGACACTATAAAACTTTTTTTGTAAATATCGGATCAAAACTGGTCACTTTATGAGTATTTGAAAAATTCATTTTGCATGATTTCTTGTATTAATTTTTCGATTTTTATATCTCATAGGATCTGCTTGTTCCCTGAAAAACTCCCTCGTAAGATTTATTGTAAACTGTGCCAATTTTATTACGCGGACGAGAATCATTTATGTTACCCGGGATTCCACATAACCATTTGCCCTAATTGTCCTAATCCTGATTAAAAGCGGAAGGAAATAAAATGTAATTTTATAAAATGGTTGAAATAACTTTTAAATCAAGTTTTAAAGTATCCTCGAATTGCGAATAAATTCCTCCCTCTCCTCGTTTCATATGATTCAATCTGTTTTTTTTGTTGAATCCTTCATAAAATTATACTGTTGACTCTTTTGTTGAAACCAATAGACAGGGGTTAAGAAATGAAACAGTACAGTTTAGTTTGGACCACCCTGACCATTTGAGGAATAGTCAGAAAAAGACAAGTGAATGCGACGAAAGTGATTTGAAAATATGTCACAATCCTATCGTAAACCATGAAACCAAACCACGAATAAAACGGAATTTGAAGTGCCAAGAAGGACAAGGTCCTTTAGCAATTCTTGCTATTTTTACTTGCGGAATATTTAAATTCGAGACTATAATATCCTTGAAAAATATTCGGTTCCAAATTGTCCCTCTTATACTTAATTATGATTAACTAAATAAAATCCTTTTGCATCACGAATCGATTCAGAAACCATCTGTTGCATTGTTGAAAAAATCAAGCATCCTTTAAAATAAAAAACAAGAGCTCTATTGCACCAAAGTACAAGAATCGATGTTTTTAACACTAAATTTATGTGTAATGTTTTTCTAATGTTTCCATACTGATTTTGGAGCAGAGCATCCGGAAATGCTCTATAATCAAGATTTACAGGAATTGGAATTTGGAATAAAAACGTTGTTTTTGATGATCTAAATAAAATTGCTCATTGATTCTGATCTCTTGAGATATGATATACTAGTTGACTATATCTTGCTGCTTTTGTTACATCTGAAAAGTTCTACGTTTCACACAAATGAACACAAAATCTAGAAACAAAACATGTCCTTATTTCTGCAGTTGTTCCTGTTTAGTTTTAGAATAAAACTTGTAACTGTAGCTTTGAGGCTTAAAAATACACATTCGTTTTTATTTTTAAGCAGAATTTTAATAACAATCACAAGTTATTATGAATGAGGATAAAATTAATTTCAGTTACAAAATCCTTGTCTTGAATTTCCAATTAACAATTCACATCCTTCAAATCCCTCCTGTTATGCTTATAAAATTATATCTGAAACTTGGAACTTGGCAAGTCTACTAGTGTTGGATGTGAGAAATGAGCCTTAATTCCTCGATTAACATTCCTGAGGTAAATAAAAACTGCAAATTACAAGTACTTTACGAAAGGTACGATTCCTAATTGTTAATTAGTTTTAGCTGATTGTCGACTTGTCGAGTGAGTAAATAATTAACCGTGGACTTGTCTAAAAAATAACTACTAAATGACTAATGACTTATTCGTTAGAAAAGTCACAAGGATTCTATGTTGATTAAAATGGAATTCCATCATTGCTTTTAAAATATGTATATCGTGGATGCGAGATTTGATTGACGAAGTTTTTTCGACATTTTTGTCAAATAAATATATGTCGACGAAATCTAATTACGTATGGAGGTCTTACTTATCCCAGCTACCGTAAATCCCGGAATAAGTCCCTATGAAATAGCGTTCTCCGAAATAAGCTACATAATAGACCCCCGTAATAAGCTCCCGAATTGTTCAAATTTTTAGGTCAAAACATAATTGAAGTAATTTTTTTAAGTTTTACTTCCCCGAAGGCCTAATTCCGGGATTTTTGTTTGCAGATTTTGAAAAATATTTACGAAACAAATACAACAGGACAAATACTCTTCATGTAGTTTCACTTTTACCTTTTTTTTTTTTTAAATCAGAGACAAGTTGCATATTCAATGGCAATCGTATCGATTAACGGTACTTCAACTCGTAATTTTTCCCTTTGTACTTATGGGCCTTGGGAAGAGATAATTCAAGTGTGACATTGTAGACAAAAAATTGCATAAAATACCCCTATAAACAAGCTATATAATAGTGTGTAACTATGATGTTTCAATGTTTAGGAAGTAAGTACAAGTTGGAAGTAACCGCTTTGTATTACTATTCTCCAACTATAGTTGTTTTAGAAATTTAATTCCTGGTTTCGTTAGTTCTGCAGGAGGAATGATATGAATTAGTACATCCGTATTAAGTATTAGCATAAAGTACGATAATTTAATCTACTTAATTCTCAGTTTGTTTAATTTCTCAGCTAGTAAATGGCCGGATACAACTATGTCCTTTCCGAGCTGAGAACTTTGCGGAAAGTTTTGGCTCTTAAGAAAGTTGATGGTAAATTGCTTAAATTCTGCTCTCTGTAACAGTTGATTTTGTGAATTTTTAAATCAAAATTCCATTTAGTTGCATTGCGAAGCAATAAATTAGATTTATATTTGGGACAGATCATATCTTCCTATAGCTGTTATGAATGGGAACGCGTGTAATTTGTAGAGATTTTTTTATTCTCGATATTAATTTCCAGCATATGGATTATGTCCCGTTTTCAAAACACGGAAAATTTATTAATTCATTCAAATACATCTTGATACTGATCTTCAAACTAATCGTATGCGGGTAATTGCGCCCCATTATTATTAGCGCCCCCTCATTAACGCCCTAGTGCATTTTTAACAGTATCTTTTCGAATATTTAAACTACAGGTTAATCTATTAAAATCCTATCCAAATACAATTGTTCAGCACAGTAAAATGTTAGAAGCTTTAGTGAATAATTAAAATTATTTAGGACCAATAAATCCGAAAATTAATAATAAAGTCGAATTCGGGAGATCTTATCGGGATTAGACTGTATTGATTGGTAAATTCACAAACAAATACAACAAGAAAAAGAACAACAAACAAAAAAAATGAGAAATGCACTAACGGAAATTAATTCTAGTGTGATAAGCGATCGAATTTATTGTATTTTAAAGATTAAGATATTTTAATATTAAAATCTATAGTAGTGCAAATCATGGGGCACTGATATCCGCAAATTAAATTAAAAACCAACCGAAGGGACTTCAGTGTCAAATTTTGAATCTAAATTAGTTCTGTTTTTAAGTTTTTCAAAAAGGTTATATAGTAGAGCTAGATTTTTTTAAGGGACGATTATGAACAGTCTGAATTTATTCAAGACTGATCCTGAAATGGAAAGTGTAGGGTTAATAGATCCTGTTTGCTCTACTAATTTCAAACTTACTTTTTACTAAACTATATATACCAACTCTCATCTTCATTTCTCTAAGCTACCAACAACGTTACTACTTATTTCGTAATTATAAATTTGCTAATTACTAATTAATAAACCTAAATTACAGTCATCTCCATTTAGTGTCTTCAACACTACTTGTTTGTTTTTCGGAACGCTTCGAAGGTTAATCGAATGTTTTAGGTAAGGTTTTTCTAGAATTTATTCAAGTCAACATCAGAAACTGATATACCGTATTTATTACTGCGGTCATTTGTATTTCTCTAAATAGATCGATTGGGGTTGTTTTTATTGAACCTATGCAAATTGATGGGGTTCTATATAAAATTAGGATGCTTGCGACGCTTTTGCGATTATTGTTTTTTATTAACGATTAGAGGTTTCATAAATCAAGTGAATTTAAGCTTGTATAAAATCTACAACATTTGGATTTTTTGGTACTTTTAGTAAAGTAAAATTCCAGTTTCTCAGAGATCGTAACATGCAATTTCTTGTTCAATGTTAGACGAAGCAGCTGAATCGTCGATTCGGTTATAAAGATTTTACGAAATTGAATAACCGATTTTTTGTATAAAATCAACGGTTTAAAACTGATTAAAAACTCACCAAAAAGGCACAAATCCTCAAATCCATCCCGATTAACTTCATTCCGAAATTCTTGATTTTTTCAGAGTTACTGTCACTTTTATTACTGAAAGTAAGTTAGTAAATTGTATGGCTTATGAAAGGCAGGTACTATAGTTGCCTCTCCTCCAATTATTCCCCTATTGTTGTCTTGTCTTTTCGAGGTGGACACGAAGACTGAGAAACGTAGAAGGAAATTACGGCAACCACTATCCTAAACTAAACTATCACATTACAGAATTACGTACTCGATAACGCGATATTTTTATTATTACTTCAAGACGCGAATCCTGAAGTTTTTTTTGTCTTCAGACTCAATTACATCTATAGAGAATCTAGAGGAGGAAAGGTAGATTACTCATTACATTTTGCAGTGGAAATATTATTATACAACATTTAAGGTTAGTTGTTAGTAGTTAGTACCCAACGTTAAATTCTGTTGGATTTAGAGGATATATTTTTATACTAGAGTTGGAGGATTACTCATTTATTTTTTATTGCAGTTTTTTAGGGGAATATCTCCACAGGAGACCAGTATTGAGCTTGTATTCTATTTTTATTATTGGTGGAGTTAGTGAGAGATTCTTAATTGGAATTAGAATATCCTGGTGTTATTTAGGTTATAGGGTATATTTAGGGTTCCTGTTTTGGGATGATTTGCGGGTTTTTGGGAGTTTTGATGAGGGTTTTTGTGGATATTTTGACACTTGATGGGTTTGTCGTAGTCAATATCAGATTCATGCAATCTGATTGTGGGATTTTATAATGTACTATTACATCACAACTTCCGAATTCAATATCTACTATTAAATATCAAAATTGCGAACATTGTAAAATACTCTAAATGGAGAGCACCAAAAACACCAATTTCTAACCCTGTAAATCTTACATCCATCGTCACCTTACAATTTACCTTTAAATGCTATGGACGTTAATTTAGCTTTTTATTCACATAATTCTGCGACAAATAAGGATTTGTTTCTTAAATATAAGGCAATAATATATAATAACTAGCTAATAATCATTGGACTAATTACAGCTCTAAATCTAAATGTACTTCAATCAAATCAATGAAGGAAGTTGTGCAATTATTTTATGCATTGAAAATGCATCGTTAGATTATATTCTAAGGACATCTTTATGGAAAATGCAGGAATAATTTTAAAAATTACGATGGGACAAAACTATGAAAAGTTCAAACTCTTCAATGTTGTCAAGTTTAACCTCAAGGGTTTTAATGCGCGTGGGAACTTTGTCAAGAACTTAACCTTCCTTGTCAAAGTTTAAGCCATATCTTAAGTCCAACGCTAAAGTTTAACGGGGTAAAAACCCAATGTTTTTTGGTGCTTTTAAATTTAAACAGTAAGCAATCGTAGTAATAAAATATCTTAAGAAATCTAAAGCATTTTTTTGTAAAATCCTGCAATTAAAACCAAAAACAAAATGGAACTCCCCAACTGAACATCTGAATGGTCATTTCAATTAATTTGTTTGCTCAGGTTGAAGGTTAAATCTGTGATAATTGGTTTTCTCCACCTATTGTAATGATTCAAGTTTACCTCTAAACAATAATGGTTTTTAAAGACAGGATTTTATGCATTTTGAGGTACAAAAGTGCAAAATATGAGTCATGTGTTGAACAAATTATACCGAGTAATTTAAATCGAAAATATGAGACAACCGTTCATAAAGAACGTGTCCCTGACCAAAATAAAACTGTCGTAAACAAGAAATAAATCACGGGGAATTAAATTTCTATAAATAGGTTGTGGCAAATATGCATAATAATTTTGGAAATATAAAATTCCACCTAAAATTTACTCCTCAAAATGCCCCAAAAAATCCAATTCGTTAATCAGTTTAGGTGCTTACTAATGAACAGTTAATAAAAACAGTTTGCAGATTTAAATGAATTGTCCTTTAGATCAGTTACCATTGCACTTAACAGGCAGCCAAGCCGAACTAAGTAGATTGTCAAATCTGTTCCTAATTACAATGCTCCTTTGTCTAATTCGAACTTCGAAATCTAACCCAAAAACCCAGACCTCAACGTAATGTAATGATAAATTGATAATAGGAGATAAATATATGCTAATTAACTTGTGGTGAGAAGCTGTTGCTAAATTTTTGGCAATTCTGATTTAAAGCAGCTTCACTTTTGTTTTTTATTATTTTTCCAAAACAAAACCAAGCCATGAACCTATATTGAACCCACGCCACAGAATACAAAAGGATTACCTACTTTTGCTCTTGTTTGCAATTTTGCAAAGTTGGACTATAAATTTTTGGGGAAAATAATGTAAAACGCAATTGGGCAGAGTGTTTCTTCATCATCATGACATGACTAGTCGTAGTTTGTGTGAACTCGTGAATGGGAATGATTAAGATTTGGATAATTAAATTAGAATAAGGATTCCCAAGATTTTCAGAAAGTTTATGGCACTCGCTTTTTAATCTGTTGTTGGAGATCTTGTTTACTATTAAATAGAAATAGTCCGTTTTGACAGCTTAAAAGTGTCCGTGCATTTCAACCTTTGTGGTTTCACGTTTTAATCTAAATGTCGTAGAGAAACGGAGGCATAATGACATTTTAGGCGTCGGCTACTCGCTTTCTATGAGCAATTTAAGAAAAAAAATCAGGGTGTCGCTAGATGACACTGTAAAAATGCCATCAACCCTTAAGATGCCTAAGATTGCCCTTTCGTCTCAAAGTGTCCCAATTTTCTCAAAACACCCCAAAATCATTAAATTGACATTTCATTTTGCCCCAATTAACTCAGTAATTAAGTCCTGAACTCCTAAACTCAACCGTTGGAATTACAATAACTTCAAAGCTAGTCTTACAAATCTGACCTAAAACTCCAAGCGGATTTCATTGTTGTCGGTAAGAGGCACGATAGAACTAATTATTCATCCACACTGTTTGCATTTGTAATAGCAGGACAAATTCTCCATTGTTGGCAATTACATCTCAACAATGACACTTTGAAATAAACTGTCTCTCTGCAACAGGGAATCCAGATTGGAGTGGAAATTACAATTTAGTCGGAAGGAGTTACGCGTGCATGAGACTACGCATTCCAAATTCACAATAAAATGGGCCGTTCACACTTAATATTTAATTTAAGAAAAACCTGAACCTAAGACGGATTTTAAATCGGGATGCAAAATCCCAAACATTTGCTATAAACAACCAATAAAATCCCATCAAAACGACCAAAACCGCTTTCCGCTTGGGTGCCTTTTAGTGGAAGGCACATGAACACTTCAAGGCCAGATTTGCAAATCTGTTGCAATTTGACGAAAAAAATTACGATAATACTTAGAAAAATCTCGAAAAAACATACAGAGGAGAGATAATAAAACTCACATAGACACATCAACATCCGCCTCATTCAGAGATCTCAAGTTTCAATGAATCAGTCCCCTCAAGTCAATGCTACTCCTGCTTTTACCTAAGGTTTTAATTTTAAACAAAGATCTTATTTTTTGCAACAAAGTATATAAAATCCTCTTAATTGCGATTTTAGGAAGTCCTTTAGCCGAACGACTCTGAGCTCTGTAGACTATAAAGATAAGTAAGTGACTTGTGATTTAAAATGCGAGGAAATCAGCATGTAATCATAATCACAATCACGGAATTAATTTGCAATCAAGTACTCCTCGACGTCGTTCCCTGATGATGAACTAATGATTCATGATGATCAGGCGGAGGATTATTCAAGGTCCCCCTTATTTAGGGTGGGTTCCTTATTAAATTTTATTTTTGGCAGCTTTGCAGCTCTGAATTTGGGCTAAACGGTCATCTTCCATCAGTTTTGATTTGGTATATATTGGGATGCTCATTTGCTCAATCAGAAATTGAATTTTTAACGATTTTGGAAGGAAATAAAACATGAATGATTAAGTCATGGGTGTGACTTTTATGTAAATCGTTTTGCTTGTTAGTTTAGAAGAGTCTGTAATTAAAGAGGTGCTTTTTAAGAGAGAATTTAAATTCAGCTCCGGATAAAAATACAGTTTTAATGGGTTTTCTGCTTTAAGCAGGTAATTAAACTGTTCGGGTTCAGGGACTTGGTAGTGTTTTTAACCTTTTAATGTTGGATTTTGGTTACTGAAGTTTTTGACAGAAATGTATGATGAGTAGGTGACAAAAATATGTTCGACAAATGTATGAAAAATACCTTCATTTTAAATTAACTGAAATTAAATGTATCAAAATTCTAGTAAAAGTCCCATATATTAAAGCTCAATAAAACAGTAAATAAATAAAAATAGGCAACGAAGCTCTTGGTGATAATTATCCAAAAACTAAACTAGAAGAGGATATAAAATAAATCGTAAAGAATAGTTCATTATCCAAAGTATGAAATTATATTCCTCAATCCATCCTCGTAAATAAAGGTTGAGTAAAATGATTATGAATTACCATTATAATATAATACTATATAATGATTTAACAATGTAATCATGACTAAATTAGGAGATTAGGAAAGGGTTGTTAAATTGTAAGTTAAAATAAGTTATTGGTGGCTTTTGATTGATGAGCTCCTCGGGATATTATTATAGTGAATATGGAAAATAAATTCATCCCAATTAAATTGTTGTGTTTTTCTTATAAACTTCAGGCTGACTCTTTATTTTGGTAATTTTGTGAAGTTTTTTTTTTAAGGTAAGGGTTAGTTTTGTATTTCAACGGTCTCAGTAAAAATGGAAAAACGACGGTATTTTTTGGGTTCGTAATGTTTTAATTTACACAGATTTAGTAACAACGACCTGACGAGCTTTCGATTTTGGCTACCTAACAACAAAATTAATATTCCTTAGCCTAGAAGTTTGATTCATCGGTTGTGATTTACGGAATTTAATTTCATGTAAAAGTTCAAGTTACAGAATTCATTGAATAATTAATATTTACTAAACGATTACCACCTAATGCCGTAAATAATATTTAATACCCCCCCCCCCTAAATAATTACCACAAAATGAAAAATTTAACAACCTATGCGTCTTAAATCTCGTAAAAATATCAAAATTAAATCAAACATTTGGGTTAGAATTTAGAACTGTTTTCAATCTGAACTAAATCTGACCCAAAAGCCCTAAAACCTACGACCTAAAAATAAGCCAGTCCTACACAACTATCTCCTTCCGTCTCGAGTCTCGGAAATAATTCGTGCAAACTTGTCACATAATGAAATACTTATTAAAATAATAATAATAATCTGTTATGTAAACTGAGTCATGATATGATAACCATACGAAATCATTAACCATACAATCATACAGACGGATTGCATAACCCTCTCTCTGCAGAGATAATTCAGAGATTTATTATTGAGGTCTGAGATCAAAGCTCTAGATTAATGAATTCTTAGTTAAGGCATATAAAATGTTTGGGCTTTAATCTAGATTCTAAATATTCTAGATTCCCATAAGCCTTATATTTTGATATCTTATACTGTAACAATTACAAGACACGTAAATCTTGGTTGGTATTTGGTAATGACTCAATATATTATCTGGTACTTGCCGGGAGGTGATTAAATCGTGCTCAAAGTTCCCTTGCAACAAGACACGACAAACATGCTCTTTAAAACAAAGGCTCAACATGAGTTTTTTTAACTTTAAGTTAGAGGTCCGTTTGGTTATTAAAATATGAACTATTTTAAGAGGTATAAGTTGCCGACATGGCATTTTTATGTCGAAAATAACATGGGGTTAAGAGTAATACAAGGGAACTTCTGTAGATGTTCTGGTAGATTTTAAGTTAATTTTAATTAAAAAAATGTATTTAAGGTCATTTATTTTCAATAAAATAACAGGGCTATCAAGAAATGACACAAAAATCATTGATTTAAGCTTTATTTTTAAACTAAAACTGTTCAAGTTTCAAATATTTAATTTTGATTAATGCTTTATTTTGGATTAGCCCACAAACAAACAAATGTTGACAAAACGGTTCGAATTCCTAGGCTCGTCCAATAGCCATTTGATTGAAAATGTACGAAATTAATTTGGGTTGTCTTACACAGATTTGAGCTTTGGATTTCTTAATTTCAATGAATGAAGATGAAATACTCATCTAAGGAAGTATAGAACTTATTATCATAATTTCCGACTATTGCTTTTTTTGGCTCTAACAAAAAATAGCTCTGCCTTCAGTAAAAAAAAAGTACTATGAACTAATAAATATTAGGATGTGTTTTAATTTTTGTTTTGCAATTAAATTAAAGCTAATCCTTATTATTGGCCTTAATATAACTACAATTCTTACTCCAAAACTTGTTATCCTTTAAGTACGTGTTGAGGGATTAAGCAGAGCACGAACTGTTGGATTCTGAACTGTGGAATAAAGTAAACATGTAACATACGTAAAAAGCAAAATTAAATTAAATGTACTTGTAATTAGATCGTACGCATTTTATTTAAATCTAATTAATTACTTCCACTTTAATTTAACAAGACTGTGCTAAAATAAAATTGAGCCAGATTGATGTATTCCATGTTTCCTTTGAAGAATTTAGCTCTTTTCCTAGATGTTTGGGCTGTTTAATAATTTATTTATAACTCACGTTTCCGGTTTACTCACCAGCACATTCACTAATGCCCCAGACCGTGTCTTGCCAATTGTCAATGTATATAATTTTATTTGTCATAATTACGGGTCCTTAATGCCCAAATGTCAGTGTTTGGTCTAGGTTAGTGCATTTACATGAAATAAGTAGAGCAAACTTCCAAATCCGTGGTAAGAAATTTAAAGCAGTCCCAAAGACTGAATTTACTTAAATTAACCCCCACGGATTATTGTAGAAATTTTAGAAATAAAAAAATAATGCTTCTACCTTTGAAGTATTCTATCTGTCTAAAATTAAAATAATTGTAAACACACTGAATTTGTATACTGATCTGTAACTATCACATTTTAGGATCTTTTATCCGATTTAGTGAATCGACATGTAAGGCAAACTAGCCAAATTAACTTGCAATTTTATTTATTTTTAAATGGAGTAGGGAGTTATTGTGGGAATTATGCCTCTGAATGAGATAAGGAGTTCGTCAATTAAAGATTTTAAACGTTGTGCGAACTATGTAAACTATTTTTGGCTATAGAAATACTTCAATGAATGTTACACATTCTGAACAAAAATCAACAAACGGGTTACATGAGTGGGGTGAATTAGGTAATTAAATGATTGATTGATTGATTGATTGGCTTTTATTTAAGTGTTATTCCTCATTCAGTACATTTCTAGACTGGTCTTCCATAAGTAACACTAGGTTCCATACAACGATTAAATCATAAAATTTCTACTTAATACTACTTAACTATTTTTGCAAAAGTCAGTCAATTTCCTAAATAAATATAAATAATTTGACTTGTCAACTAATAGCTAATACATAAATTCATCTGTACGGGAATTCATTATATATTCATTAATAGCACTTCGTACATGAACATTTGTTTGAGCGAAATTTTGTATAGTGTGTGGTAAGGAGTTCCACAATCTAGTGGAGTAATATTGAATCGAGTTTTCAAAAAGTACAGTATTGTGTTCAATAATTGTACAATTCTGTGAGTTTCTTGTGGTTCTATCCGTAGAATGAACAATACTAAACATATCTACTATTTGTGTAACATCACATCCATATTTAAGTATTTTATACAGATTCCAGAGCGAGTAATACTTCAAACGTTCTGTAATAGTTAACAGGTTAGATTTTTCTAATAAATCGTAATAATTTATACTACGATGCATTTTTTGACATTCTCGTATACGTTGAATTTGACACGCACTTGGTTCATTCCAATATGCCTTGCTATAAAATTTTGCTAATTTAGGATAGGCATAAACTGCCAGAAGATTATTGGTTTTACTTTGAATAGATTTAAAATCTACAATTCTAGACGGTCCCCAAATTGTAATACAATAATCAGTAACAGAATTAATATAGGCGTTAATTAAAGTCTTAAGCATATGTGGAGTAATATATCGTTTCATTCTATGTATCATTCCTTTGTGAATGCTTACTTTTTTAATCACAGCTTCAGAGTGTGTCACGAAGTCGAAATGGTTATCTATCCAAACTCCTAAATATTTAAATTTGTACACTCTCTCAATTTCTACATTATGAACGTACAGCTCAGGATTACATTTAATTTTGCATTGTTTTTTGTGAATTAACATATATTTGGTCTTTTCAAAATTCATTTGCAACCCTTTAATATTGAGCCAACTATCAAGTCTTTCTAATATTCCTCGTGCTCTCACAATTAATTCCGGGATATTCTTTCCGCTGATATAAATTGCTAAGTCATCAGCAAATATAGAATGCCAGCAATCTGACAAAACTTTAGATACCTCATTAAAATAAATTGTGAATAAGTTAGGTCCTAAGACAAAACCTTGACCAATTCCTCTATTGATCAAAAATCCCTTCGATAGGAAACTACCTAATTTGATAATGTACATTCTATTCGTCAGATAGTTCGCAATTAGTAAGAGCAATTTACAATTTACATTAAAGGAATCACGCAATGTTCTAATTAGCGTGAGATGGCACAGTGAATCGAATCCCTTTCTTAAGTCAATGTAAATTACCAATACAACGTTGTTAGGGACATCTAATTCAGTAAATATTTTTTGACTAAATACTGTTAGAGCAGTGACGCATGATCTACCCTTACGAAAGCCATGCTGATTGTCACTTAATATTTTTAATTTCTCAACCTGAGACATTAATCTATTTTTCAAAACATATTCTAGTAATTTACTTATTGTATGCAGTGAAGATATAGGCCGATAATTATTTGGATCCGTCAAGCTTCCTTTTCCCTTATAAAGTGGTAAAACTATGGCTTCTTTAAAATTAGTTGGGTATTCCGAGGTCGTAAATATCGTACTAAATAAAATTGAAAGAGGAAGCAAAATACTCGGAAACAATGGCTTTAGAATTTTAATTGGAATTTTGTCTAATTGTGAACCCTTATTTTTAAGTTTCCCTATTACTGATCCTATTTCCTCTGGGGTCACGAGAGTTGTAAGTAAATCTGTACCAACTTCATCCCTAATGGAGGAAATTAAGTGTAATCGTTCTTCTTCAGAAGAATTGTCAGGTAAAATGAATGCATCTCGAAAAAGTTCAGATTTTTTACAATCATCAGATATTAATTCACTTTATTGTTTAAGATATGGTACCTCATTCGATTGTCGAGTGCTTTTACCTGTGAGTTTAAAAAACGTTTTCCATATAGTGTCGGAATCTTTCACGTCAAATCTATCTTTGTAATATTTTTTCTTTGTTCTAGTCAGTAAATTTTTTGTGTAATTACGCATTCTATTGTAATTGCGTTTAAGTTCGGCACTTGGATTCGAGTCGAACGCATTTTTCATTTCATTTCTTTTTCTAATTGATTCTAAAAGTTCTGAGTTCATCCAGTCAATGGAATTGGCCTTTATCCTTTTCTTTTTAATCGGTATAATACTATCTATCAATTCCATTATTGTTTTTTCAAAACAGTCTAACTGAATATTCACATCCTCAGTTAACAATAAACGGCTCTCCCAATTTATTTGGGCAATGTTGTTATTGAGTTCCTCCCAATTTACATTTTTTAAACGTAGTAATAAAAGTAATAAAAAGTAATAAATGTAGTAGATGTTTAACTATCCTCATGATATAATCACAGTTATTCAAAAAAATTCAGATTTGATTGATGATCGGTAATCATCTTAAATGATCGACTAACTGTTAACTAAAATATTAATCACAGAAATTCGATCAATACTTCCTTAAAACCTCAAAAGCCTTCAAATTCTTATGAATCCTAACCTATTAAACAGAACACTAGAGAATTCGAGATTATGTAACTCTGTGATTCATACAAATCGAATCTTAATTTCAGAAATGCATGTCGTCTTGGGCGTATTTGCCATCCCTGCAATAGATTATCAAGAAATTGACAATCTCTTGATATTTATTTTCAAACATATTATTATGCACTTTGTTTCAGTAAGCGATAAGTGCATTACCTGTTTAACATGGTTGTAAACATGCAATAGATCATAAATAAATTGGAGAAATACCTCTAAATATTATGAATGCTTAAAAATAATAACTCGATTAAATAAAGCATTTTAATTCAAGCCAACATTCAGCATATGAAAGCCCAATTGGAATAAATAAATGCATTTGTCACTTGAGGCAGTCACTATCGAACCAGCTTGTATTTCCTCGAGTAAAAATGGTTCCATGGTAGGTCTCCGAAAGACATTACTCCACTCTCAAGTTCTCCGAATCATAATCTCAGAATCGCGTATCTCCTACAAAACAATGTCTCCGAATTCGAAGCTCAACAGGTTCTCCGAAAAAGGTACTTCGTCGACGCAATATCTCCGAAAAATAAAAAAACGATGTAAAATTTGTACCCAACACTTTATTCAGTCAACATATTAGTAAGCACAACAAAAAACAATCGATTAATCAATATATATACTAATGAGATGTAAAACACCCTTAAAACACATGAAAACACATTGTTATATTTTAACACGTTTTGCCTTCGGTAGAGTAACTGCACTTCTTGTCCTCTTTGTAGACCTAACAGATGCGGTTGAAAATTGAGGGTCAAATGAGAGGTTTGGCGGACCAACAGGTTGGGTTGGGACCAAGGATTGGGAACTGGTCGGAATTGTGATTGTGTCTGAATTATCTGATTCGATCTCGCTTAACGAAATATCGTTAAGCTTTGCATGCCCTGGATGATGAACTTTATTATTGTTGATGCCATATGAAACTCCAATTAAAAACTCGTCAAATCCTTGCTTGGAATCGTAAGTTTTGACTAAATGTAATAGGCTCTTATTGATAACTCTATACTTATAACGGCGAGTAATAACTTTCCCAGCTATTCTATTTGCAATAGCACCTGCAGAATTACACTGCTCCGAAATGAGCTTCTGAATAAGCTTGTGCACTGGTAGATGATTCTGAATTGCAAAATTTTGAAATCGATGATTGTAACCTTCAATAGCATTATTCGACCTAGGTTGATTGGCTAGCACTCTGTGATGAACATTCCAAAAATGATGTGGAAACGCAGGCGATACGGTTTGTGTGCCAATGTAATACTTCCTAACGTATGCAAAAAAAGTTTTTAAATCTGATAAAATGGGTCCAGTGAAAGGACATGAGGCTACTAAATCAATAAAGGCAATCATTACTTATATCTTAAAACGTAAGACTGATTTTGAAAAATAAGTTTGTCCTTATTTTTTGTAGTTTTTCCGTAAATTACGCCAAAATCTTCATGTCGACTGGCTGACATTATGTAGCAGGGTGAGGAGGTTCTGATAAATTACAGAGTTCTAGTTGAAGCAGAGCAGAGAAATGAATAAGGAAAAGATTGGAAGAAGTGATAAGGATAAGAACAGGCTTGGATTGCGAAGGTCATTACTCTTATGATTACTCATTACTTTACTCTCTGGAGATAATTTAATTATCCAGATGAAGATTAGGATAATCAGAAGATTAGAATAGGGTTTTTGAGAGTCGAGAAAAATACTGTGGAGAAAAATTTTTGTAGGAGAAAATTGTGTCGAGATCGATAGTTTTTGGAACGTGTATTTTCTGAGATTATGATTCGGAGAACTTGAGAGTGGAGTAATGTCTTTCGGAGACCTGCCCTGCTACCGTAAAAATAGGCCTTTTTAAGGGTGTGCATGTTTTTCGTATAATTTCTCCATTGCATAACTTTGTAAGGAATGTAATTTTAGGCTGATTTTGTGAGTGTTTAATCCATTAAATCTACAAAAAATATTATGAGTCACCTAACGAGATTAAAGCTTTTTAAATTGTGATTTACTCGACATGGGCGCAAATCCTGTTTGTTCGGAGAAAAAAATGCTAATCGAGTCATTTTTCACACATCCTGGTTTTAAATTAAGGAATTATTTTTGTTGTCTGTTTTTATTCTGTTTTTGCTCTTGATTAAAATCCCTTTTTATGCAGCAGTTTTATATGATTTAAATTGTATGGTTTACAGAGGTCCGGGATTGGAAGTAAATATGTTGTCTCGTGTTTGTAATCAATTTCATAACATCATCTATAAAATCAATCATTTATATTTTTCAACTGTGCCATAATTATTTAATAAATCAGTTCTCCGGTTCATTTCCGGTAATTGAATTTATATTGTCAAGGTTGCGATCTATATCCTTCTTAGGAAAATAAATCCATATGCATTTATTCAACTGCGATTTTAACTGATCATTTACGGATAATATTACGGAGCAGTAAATTATTATACATTCTTTACGCTTTGTTGTAAATTACGCAAATTTTTTTAAAGGGCCAATTTCTAAATTACCTAAATCAGCTATTATTAGTAATTATAAACCCCTAAAACCCCTGTCCTTGCGTTACCCTATCCTGGCAAAATCTAATTAATAATTCCAAGTAGGAGATTCCAAATGCCAATACTGTTCCAGCGGGGAAACACTACATATCATAGTCGACGGGGTATGAGATAATATGTGAATTAATATTCGGGATATGTTTCTCAATTAATGTGACACATCTCACCTTCATTTACTTTCCTCTCCAGCTAATTACGAAATAGAAACAATCAACTGGAATCGTGTCCTGTCTCAGCCCAGCAAAAGAAGCCGGCAAAATTATTATTTATTAATACGACCAGAAACGTGCGAATGTATTTGTTATAATGTCTTTAGTATATACCTTTGGGGAGTTACTTGGCCAAAATATAAAGTGGAAATTAGGAAACCGTGGATTTATATTTGAATATTATAAAAATATTATATTTACTTGAGATGTTTTAGACAATAGTGTATAAACTACAGAAACAGCAAACTTTGCAAGAAACTAAAAGAAAAGCGTTATTTAGGCTCCAGTTTTCCAAGTCACAAGTCGTTTATTAAAGATTTACAAAAGAACTCTCCTGCATTTGTCTTAAATATTTTTTATTTTACAATCGCAAACTTCCATCAGTATCTAAAGAATCCCAATCATAACAAAGCAATGCATAATGATTAATGAGTCATCATTAATGACTCTTTGACACGAGCAATCAAGACGGATTTAGACAAATGAAATACCTTGTCAGCTCTTCAGACCCTAACCTAACTTAAAAATTGAACAAATCAATAAAACTAAGTAAACCGATATATTTCTACTCTTTTCTAAGCTGACACTCAAAATTTCTAGTTCTGAACCTTTCATGAACCCGAGAGAAGGTTAAATCAATCGATTTAATGTGGTTTTGTTTTTGCAAAATTGATCGATTCGGCTGTCAAATTTGACGGGGTGATTTATCGGAGGTTTGTGAAAGTAAATCCAGGAGATCAAGAACCGTTTTTAAAACGCTGGAGGTCCTGAAATAAATTCAGCAAAATGTCAACTCGTGACAATTCCACTCCTGAATTCCTTTCCCGAAGATTGGCATTAACTCGCATTGGATTGCAAATTAGTTTGTGGTTTAGGTTCCATTATCAGTTACCACCATTGTCAATCGTCATCGTGCCATCGGTTGGCGTTGCAGTCTTGAGCTCATATATTTCAGGCCTTGTGTTCGACATAAAACTAATGTCATGAGTTATGCTGTAACCAGTAATTACTGTTAAATAATAGAATGAGATCTCTGGAATGCCGTAATTCACTAAACAGTCCCCTTAAAATTGATTCGTTGTTTAAGATTTGGAAAATATTGATTAAAATTGATTAAATATTAAGTAAAACAAGTATTTAGTAGACAATTTCATGGAAATGACGAAATCACTAAAAATACAACACCTGAATACAGTCTCACCCTAAATTACATCCTCACCCATGCAAATTGTATGAAATCATATGTGCTATTCTCAGAGCAGAGATTCTATGTAGTCAAATTTAGTCCTAATTATAAATCAGACTGACTTTGTCATTTTAATAACTCCCCATGAGAACTTATTTAAGTATTTGCGGTAGACTGTACAGGTACAGGTGTATTAAGTCGTTACTTATTGCGATTTGTGAACGGCCCAAAGGGTGACATTCAGTTGGTAATGTGGATTCGAGGTTGAGGTAGAATAAAATATATCGACAATGTGACACTTTACTCTGCGGTTGTAAATCACACGGTTATTTTGGTCACCGTGGTTGAGAGACAAACCCTTGACATTTATTCTTCGAGATGTGATCAATTTTGTTCCTGAGTTCGATTACTTTTTGGTTCCGACTCCAAGCTCAATTTATCAGAATTTAATAAACTGTATTTGTATTGTAAAGGATAAGGAATGTATCTCTGTCATCATGGTCATCAATTTTATGCATGCCATATCCCTTTGTTTTACTACATCATAGGTTTTTATATTCGTTTTTCATAAAAATTGGGACTAAAATGTAGTTTTGAGCATTATTTTCCATAAGCAATCACTGGATCTACAAAAACAGTTTTAATAATAAATTGTGAACACTTCAAGAACATCGCAAGAGTTTTGAATTCGCAAAAAATAATTAGTGGACTGATATCAGTAATAATTCCGGTATTTATAAAATCATACGTCCAAACTCTTTGATGCTTTATCGTCTAAAAACTTTGATATTTGTATGACTCCTACCTTTCCAAATCAGAAAATATAAGCCCTTAAAAAAGAAGTTATGGTTACACAACCGTAATTGTGATTTGATGTCCGTCTGCTGCAAATAAACTAGTTGAATTAGTAAAACTGCATTCCAATTACGATAGAGTCGTTAAATTGATTTAAAAGGCCCAGAAAATCCCTAAATAGTTGTTCCTCATCTAATGAGACAATCTTCTTTACGGCATGATTTGGATCGAAGTGAGCTGACATTTCTTTTGGCTTTGAATTACTGACACAAGATTGAAGATGAAACCTGACTCGTGGAATTCTGAACTTGTAGCCTCTTGAACATTTGTAATGAAACAATTATATTTGGTTGTGTGATTGTGCAAGCGAACTATTTGAAATGAAGAATGATAATGACATCTTCACTAACTTGATCAGTTTATTGAGCTTTGGAGATGAGACATTTCTAACGAGATCACAACCTCCAATTTCCATCTGTTTATACAGAGATGTCGAAATTTGACAATTGACTGAAGGTGTTCGGAGAATAGTTTTTAAAATAGTTGGATTTAAGATCAAGCTTTAAGATCCTGTTAAATTGTAGTTAAAATACTTAATTCACGAAGAAACTATAAATTATTACTCGCTGATTGTTAAAGTTAATAGTATTAAAAAGGCTTTTAAGTCCCTAGATAGATCCTCTTGAAATAAATTTAATTAAATCTTAAAACCAGATCGAAACTAACTGTTGTGGTGTGGTGTATATTTTATAGAATTTTAGCCTAGATATTCTTGGATCAAACTTGTGGTTAATTTTAATTGCCTATTTTTATTCGAAATATAAAAAAACTTAATATGTAGGAATTTAAAAGATAGCGAAGAAAATAGGTTCTCAAAATTATTAAATAAAATACTCCTGGTAAATATTTCTTTTGTAAAAATCGTTAAATTCCTTGAAACTTGAAAACTTTAAAATAGTTACTCCTGCATCCTGTTTCTTACAAGCAAGTTCAAAGCTATTAAAGTGATTCACGAACATTTACGAGAACGTGACTGCAATTCCTACCTTCCAAGGATTGCGTAAACGATCCGTTCTGAACCATTAAATGCAATGAAGTGGATTAGATCACTTTCCTACGCTAATTTGTCTTTGAAAGGAGAGGAGATTGTTGATGATTGATGTGGGGGCATGGTGTAGTATTTAATGTATTGTTATTATTATGACATCTTGAAATGCAGGATCTCAAATAACGAATATCGATTTCAATCCTCTTCATCTTCAAGAGCTCGTTCTGATTGTTAACGAACAAGTTCATCTTCATCGTGTTGTAATTTGAACGATTGTTGGTGCAAGAGTGTCATTAAAACTGAAGCAGGGTACTATTACATATTAAACGTTTGTAAAAAATAATTTATACTGAAGCTTTTTAGAGAATCCTCCAACTTGCCACTGAACTTCTTTGTAGAGCTAATGATTGTAATTTGACGGTTTGTTCTTGAGCTGTAATTACTTGTAATATTTAAATGTTCAAAGCGTGTATACATAGCAAAGTTAGGTTTCAACGGAGAGATGGTCATGAGGTCATGACATTCGAGTTCCAGCCATTTCGTCCGAATCATTCCTTCTGGTATAAATAAAATATTTACAATTCTTTGAAAGCTAAAACGCTAAAAGCCAACTGATTCAAATTAAAAAACTTGCTCATTTGAAAAATTAAAAATCCGACTAGTTAGCGTTAATTTAAAAATGTCGATTTTGTATGATCGGGTATCTTGTGTCAATTACTTTGCCCTGGTGAACATCAATTAATTTATTGTTAAACTAAAATGAATTTAATTGAGTTATGTGTATTGCTAATAATCTGACGTTTTTTAACGTATTTTCAATTCAACTCGTGTGAAAGTCGCTTGCACACTTATTGACCCCAAAAATGTCAAAAAACCATAAAATCAAGACTAAGGAAATGGCAGTAGGGATTTTTTTCACCTGACTGATATCATGCTCCCAAACTATCAATTAGAATCAATTTGTAAGAACGACAAATTGAAGGCATCCTCTTATTATTATGCCAGCGTCGTGAACTTTTTTGTCTCGTCTTCTTTTTCTTCATAAGATTTATAGCCTTGTTTTGGACGGAATGATTGCAGAATTGATGACCAATAATTGGCAATTCTTCTAATTAACGAGCAATACTACTACTGTTGTACTAATTTAGAATTTTATGAAAAAATTACTCTAAACTCTAAAAGCTCTGACCCGAGGTGATGGACCTTTTATCTTTTGCCGTGTTTTTCTATTTTTGATAAAAATGACTACATAAAATAAATACAATGTTGCAAGAAGGAAAGGGAAGCTTACAATTTTTAAACGCTGGCGAAATGACAAGTTTAGTACAGTCTTATCTTCGATGATAACATAAAATTATTTAAAATAGCTCCAACAACTGCAAAAGTGTCGTAGTTGGAAAAATAACTCCACATGTGACATGGGTTTGCTGCCGAAGTTCACTTAATTGAGAATCTCACGACTCTTGGGAATTAATAAATTTTATTTAGGGAATTATGCGTTTGATTAGTACTAAATACTAATAATGTTTGTAAATACATCCACAGGAGTTTTCATCACCTTCTCCAAATTTTTCACTACCCATATTTAAATATTTAATGATAATCACTCAATTAGAAGTCAAGAGATAATGGAATTATTACCAGAATATTAAATGGGGCCATAATTATAATAACGGACTTAGAGATTTTAACCACTAATTACCGGAGAAGGATTTATTTTGGAAAGGAGAACGCTGTACTGAATCCTTGTGGTATATAAATTATAAGAGGGGACTTATTGTAGTAATGTAAAATATGATGCAAAATAAAATTTCATACTATTTAAATCAACAAATAAACCGATGTAACGGGTGTAACCAAGTGTTGAAAATATAACGATAAACAAACTAACTCTCAATTTCCCCAAAAAGCCCGGGTTACGCACCCTGGTGTCAGTAGGAGTGGTCCCGTATTTATCAAAGATGTTCTATTACTCATGGGAATCGTTTAAACTCCATATCTCAATTTCCCCGAAAATCCGGGTACTGCACCCTGGTGTCAGTGGGAGCGGTCCCGTATACGTCAAAGATGTTCTATTACTCATGGAAATCGTTTAAACCCCATATCTCAATTTCCCCGAAAATCCGGATACTGCACCCAGGTGTCAGTGGGAGTGGTCCCGTATTCGTCAAAGATGTTCTATTACTCATGGAAATCGTTTAAACCCCATATCTCAATTTCCCCGAAAATCCGGGTACTGCACCCTGTTGTCAGTGGGAGTGGTCCCGTATTCGTCAAAGATGTTCTATTACTCATGGGAATCGTTTAAACCCCATATCTCAATTTCCCCGAAAATCAGGGTACTGCACCCTGGTGTCAGTGGGAGTGGTCCCGTATTCGTCGAAGATGTTCTATTACTCATGGGAATCGTTTAAACCACAAATCTTAATTTCCCCGAAAATCCAGGTACTGCACCCTGGTGTCAGTGGGAGTGGTCCCGTATTCGTCGAAGATGTTCTATTACTCATGGGAATCGTTTACACCCCATATCTCAATTTCCCCGAAAATCCGGGTACTGCACCCTGGTGTCAGTGGGAGTGGTCCCGTATTCGTCAAAGATGTTCTATTACTCATGGAAATCGTTTAAACCCCATATCTCAATTTCCCCGAAAATCCGGGTACTGCACCTTGGTGTCAGTGGGAGTGGTCCCGTATTCGTCAAAGATGTTCTATTACTCATGGGAATCGTTTAAACCCCATATCTCAATTTCCCCGAAAACCCGGGTACTGCACCCTGGTGTCAGTGGGAGTGGTCCCGCATTCGTCGAAGATGTTCTATTACTCATGGGAATCGTTTCAACCCCAAATCTCAATTTCCCCAAAAATCCCAGGTTTCGCACTCTGAAATGTAGGTTCAGGGTATTATCATGTATAGATGATAGACATAGAGTGTAATGTAAACTACCTAAGCGTCAGTTTTAAAATGAGTAAGAGCTCTATCCTGGCGTTGGACTCCTACATATCACTATTCTGTTTGATTTAATGGTTTGTTTTGGGGTTTAATTGATGGGGGGCAGGGGGTGTGACCGATTTGACCCAAGTTAGAACTTAGCCTGTGTTAGGACCCAAGGAACAAGTGTACAAAATTTGGTGACCGTAGGTCAAGCCGTTCTCCAGTTATCGCTCGGACAGACGGACAGACGGACGGACAGACGGACAGACGGACTTGTCGTTCGCATAAAGTGTTTTCAACACTTAATAATGATATAAATATATTAAATTAAGTCCAACTGGATCCGGTGGACTGGATTCAGGACTCACATCGGTTAGGAATTAAAATTCTCCAATTTATAATTTTATGAAATAACAACTGCAATTACTTAATTAGAAACAGGAGGGAGGAAATTCAACAAAGTGCTCTAAATTAATTTCTTATATACTTTGCAGACTTTGCTTCAGTTTTAACCTGAACATTTGTAATCCGGAGGGAGCCGAAGGTAGACTAAATAAACCATTCAAATGCATATAGCAAAGTATCGGAGAGTAATCACATAATTAACAAATCATATTATATATATTTGATATATTCGAATGACGTATCAAATAATTATTCTCAATTTGCCCCAACCATAGAGCAAAATTACATACGTCATTCGAAAGCCCTTGCTTAGCTTTCATAGCTTTCGAATGACGTATCACACATATATGTTTGTTTTTTGACCTTTTTGACCCCTCCCCACCCGTCAGGGGATGACCCCACCCCCAAATCATATACACTATTAAATAGCCCTTGACCGTAGCTTTCCATCGATGTATCACACATGGGGCGTTACTATTTGAAAAAATGTTGACCTTTGACCTTTCCACCCTTGACCTTTGACCTGCAAAGCCGCCAAACGAACTTGACCTCCGCTTGGATGTCCTATATAGATATCCGAAAGAAAAATTTGAAAAAGTTAAACCGTTCTCGAGTTATCGCGATGACAGACGGACAGACAGACGGACAGACGGACGGACAGACAGACGGACAGACACCATCAACGAAAACATAAAGTATCTCCGATACTTAATAAAAGGCTCTCTACCTGGATGTCCTTGACTTGTATGATAACTGGATGTTCAATTTGTTTACAGATGCACTTCTACTTGCAGACCCAAAAAATCAACTCACTAAAATCTAATTCTAACTCTTCTAAAATTCCAGCTCAGTATATACCCAATATTCTTGCCACTGAAGTAGATAAAATGAGATCTGAAAGTTAAGTCGTTTTTTAACTTGTGAAAAACCACATTTTCAATCACTTCGAGTTTAAACCAATTTTTTAACAGGAAGGAGCCATTCTATAAAACAAAATAAAAGGAATTCGAAAATCCTACCAGTTGTGAGTTTGCAAGCAAATAGTAGTGACTGGCAGTGGCAGTTAATGTTATTTGTCAGTCCAAGCCTGAAGTTTCTCTTGATTGGTATTTTCAATTATAATTCATGATGAAGAGGCTTAAGGGACTTAAGACAACTTAATTGTACAATTTGTGACAAACAATTCAAGTTCAACTACGAGCTAAAAGCTCATAATGATAGACAAGAGGGATGATCGGTTCGTCTGTAAGTTCTGTTCCAAATCCTACAACTATAGTCATGCCATTTAAGCTTAAACATCGATATGAATATATAAAGATAGGATGTAGACAAACAACAAACGAAAAAGGTTAAATCCACCTATTTGAGTCCTTTTCTGAATATCTTGAACCATTTCGAGGATTTTAATTTCAACTAAAATGGGACACCTTTTGAATACTTCACTTGTTTACAGGCTGTCTATAAACTCCTCCATCCATGCTTTAGTTCTATTCTTAAACTATCCATCCCCACAAGTGTAGCCAGTGGTTTTCCAAAAATAATAATTTCAGTTGGAATCAGATTCTACACCACGGAAGTTATCGATTACTTACTTGTAAGCGTCTCAAACAAACCAAATAGCGATTTATCGGTATATCGACGCTTTAAGTCTATGACGGACGCTTAAACCAGCTGAACATAGGCCGGCTCCCGAATAGTTTAGGACATTTACCGTTTTTGACTGAGAGACGATGGCAAAACTTCATTGCCCAACTATTAAAAAACCATCCGTGCTAAAGAACGAAGAAAAATCTCATCAGAGACCCGACGCGAAAAGTTTACGATTTGTCTGCGATGTCTGTTCAAAATCCTATGCGTCAAAAAGTTCACTTCGGTGTCATCAGCGATATCACACCGGGAAATTGCTAAAGTGCAGTTGGTGCGAAAAAGCGTGCACAACTTCAAGTGCCTTAAAAAAACATACTGAAATTCATACTGTGCTAGATAAGGCATTCAAATGCGAGCTCTGTTCCAAATCATTCCGAAATAAGACACTTTTAAAGACACACCAATACGTCCATACAAACGACAGGCCCTTCAAGTGTCACTATCCCCTCTGCAAAAAATCATTTATCTCAAGACCCGAGCTTTTAAATCACTCTGGAGTCCATAATGCAATCAAGGAATTTGGCTGTACAGTTTGCAATAGCAAATTCCATTGCGAAAGTTACTTGAAATCCCATGTTAAGAAAAATCACTCCGATTCCAAGCCAAAATGCCCATTCTGCGGAGGGACATTCGCAAGACAGGACTATCTCGAAGATCACATTCGGATTCACACGAAAGAGAAGCCGTTTAAATGTGAACTCTGTCCCAAGCTTTACATGGATAGGAAAAGTCTCACAAAGCATCAGGACAGAGAGGGTCATCATTCGGCAAATGGACCGTTAAAATGCCAGGTCTGCCAGAAATCCTATTTTAGAATCAACAGCCTCGAACTGCATATCAAAACCGTTCATCAACCAAAGGTCCAACAGAGTCACATTTGCTCCACTTGTGGCAAATCATTCGATCAAAAAAGTTGTCTGAAAACTCATCTCAAGAGACATGATGACTTAAAGCCTCGGCCTCATCCCTGTCTCATTTGTCCAAGAGGATTTTTTAGCCGTGCCGAACTCAACGAACATTTGAGGACTCATCTTCAGGAGAAGCCATTTAGTTGCTATTTTTGCAATAGACGATTTACCTGCAGTTCGGGTCACAGGAGTCACATGGCAGTTCACACTATGGAAAAGCCGTACCAGTGTAAAGTCTGTAAGAAGGAACTACTAGTCCCATCCTATTTGCGAGTACATGAAGCAACACATGCTAAAACGGAAACGAGGACGAAACTGAACTGTTACTTCTGTGCTAAGGGATTTCTTGGTCATAATCAATTGTATCAGCATATCAGAACCCAACACTGCAATGATTTCATTCGTAGTAAATGTAAATTTTGTACAAAATCTTACATAGACGCATGTGGTTTACGAAGGCACGTTGATGTGAAACATTAGAAACTAATGAATGCCGTCTGTAGATTTTAATTGAATTTTTGTGTCTGTAGTACTTTGATTCAAATTTAAAAATTGGCACAGGCGTAACCTATTCCTGGGACTTGTATAATTGAGCGAAAATTGCTGTCGTCACTGCGCAGAATACGTAAATTAATGATTTTTATGTAGTTTTGTGCTTTTTCTAAATTAGGTATTAGTGACAGGAAAACTTGTTCAGACTTATTTTGTAGGGTTAGTGATATTTATGTTCAACTGGCAATAAATTAATATTTGTTCCATCATCGATTGCCGACTATTTCAAAACTGATTTTGTGGAAACTCAATTTACATTCCATAGATGATTATAAATTGATCAAATAAATCTTTAAACTCATCATACATAATCACCTTTACCTTCAGCTAGCTGCAAATTTATTCACTTGAATAGCCACAGGCCCGGACGGGATCAACTACGAGTTAACAACTCATGAGAGACACTACTCTTTTTTCTGTTATTATAGAGTCACTTGTCTCTATAATACGTCTAAAACTCTGACTACTTTTTTCTGCAAATTGTATTGATCAGTGTCCACAAAATTGGCCTGTGGCAAGAAATTCATGTTCGAAACCGAGCTGCAATTTCATATGAGATGCCACGTCGTTGACCTGTAGACGCTGAAAGCGTCCCTCTAGTGTAGGTTTACTGGGACGATCTCATCGTCTAGTTGACCTGTTCCAATGTGACTACTGTACTGTCCCAAATCCTACAATGAAACAAAACAAACTCGTATTAAACGTCAGCGAATCCACACCGGCACATTTTGTTTCAAGTGTAGTTTATGCCAAAAAGCGTTGATAATTGAAAGTGGATTCAAATATTTCAAATACCATATGGAAATTCGCAAAGTCCTCGATAAGTCATTCCAATCGGAGTCTATACCATATAATTTCGAAATCGTTGTTTATTAAATTGTATTCAGGTTCAGCCCTTCTAATAACTAATCTCTCACTGAACTGCAAGGAAGAAACGATAAGGCACTCCTTTTAAACAGTTTCTGGAAATTGTGAACCCTTTTTAGAATTTAAGGCAACACGAAACAAATCACTTTGAGATGCATAAATTGTTTTTAGGTTGGATTAATACTAAATACAAATAATGTTTGTTAGGACATGATTAAAATAGATTACTATAAATTGACCTAATAGATCCTCGACAAGTCTTCATTCATCGCCTTTTTCAAATCTCTCGTTATCCGTATTTAAATATTTAATGATAATCACTCAATTAGAAGTCAAGAACTAATGGATTCATTAGAACAATATTTATTTTAATATCCCTATATTTTTGTTACATTTCAAAGAAATAAGTGTTTACTACGGATTTACACTATTTACAGGGTCTGTTCCACTCGACATGCTTTTAATTATATATAAATAACATATTCTATTATAAAATCTTTACAATTGTTAACGTAAATGTAATTTAAGTATACAGTTAATAAACAAGTGCTTTCCATCCTTGCTATTGAATATTTATCTTTATACAGTTAAGTAATTCCGGTTGTTTTTTAGTGGATATTCATATCCACAAAGGATCTTCCATTTCCCACCGAGAAAATCACTTTTTTTGTCCAACATTCCCAATAATCTCAATCCCTGTTAAAGCCCCGCAACTATAAATGCATCCTACGGAAATTCATCAAACCCCGAATGTCTCATTCACGAATTAATTTCCGAAAAATAGTTAAGATTTATTTATGTAAATGTTTATTAAATTGTGAGTACAAAATTATTAACAGTGATTTGTGTGAGTACAGTTCGATAATTAATTAAATTCGACACGGAGACTTATTTCAAGATGTACTCGAATCGTGATTCGTGATACAACATTCTGCCCCAAGCCCGTGGCATCAATTTCCACAGCACCCTGCCCTACACAAATTGATCGCTGATTTACAATTATTTTTCCAACCACCCTCAAATAGTGGGATAATCCAGAGATCAGACGCAAATCCTGAAATACTTAAACCGATCCCAGTCAAATAAAAAAAGAAAACGGTTTAAATATTATCCGACATCTTAACAGCTTTGACCCTATCTTCAACCTTCCCCTGCGTTATTCCCAAAGTGTAATTCAGCCTCAAAAGATAATTAGCTCTATTAAAGTATTCCTCTACTTTATTGTATATCCCTGATGAAATGATTGTTCGAAAAGCCCAAGGCACCTTCGATCCTTCATTAATATCGAATTTATTCCCAAAATATATCGGGAGGACGCGGTCTTTGGACAAAGTAAAAAGTAGTTTGTCATAGTGGTTAGACAAATATTCAAACTCGGCTCGTGCCTTTGGCGAGAATTCGGCATAGACGCGCCGGCCACATTTGACCATTTCTGCTTCAATTCCTCCGTCAACGTCTGTAACGACAAAACCTTTAGGTTTATGAATTATGAGGAAATGAAGTTAACACAAGACAGAATCTAGTTCAGTTTTTATGTAAGTTGATCTTACATATCTTTAATTAATCGAAAAGAAATTATCTCCGAAGAGATTACAATAAGAAATCATGTGCATCGTATTAGTGTTAGGTTTAGAGGAACCTCTCGATCACAAGTCCCTTGGATCGAAGAAGACTGTCTCAGCCTTCACGGTGGTTAAGAGGATAGCATTCATAAGTTAAGGGATGTGGCAAGTCTCATGCTCAACATCATAACGCTAAGGTTAACATAACAGTGATCTCGAAGGGCCGATCTCGGCTTCTTTATATACTAGCCCTTCATTAGATAGGCAGACAAGAAGGAGATACTTAACTACTAGATTGTTTGGATTTCCAGTCTCAGGAAATCCCAACAATAACTAAATTTACAAAATAAGAATAAAGATAATGAAGTTGAAGTATGAAGTTGAGTTGAGCGTTGTGGAGAAGGCCATTGCATCCTGTCACAGGAGCAATGCAAAACAAGAGATAAGGGAGTGCAGTCACTGCAATGCCTTATACGTCTAGGGATGACCAACTGTGACTAATACCCGGAGGGACGCACTGGTGATTCGGAATTAGCAAATTCCTAAAAAGGACCTCTGCCTCAGTTGCTTTAATTATGACATTTTTTTCATTCAATGTGCGGGTTATATGAGATTCAATGTTTCTATATACATCCATCAAATAGAATAGAAATGAATAATACAAAGGTTCTGTCTTTCCTCCATGCAAACTATATCCTGTAAACCTGGAAAACGCGTTAAATTCTGAGACATGATTGCATTTGTAATACATGGAGTGGTGTACACCATAATCCCCCTGCAATGAATCGGGTGGGATGGAGGCAAAGAGCGATTCTACGAGCTCGCTGAACAGAGAAACGCTTCTTGAAGGGAGCGGCGACGTGACTCCTGTGCTGTGATGACAAGCCCCTTGTAAGCATTCGTAAAAATTACCACCAGTATCAACCAAATACCCAGCACGATCCTGTATAAAAGCAGCTCGTCAAGAAACGAAGGTATGAAGTACAACTGTTCCACCATTGATGCAAACATAAAGAAATAGGCCGAAAAGGTGAGACGGATTCGTTTAAATTTCCTTATGAATAGATGAAGGAAGATGGCGATGGTTGCAATAGAAGCCAAGAAGCTTTGTATTGAAATGGGTGGAGGTAAATTTCAAAGGCTAACGCTTCCTCTGCATAGCAAGTAAAGAATGTGAAGCCGTCGGTTGAGATCGTTACCATCGATTCCCAAATCAAATAAAACGTCCCACCGTTTATCTGACCCAATGAGAAATCTTCGTTGAAAAGCAGTTGAGGATAGCGGCGAGAATTCAAGGCGGTGCATTTATCCTCAGAGAATATCATGACCCCTTCGGGACATGCTAGTTTAATCTCTTCTAGCCCTCCAATTAAAGTGTTATTTGTTTCCCCGAATAGCAACGCCATAATGTAGACTTCAAACGTAGGCAAATTTGGGTCAAAAGGGATTCGAAAAACATTACGCTCGGTTTCTCCCGTTCGAAGCTGTTGAATCCAGGCCGATAAGTCCATATTTCTAAAACGGGAATTTGAGTACCACCTATCGTTCCAAAATTGTGGAGCGAAAGGTTCAAAACTTTGTCCCATTCCTTCCGACTGTTGATTCCATCAAAGTCTATTGGAATAATTCTAGCTTTTGGACAGTAAACACAAAAAATGGTCTTCTTAATAATCCGGTTCGAATTGTCCAGAATGATAACTCGGAATCTCAACCCGTCGATCCTTCCGCTGTATGCATGGATCCCGGCACTTTTAACAGTGACCTCGATGAATTCCTTAGTAATTTTTCGGGTGACGTTATCAAGGTTGAAGGAATGGGCAAAATAGGCAAAGTAATTTCGAAGAGGTTTTAAATGTTGCAGTTGAATTTTGGCTTCCTCCCAGCCGCGGAACAAATTTGAATCATGCTTATCGTAGACATACGTTTGACGGACATCTTGGAGAGGCCTTTGCTTTGGACCGGAAATAGGAAAGTTTGATATTTGCTGTTCCACGTATAAGTGCTCCCATAATATGACTCAGCTTCAAAATACATGATGTGGTAAAAACAGTAAATCTCCTTCGACTTTACGACATAAATTGATCTTTGATCTTCATCTTCTGCGGGAAGGATTTTGCGGGTTTGATTGTTGTCTTTGTTCGAATAAATTGTTTCAAAGAACTGGTAGCGACGGATTGTGAGTGGGTTTTTGTCAATGTGCACATCTCCCAGGTCGATTTCCTCATAGACGAGCCGGATGTGACATTCGGAGACGGAGTTGATCAAATCCATCAGTCCTTCCACAACTTTTAGGCCTGATGTTGGATGAATTACAATCAAAATTACAATTGTGGGGAAGATAAAATATAATAGGTACGTAACTTTTCGGGTTTTGAACTTTGAAATGGGGACAAATTGAGACATTGCTTAGATCCGTCTTATAATTTCAGTCGCTTCGGAAAAAAAAGAGTTCGGCGGAGAGATATTCAGAGTTGCCTGTCGATATTCAATTCAGGAATATTTTTTACAGAATGACTCCAATTCATTAGACTTAAAACTTTGAAGAGTGTCTAACTCTAGTCGAACCAAACTCAATTATTTAAAGGTGGTTTCTACTCTATTCAGTGGTATCAGATCACACGCGATGCGATGAGTAGGAATACTTTAGCTCGATATCGGTACAACTTCATTATCACAACAACACGTCGGTCTATCTAACTCATTCGTGCCATAAATCTTCTTCTCAACTTTGATTGTTTCGTAAACTCTACTTTTAATCATTTTAATTGCCCTGTTTCGGTTTGACTGTAAGAAACTTTGCGTCTTGTGAATAAAAAAGGTGGAAAATTCAATTTGCCAGTGCCGTTTGATCTCAATTTTTTTTTATTATTTAAACATGCTAAACCATATAAGACTAAATTTTAAATCGTCGTTTTTTGGCCAAATCACTATGTTCGGACCAATAGCACAACTTTTTATTAATTCTCGTATATGAAAAACTATACTAGTTTTTAATTTAAAAAAAATCGGTTGAAAACCGACCAGGATATGCCTATTCAAAGTTTCCTTATATGCAAAATCATGTAACTGCTATATCATATAGCTATCGTTATAGTACCGGATATTAGTATAGGTCCAGACACTGTACCAATTACTTATCAAATCTCAAAAAGAGAGATCCTATTTCCTTAGAATCCTAAGAATCCTATAGTTGCAGGCGTTGCGTTATGACTCAAAAAGAGGCATTTTAAGTGATATTAACCGAAAAATTAAAAATGTCAGAACTAAAGCTTCCCATTTTTATATCTTCAACTTGAAATGGTTAGTAAAGGGGGGGGGGACTAATTGAACAATTTTTAACTGCTGTCATTAGGCTCTTAATATGTTTTGCACATGCCAATACTAGAAAATGTACTCTATTAACCTTTTTAAGGTTAATAGAGTCACTCAATTCGTCCGTCTAACTCGAGAACGGCTTAACTTTTTCAAATTCTTTTTTCGAATACTTCATCATTAGGTCCTAGCACGATGCTCTAGGACTCCTGGCGCAGCACGAGTTTGAATTTGGACTAAATACGCCACACCCCCTGCCGGTGTGGCCAAAAAATTCGAAACTAAACACCCATATATCTTTAACATGTATATATCCTATATCTCTTCCCTATAATCCATACATCTTCTATACATCTAACACATGCATCTTCTACCTATATAACTCATATATATATTCTATACTCAAACACTAATCCTCCACCTCCTCCACTCACACCGCGCACCGGGGGTGCGCCAATGATAAATGGGGCAACGCGAATATACGCGAATACCCAGGCAGTCCTTCCGTCCGTCCATCTATCACGTCGATAATTTGAGAACGGTTCGACCAAGGCTCACCATATTTTATACACATTATCTAAGAATCCAAACGCAGGCTGAGTTTGCAGTTGCGTCAAATCAAACACACCCATTGAGGCCAATAAACTAAACCAACCAAAACCCAATCAAAACGGCTTTATTTTAATTGGCCTCCTATTTATTTGAATTTCGCCTCCTCGAATATTTGAAACTTACTCCTTTGACTTTACCTCCCATTTATTTGAATCGGCCTCCTCATTTAATTTGAATCGGCCTCCTAAAAATATGAATGGTCTCCTCAAGATAAACAGACATTTTAGGATGTTGAAAGGTATGAGTTTATCAAAAACAATATGTATATGTATGTATTTACTGATCCATACCTTCATGTTATCATATTCCCTTAATCGTATATGTATATTAGCAGTGGGCTTTTGGGAATTGTATGTAAACTTATATTAGAACTTTACAGGGTTATAGGTATTGTAAAGATTCTTATCAATATAATTATCATGATACACTGAGGACCAAAATCGGTACTCTTTGGTCCTCGGCCTCTCGTAAACTCGTGAGTAGTGAGGACAAAAGAGGCGAGGACCTGAGAGTCTTCAGAGAGGACTGAGGACTAAAGAGGTGAGGTTCCGGGTGTCCTCAGAGAGGACTGAGGCCTAAAGAGGTGAGGTCGAGGGTGTCCTCAGAGAGGACTGAGAACTAAAGAGGTGAGGTCCAGGGTGTCCTCAGAGAGGACTGAGGACTAAAGAGGTGAGGACTTTGCAAGACCTCCAAGTCTGGTGGCATATTTAATTTTAACATAAAATGTCTATTTATCTTGAGGAGACCATTCATATTTTTAGGAGGCCGATTCAAATTAAATGAGGAGGCCGATTCAAATAAATGGGAGCTAAAGTCAAAGGAGTAAGTTTCAAATATTCGAGGAGGCGAAATTCAAATAAATAGGAGGCCGATTAAATACAAGCCATTAAAAACCATATCATGAATGGATTGATCTAGAGGTACCTGTAACGATATGTCATTATATGATTCGTTGATTGATTAGACTTTGAGAGTGAAAGTCAAAAGGTTCTAATTCTACAGATAGATAGGGTATTGTAGAAGATGAGATTGATTAATCTCGAGGTGGTTGAAGACCACGAGGAGATCAGAAGAGATTAGAGACTGAGAGAGGATAGACCGGACTTACTTCTATACCTTGCTGACTGTACAGAGTTAAATAATTAATTAAAGTCTTAATTAGTAGTAAACAATAGTTGCATCTTATTTGCCATACTGACAAAGCAACATATTGTTACAGTACCAAACTTCATACACTCGTTGTAAGAGTCAAAACAACCGTTTGTTTCGAATTCAAATAAAATTACCCCCCCCCCCCAACACATTATAATGCATAATTCTTGAACGGGTTAACCTGGAGTCATTAGATTTTATAAACATGGTATTGAGCTCAAGACAAATAATGGGTTTTCAGTTGGGCCGAATCGGTCGCACCCCCTGGGGGTTGGCCAATCTTACCAATGTTAAAATATTTTTTCGAAATTCTCCTGATTCTCCTGAATATATATATTCATACCATTACTACTACAATACATATAGTTACAACAAAAGCATTATATCGGTTACACCACCTAGATAAAAACCTATCCCATCCATGTTAATTTTTTTTCCAATTTTCACGCATACGCTACGGAAAACTTTTCTACTACAACTGCAGCGCCTAATTAAGGTCCCATACACTTTTCTTCGCCCTATCCTTTCTATGTTCATTTTGTTTTCCAATTTCCACCTATGGTCTATAGATAACTATTTTGTGAGATCTCTAGATCATAATTTAGGCCCCATGCACATACACCTAATAAACTTATATATTACTACCATATGACTTATTTTTCCCATCGTTACATCTTAAAGTTTACAAAACTTTGTTACATTCTTTACAAGGGTTTATTGTATGTGTCTTTAAATACAAGGCCCCTGTATTTGGATCCTCTTACATATTCGCGTTCCGCGTACATATACTCATCAAATTTAAATAAAATACTTTGTAAAGTAGCTGATGCCATTATATAAATACTAACGGGTTATTAAATAAGCCCCTTTCACTTAAAACAATTAAATAAACTACAGCTAAAAAGAGACTTCTAAGTTGAGTCGCTCTCAAAAGAAAAAAACAAGAAAAACCTTCAAGTTTTTTAAATACTTCTGTTTCTGAAACTACATTTGCCTCAATATGGGCCTCTCTCTCTCTGGTACTCCTTTAAAATGTACCTTACTCTTAGATTTTATAGAATAACATCGTTTTGTTATTCAAGTGATGAAGACAGACTAGATTTTACAGTTAGAAGGATTTTAAACATTTTCTAATAATGAATTTAAAATATTTCAGCCAAAAATGGTTTAAACAGAAAAAGTTCCTAATGTTTAGTTTATAATTAAAAGTTTAGGATTCCGGCGAATGGCGAAAAAGCCCTGATTGTGCAGTAAATACTTAAATTTTTCAATTGGAAATTAATTCATCGTTAATAAATCATCTTGGCTCGTGTTATTGTAACTTTTATCTTTAATAATTTCAATTTTGTATGGCATCATTTTATTTGGACGATACATTCATATATTGCATAGAAAAAGTACTTCCTTGCCACGTTTCATTCATTCCTCAGTTTTGATTATTCATTGCCCTGTTTCATCCGTTTCTTGGAAACATTAATTGGTAGCCATAAATAAATACCAAAATCCACCGTAACTAGTTCCAATACTGTAGCTGTTAATTATTTTCAAAATCTTACAATCAATCAGGAGATTTGAAAAATCATGTTGAAAGAGATTATAATAAAAGTACATAAGGCAATTTCAACACGTAAAACAAATCGACTTGAATGAATTCGTTTGCAGTAATTTTAGACTCTGTACAGCACCTTTTAAAATATAATTTCGATTAAAATGCCATATTAAAGGAGTATGTATAATATAATGGAGATTTCCTAATGCTAACAAGATATGTCTTATTATCAACGACATTCTTTCACCCTATCAATGTTCGGTTTACAATTCAGTTTAAAATTCCAGTCAATCCATATATTTTCAGAATTGTTCAAGTTTCAAAAGACAAGGTTTAACGTCAAGCATGCCGAAATCACTTTAAATATTCTTTTTGGCAGTTGAGTTAATAGCGTTCAGTAACCCATCATGGCAGTAGATTATGTATTGATCCTATTAAGTTCACGAAGCTAAAATAATGCTTAAATAAATAGCCATGTTTAAAAAGCTTTCCAGGATAAAATCAAGAAAGACATCCTTGTTGTTGAAACTCAAAGGGTTATTCGTTAGGTCTGAAATGAAACGATAACGTTCTTTAGGACGACGACAGAAAGTAGTCTTGTATTAAAAAGGAGTCTCAAAGTCGCCTCAAAGTAGTCTTTTATAAAGTCAAAGCTGAAATGTTTGAAAATCGATTTCTCCTCGAAATACGGTTTGAATCCTTAAATTTTTCTATATTACCTTTGGCTGAGTATGTTGTCAATTATGTGCAAAAATAGGTCTTTTTGAAGCGTATAGCGAGGAGGAATTTAAGTTTAAGTTTCTAAAAGGATGATGTTTTGATATTTTGTAAAATACATTACTCAAGTAGAAACTCTGTGAAAGCTGCGATATGATATTGAATATGTAAACTAGATTCGTGGATGAAACCTTGAGATCTGAACTTGAGTTTGAACTTGATGTTAAATTAAGATGTCCATCTCTGTTACATCCATCCTGTCCATCCTGTTAAATTGTCCATCTCTTGCAGTCTTGAACTCGTAATATCGTACGATGCTGACGTGGTCAAAAAAGGGCGTTTAGGATTGGTTTTGAGAAATATCTTCAGTTGACTGACTTTTGGACTTATAGGGAGGTTCCTGAAGCTTCGGTCAAATTAAAACTAAGAATTGGGGTTTTTGAAGTTTGCCATTTTTGCTATTATGTTTCAACTAAATTATACTTTCATTTACGAAGAAAATAGACCCACAATCGTTTATTGGGGATAGTTTTGTCTTCTTAAAGACAGGACTTTGAGTAAAGCACATTTTACGTAAAAATTAGGTACTTCATAAATTCCATATTGGTTTAGGAGGTTGGACCATAGGAACTGAAATTCAAAAACTGATTCCATTTGTTCCGAGTACTCTAAAGTTTCTCATACATAATATGGGGTTCATGGTTCTGGTACAGGACATATTAGATAAGTGTACCGTCTTTTATCGAAGAGATTGACGACTCCGAAGAAAAGGCAGGAAGAGAGTTGTATCAATCTCCGGCTGCAGTCTTAGCTAACTGGGAAGGTCCAGAATTTGAAGAAAGAGTTGAGCAACCGATCGAAGAAATTTCTATGTTTAAAAGTCATCCCGATCTGAAAGTGCCCTCAACCCTTTCAAAATGCAGGCTCTAACCAGCGTGATGGAACAGTTTTTACCAATGATCACGAAAACACATTGGCTTTGTACTTTATTTCAACATACTATAGATACCGGAGATTGTAAACCCATCAAAGCACGCTTACGACCCATGAGTCCCGGAAAGAGAATCATTAATGACAAAACCTTTGATGAACTGCTAAATTTTGGCGTCATTGAACCCGGAAATGGTTCCTGGGCTTCGACAGGATTTTTTGTTCCAAAACCTGAAGGGGAGGGGGTACGCTTTGTAATTAATTACAAGCCTCCTTTTTAGGATCTTCATCTTACTTTAGCACGTATGACCTTTTCAAAGGATTTCATCAGATTAAGGTGGCTGAAAAGGATAGAATCAAAACAGGATTTATTTCACATCGAGGATTATGGCAGTTTAGACGTTTGCCAATGGGCCTGTCTAATGCACCAGGGACCTTTCAACGCTGCCTCGATCAAATCCTCGGAGACTAAAAGTTTCAAATATGTCTTGTGTATTACGATGATATTATCAGTCTTTAGTAAAACCTACGAGGATCCTTATTTAGGTTTCTATAATAGAAAATTGAAACATCGGGATTTTGCCTCTGGAGATCTCGTTTGGTACCGGACACATTATCTGTCTGACGCTTCAAGGGGATTTAATGCAAAACTTGACGGGCCATCCAGAGCCTAAACTGACTTTCTTCCCGACCAACTTATTTTGTCGAAGATTAACAATTTACTTGCCGTTCAATATCCAACTATGAGTCAGAATCTTCTCCAGCACACATCCGCGATTGTCCGAGATAAAATTATGGAAATACGTTCCATAGCTCGGAAATTTGAAAAAAATCACACTCTTTATAAAACGAGTGAACTTGTGGCCGCCAGAAATAGAATAAGCGACGCTCAAGGGAGGATTATTTCAACCTCTTTCGTGTTCATCTGAAGATTTTCCAGAGCTTAAGCATATTTCTCTGGGTTGTCAAACCCAGAAGCAAAATAAAAATAGCAAAAGTTGTCCAATTAGTCGGGGTTTGTGGTAAGAAAGTAAAGAGGAAGTTTGACCAGGTCTTTCCCCAAGTTACCAAAACTTTGGAGTACGAATTGGATAATGCATATCCATATCCTTACAGTAATAATAAAAGTCACTGCAGTGTATATAAATCTATACAGCTAGATGTAAATAAATATAGTTTTAAAAACGCACAGTGTGGAACCACTAAAAATGTTCAATGAAAAAATTGGAAAGGGGTAGACGCCTTTCAAAGCAAACTTTAGTTTACATGGTAGATAAAGGGGTCATGGCATCCGAATCCGGTTCAGATGAAATATTGAAAGATATGTCATATGCTCCTCAGAACGTATTAATACGGGCAACGTTTGCATCTAACAATCAATGTGCAAGATCAGTTTCAATTGAATCTGTTCCACCTTGTCATAGAATGTCTCCTCTTAATCCTAACCTTTTCCAGTCCGGTCCCATATTTCCTTCCGACCGACAATATAGCATGTTTTGATCGTAATTTTGAAAATATGAAACATATAACCGGGTTATTTCGGTCTTTTACACAAAAAGACGTAAGCTCAACAGAAGCAGAGAAGACTTTATTAAATCTCAACTTCGTGGGTGAAGACGAGGTAAAATCCAAGCAAGTTGATGTAATTCCAACTGATTTCCGTCGCAAAATATTATTAAAAGTTGAAAGAAGGTTGAGAGAAAAGTTTCATGTAAACACGAACTAGTCGGTCACGCTTACGAGCCAATGCGTATTAGATGTTTAATTATGACATGTACATATACGTATAAAAAATTATTTAATTTGTTTGATTCCACAGTTTGTGTATAATTGGTACAATGAATTAAGTACAGCTACCAGAACTCCTTATAAGGGCAAGGGTCCAATGGGATCATAGTTCAGTTCCTCCTCAGAGTGTTTATCCTGGTCTTTTGCAATCCCGAATTCAGTTAAACACATTTGAGTGTGGATTCGCAACTCATCATCCATTCGAAAAACCAGTTAAGGATTGGTGTTTTACAAACAACATGCTTCAAGTTAAGGACGTCAGTGAAGACTATTCTCCGGCTCAATTTATCAACACTGCAGAGAAGTTGGTAGAAATTGCGAGATGTATTTCGAAAGCAACAGAAATAGCAGTTCATGTTAAAATAGACAAGAAGAATTTTTATTTAAATATGATTTGCTTGATACAAATTTCCACGGCTAGGGCAACTTATGTCATTGACACTTTTCCTTTGCACAAAGCGATTGGTACAGTACTAGGCAGAGTATTCAGGAATCCTAAGATTCTCAAACTTTTCCATTCCGGTAATGTTTTACCGATGTTGCAGAGAGTTAGTTTATTCTGTTGTGGGGTTGTTCTAATTGAGTAAGTTTATAGACTTTACAATCCAAGTTCATCTCGTAGTGGGCTTTGTGATTTGTTTTTGGAATTCAAACAGAATCTTGATCGAGGACTAACCAACTATGCTGATTGGAGCAACCCAGCCTTACATGAAGATTTAATGGCTTTTGCTTGTCCGAGCAGAAGAAATCCAAGGCTCAGTCAATTATATTGTATAATTTTCCACTCAAGCCAAATCCTAAGGTAGTGTATCAAAATGTTATGGCTACATTAGGCCCGGACATTCGTTAAATCTTCGATATCCCAAATCAGCAAGAACTGTTTTCAAAATTGTTCATCTGGCGAGATAACCTTTGCAGAAAGAATGACTTCAACTGTTGCACTTTCCTTCCTTCGAATCAATTAGGACTTCTCACTAGAGCTTAACCTTCAACCTAGTCTGTCTTCATAACTTGAATAACAAAACGATGATTTTCAAGGTATGTCAGGAAGGCAAGAGTTTAAAGGGGACTACGATCGGCAAACTCAAGCCTAGGTTGATTGGTTGATTTGAATCGCGGGCTGAGCTGCCAACTAAAAATAAGATATCCTGCAATGGGTGAAATACCTCGTGTCTTTAGTTAAGAGGAGATAGAGTTTCCGTAGCAGACTCTATGGGATGAAAAAAAGCATTATCAGGGAATTCTATACAATTGAGGCGCAAGCACAATACTGAATAGCGTTTATCGAATTCTGAACACATAAACTACAGCTAAAAAGAGACTTCTAAGTTGAGTCGCTCTCAAAAGAATAAAACAAGAATAACCTTCAAGTTTTTTAAATACTTCTGTTTCTGAAACTACATTTGCCTCAATATGGCCCTCTCTCTCTCGTACTACTTTAAAATGTACCTAACTCTTAGATTTTATAGAATATCATCGTCTTGTTATTCAAGTGCTGAAGGCAGACTAGACTTAAAACATTTTCTAATAATGAATTTAAAATATTTCAGCCCAACATGGTTCAAATAGTAAAATTTGATATGTTTAGTTGCTAATTAAGAGTCTAGGATTTATTAGGTACTCTCTGGTAGTGTGGAAAACACGGGAAATGATCATAGTGGGTCTTCAATAATTATTTACATATTCATTGAAATATTTATGCAAATCCAATACGAACACGATAACCTTAATTACTTTTACATAAATTTTATGCATACTTTACATGCAAAGACGGATGAGGTTTAATAATAATAAGAGAGAAGTATGGGTTTTATGAAAATTATGAGTGGCCATAAATATTACAGTATTTCCTCGTTAGGTACCGGTCTTAAAACTAAATTTCTCAAAAACTCTAATTTTGTGACTGAACATCCTGTATATCGCTCTCGTATGATTTAATGCATCATCAGCACTAGAGAGGTGAGAAATAGAAAACTCAGATAAGACTACCTAAATTGATTTTTTCATTGTCCTTATATCCAAAAGATTGAAATAGCGTACATCGTCATACCCAATATATTCGAAAAATCGATGATGAGTTAATGAGCTACACGCTTGTAGAAAGGCTAGATATATTGTAGTGTTAGCAGAATTCGGTTACATTTGTTTGTTTCATTTCAAAAATACTTTTTGTAAGTTTATTTTATGAGTGGGTGACCCAACTCGTAAGGTAATCTTTTGAATAGCTTGTTATACTTTTTTGTATAAAACAATGAAGTAAGCGAGCAATGACAGAACGATAGATCCATCGCACTGTTATTTTGCTGCTCCAACATGTTAATTTTATATTGACTTTTAGATAAAATCGAAAAAAAATGCTGTAGTTTTAGCCCTTTGGTTAGGGCTTATGTGGATGCCGTTGTCTGTCCGTATTTCATACCGCGAGTCGCGACGATTACTGCCAGGCCAAGTTAGAGGATGGTGCAAATTGGTTGATAGGTTGACCCGTAGGGGTCATCCAAAGGTTTTGCCAAGGGAATGGGTTTAAAATACATACGATATAAAGGGTTGTAGAGTATTTTTGAAAGCCATAGGGCCCTTTATATTTGCTTGGATAGGTTTTTTAATTAAACCGTAAGTTGGTAGTTGCCCGGTATACAAAACTGTATCTGTATAAAACCCGGGCTTTTTGGAGGAAATTGGAATATGCGCCTTAAACGATTCTCGTTAGTTATATCAAATATTTGAAATATATTTGAGACCACTCCCACTGACACGAGGGTGCGAAACACGATGTTTTTAACACGTGATTACACCCGTTACATCGGTTTATTAAAAGGTAGAACCCTTTTATGGTTTGAATTGTGTACGTCAGTTCGTTCTCTAACTAGGGAACGGTTCAATTTGTTAATTTTTATTTGAATATGTTATCTACGGGTACTAACTCACGTTCAGTTCGAAGCTGGGTCATATAGGTCACACCCTCTGCGTTTTGGCAATTTACCACAGTGTTGTAAAACCGCCATCACCATGTTATTTATTTATTTATTTATAGGGATTCATTTACAAGGATGGTAGATTACATCCAATCACAGCATTATTTGTTAAAATTAGTAGTAATGGGTAATGCTGGTCCGTCACCACCGGCACGACGCACGTTGTCTAACACGTCGACTATATGTACGAATTTACTCTATGGTTGGGAAAATCTGAGATTCTTGTACAAAACTATATTACGTGTCGGATAGCGAGGGTAAATGTTATTTGACGGCTTGTGTCAAGGAGTTTCACCCTTTCTCGATGTGCATTTTTAGCGGTTTGTTATTTTTAGGTATTTACAATTTCTCTTTCTGGATTGAGGCCCATATTGAGGCAAATATAGTTTCAGAAACAGAAGTATTTTAAAAACTTGAAGGTTATTCTTGTTTTCTTCTTTTAAGAGCGACTCAACTTAGAAGTCTCTTTTTAGCTGTAGTTTATTTAATTGTTTTAAGTGAAAGGGGCTCAATCAGTCTGTTTTGCACAAGTTTTTCCCGTTTTAAGATATTTTACACGTGTATTTGTGTAAGATTGGATTGTTGTTCAATTTTGGTCATTTCCGCCCCGTACACTGGATAGTGTAGCATTGAACGCCCCCTTTTCCTGCCCCCGGTAGTGGCCCCACCGGCGGTGTAGTATTCGGGTTAGGAAGATAGGGTTAGGGTCTAATACCAAGCTATGCAAAGTAGGTAGGGGTAGGAGGTCGGGCTATGTAAAGTAGATAGGGGTAGGATACCGAGCTATTCCATGTAGGTAGGGGTGGGATACCTAGCTATGCAAGATAGAAAGGGGTTATCTGATTGGATTGTATCGTTGATTCACAGAAGAGCTATCTCACTCCTGGCAAGGAGTGTGATACGTCTTCTGTGTCTGTGTCGTTGATTGACCTCCGGCAAATCTAAATCTCCCCTGCCCAGCTTTTTGTGGCCTCCCCACCAGTCTTGTTGTCTTTAAGTTGATATTGTTTATGTGCATGGGGTCTAAATTACGATCTGCAGTTACTGAAGAAAAGTGGTCCATAGCCTAAAGTTGAAAATTAAAAAAAAAATTAACATGAGAGGGATAGGGCACAATCAAGGGTATGTGACCGATATAATGCTCTTAGTGTTTATAGTTAGTTTCGAAAAAATATTTTAACATTGGGGAGATAGGCCAACCCCCAGGGGGTGCAATCGATTCGGCCCAACCTCAAACACCTTGTCTTGAGCCCAAAACCATGTGTATGAAATCGAATGACTCCAGGTTAACCCGTTCAAGAATTAGGCATTATAATGTGATTAGGAGGAGGGAGGGCTGGGGGTAATTTTATCGGGATTCGAAAACAATCGTTGTTTTGACTCTTACAACGAGTATATGAAGTTTGGTAACTCTAGATCAATCCATTCGTGATATAGTTTTCATTGGGTTTAGTTTGGGTTTATAGTGGTCAAGGAGTATTTGATTTGACGCCACTGCAACCTCGGCCTACTTTTGGTATCTTAGAACATGTGTATAAAATTTGGTGTCGAACCGTTTTTATTTATAACATAAAAAATAAACTATTGAAATCTCAAGTTGCCCTATTCAGCGTGGGCACACCCGCGGTGTAAGTGGGGGTGGTCCCGTGCCTATTGGGGGTGTCCCTGGCATGTGGGAGTCATTTAACATTGAAATCTCAAGTTGCCCGACTTGGCGCGGGCACACCCCCGGTGTGAGTGGTGGTGGGGGAGGTCTCGTATGTGTTTGAGTATAGGATGTATATATGAGTTAGATAGGTATAAGATGCATGTGTTAGATATATAGAATATAATAAAACATATGTGTGTGGATTTCATCCCAATAACCTTTTTAAGGTTTAAAGAGTACATGCTCTAGTATTGACATTTGTGATACATATAAAGAGCCTAATGACCGAAGTTAAAAATCGTTCAATTGCCCCCCCCCCCTTACCCTCCTAAACCCCCGGCTCATTAACCATTTGTAGTTGAAGGTATAAAATTCGGAAGCTTTAGTTCTGACATTTTTAGTTTTTCGGTTATTATCACTTAAAAGCAATCTTTTTAAGTCACAACGCTCAACGCCTGCAACTGCAGGATTCTAAGGGCATAGGATCTCTCTTTTAGGAGCTTTGATAAGTACTTGGTACAGTGTCTGGGCATAAATATATGAGTGATACCAGGTTCGTCGTTTTATATGAGTGTCTGGGCATATACTAATATCCGGTACTATAACGACAGCTATATGATATAGCAGTTACATGATATTGCATATAAGGAAATTTTGAACATGCATATCTTGTGCATGTGCAAAGTGGCCAGGTTCGTTGCAGTTATAGCAGTTTCCATTTCCGGGATTTGAATTTGCACGTCCTCTAGACGGTCTGCCATTTCCTCTGACATTATTGGAATTTCCACGCTGTGGATTTTGTTGTTGATTTTGATTCTGGTTACTCCGATTTGATTGATTTCCGTAGCTCTGTTGTTGATTTGACGTTGGATTTTGAGTTTGGGAATTTTGATTTTGTAAATTTTGATTATTTGATGTCCCGTTATTTGGTTGGTGGGAATTTCCACGGTTTGAAGATTGTGATTGGAAATTTCCATTTGGAATATAAGTGCTATTTCCCCGATTAAAATTCTGAAAATTTCCTCTATTCTGCTGAAAACCTCTATTCTGAGTAAAATTTCCGTTTCTATACTGACCGCCGTAAAAATTACTGCTCGAATTCGACTGATACCTATTGGTGTTTCTATTTTGAAAATTACCATTTCCGCCAGAATTTTGATTCATCTCTACCTGAGCATTCATTGGTGGTAAATTACTCTTTACACCTTCTTTCCTATCCTGATCTCTCAAATCTCGCATTGCAACCTTACATCTCTCGATCAATCTATCTGGATCATCTCTATCGAAATCGCCTAATGAAACTCTTAACCGCGGTATTAATGCTTTTCTACATCTCATAACTGCCTCTGCTGCAGGTTCGTGTGGATAAACTTGCTTCGACAATCTCAACATTTCCCAAATAAATGACTCTACCGGTTCATGATCTTTCTGTCGTTTCTTGCAAAGGTATTCTATTCTATTTTGTTTGTCTTGCCAACTGTCGTACTTGGCTTCGAAAAGTACTTTAAATTCCGCCCAAGTCGTATTTGGTTCAATAGTGTGGTCATACCATGCTTTAGAATCGGTAGGAAGAATGGAGCTAATTATGTAGGTAAATTTGTCCTCGGGATAATTCTGAATAGACAGGTATTTTTCTACTTCAGATAAGTAAAAACTAGCAGTCATCTTATACCGATGATAGGAAGGAATAGGAATGTTCGGATTTATAGTGGCTAGACGAATCGGTCGTATGACATTAGGAGGTGGAACTGGGTTCACAATCTCCGGTACTGGATTATTCAAAACCTGTGGATTTCTAAGTCCGTCTAAATATCCTTGAATAACTGCACCGTTATCTCCAGCTAGAAGACCAGCTAATTCTCGAGGCATCTGTTCATTAACTGCTTCCATTGCTACAATAGGATTAGGTATTTCTACTAAATTATTTAAATTATGATTATCTTGAGGGATGTCTGGAAAGTTGTCTGGGAATAAATTAATAATCCCTAAATCTGAATTATCTTCTAATGCGGATACAGTTTTCTTAGGTTTGGTTTGCTTTTGTTTGCCTAATAATGGTAATTTATTTTCCCTATCTTTTCTCTGCTTAGTATTCCTAAGTGGATAAGGTTGCTTTGGTGAAGAGGGACCACTCATTAATAACGTTTGCTAGTTTTAGCCTTTAACAGTTATTTCCAGTTATTTCCTAAATTTGCTTTAATTAAACTATTTCTATATAGGTACCAGTAAATGTGGCTTTACAATTATATTTTATGGAACGTACGCCAGTTTGTGACGTCATCAATTCCTTTTAAGTCACCTTGACTTAATATTTAACCTTATCTCGAAGTTTGAGTTGATCTCATCCCGCCCCAGGACCGATTTTAAAAAAAAATTTAGAGTCGATAATTTCTGAAGTGCTAGACCTACGTAACGTGCGGGCACTTGGCGAATAGAAAAATTTTTATTGTAGAATCTATGTTTTTATTAATCAACACACAAAAAAAAAATTTCCAAAATATTCAAAAAAATGTTTTAAAATAATAAAAGTTCAATAAATACAGAATTGTAGATGTATATAACGTGCGTGACTGGTTATATTTATCAATTAAAAAAAAATTAAATATAATAATGGGGTAACTTGATAATTGGGATTTTCTGAACAAATATTCTAAGTTTAACGATTTTTGAAAATTAAACGTACGTAACGTGTCGATAGTTACGAAATTTTATTTTAGAAACTATTAAAAATGGAATAAAAATAACTACAAAATTAACTTTTCAACAAAAATTGAAATTTAGAAACCAAAATTCACTATATTTTCGCAGATTTTTGAGATCCCTTTTAAACCAAAATCGTAGATTTATATTTCCAATTTTTTCACTTTTCTGACTATTCCCGATTTATGTTTAACTATTCACTTATTTTCTTGACCTATTTTCACACTTTTCCCAACTTTTTATTTTCTTGGAATATTCAAACATTAATCGTTGAATACCATGAACTGATCTTAAAATCCTCAAATGGATTTTACCAACCTTAATTTTGAAGTCGAAGGGTCCCCTGGGTCCTTGAAGGGAATTTGATGAGTCCTTGGGGTGATCCGAGCCCCACGTTGTGGCGCCAGTGAAGGAGGTGCGGATGCCTTAAGTCCCTATCTAAGACCTATCCGGCCCTTCTAACCTCTAAATGACCCTTGACTCACTACTTGTCCCTTAAGTCCCTTGAATAAATGGATGCTAGGTAGACCCGATAAATGTAGAAGTGAACGGAGGAGAACAGGATTTATTTGATCCAAAGAAATCAGAATACGAAAATGAAATAAATATATTAAATGTGAGGAGGTGATCTCGGCTGTCCGGATCGGTTCTGGGCGAAGATGCAACTGGGGAGAGAAGAAGATTCGGTGGCCGGGATCTCATCATGGTGAAGGCATGGGTTGCACACCTGGATTCCTGTGTGGACACTGTGGGTTGTGGTCTCGACTCTTATCGATATGTCCTCGTCCTTCATTGGTCCTCTGAAAGGTGGTTCGATGTGGTTGATGAGGTTCGGTATCCCTACACATGCCTTCCTTCAAAGTGCATATGTGGTTGAAATACAGCAGGTAAAGACGAATATGGAGATGAACTTCTTTCGGATTCCGAGTCAGACTCAGAAACCAGATTTTTATCCGCTAAAGAGATTTTTTCCAAATTATTTACTAATTCTGTAATTCGATTGAGCAGAGGAGTGTCATCCTCCATGGAATAAATCTCCCTTCCAGTAGAAACATTAACGAAATTGCTACATTTCTCAAGGTTCACGAGATATTGATAGACCTGTTCGGTCGAGGTAGGATTTTTCAAATATATATCTTTCATATGATCAGCTCGAAGACCACGCAAAAGGTAAGTCACCTTACGCTCTTCTGTCATAGTGGGATCCATCCTGCGCACAATCTGGACCATTCTTTGATAGTACTGCTCTACAGATTGGCAATTCTCCAATTTTAAACCAAGAGCCAAGGATTCTAAGGTCTGGTAATCGTCCTTGAGAGGAAAAGCTGCTCGTAGTGCTGTTAGCACATCGTCATATTTCAGAAAGACCGTCTCCTCGGTGACCAAGATACCGGCTGAGCCAGACGATGTGTTCTGAGCAACCACTTCGCCAGAAACGTAATTGGTAAACCATATGCTGGCTGCTTGACTCAAGTGATTGGGAAGGTTGTTCAATTTATCGATGGAGTTCCACCCATGCTGTTTAGCCAAACAGCTGTACTTCCGGATAAAATCATCCCGATCTGTCGAGCCGTCAAATACGATGAATTCGGTAGGAGGGTGATAGATACTTATTGATGTAGCCATTATCAGCTATGCCTGAACCTTAAGACTCTTGGTACAATATTTTTTCTTGATATCAAGAACTCTGAGCATAGACACTCAAAAATGCACAAAATGCAGCTAAAAATGGTCAAAATATGAAGCAAAATATGCAGCTAAAAAGGCCTAAATATGCAGCTAAATATGCAACTAAACAACCAAAAATATACCCTTTCTAACCAAAAATAGCAAAAAAAGTCATTAATTCTTCGATTTTTTATATACTAGATTGTACTTATTGCAAATCTAAGTACTAGAAGCTCTCGTTCAGACAATTTTATCTAAACAAATGCTCTTATTATATTCAATCAGATCATGTAGCAATTCACAAGTACAAACAGTTTTAAAAGGAATTCGAGTTCGATTTTCTCAAAAGTAAATTTAATTTTTGGAATGCTAAGTCAAAAATTTTTTTTTCAAGTTTTTAAATATTTCATCCCAAAGGAGAAAAAATAACTTGGATTTACATAAATTTTTGCAAAAGTCAGCTATTTTGATACTCAAACACCCCAAAACAGCCGAATATGCAAAATATGCAGCTAAACTGTAAAATATGCAAAAAATGCAAAATATGAACGGCTCTAAACTTATTGTAAGAGTGCCACTAGTAACCCTCCAAAGGCTCATGGACGTAGGTTCAACGGGAATAATTGCATTTTTGCATATTATGTTGTCCCTAGTAATGATTTACATTATTCCAGTACAGAATATCTGGTTCGAAGGACCAATTCGACTTTCTACTATTATTCTCAACTATTGTCGATATAACATTGGGAGATGTGAAGTTAGGTTATGCAACATAGTCACCACGACGAATAAAGAGATGGGTTGATGAGACCCATCATCAAAGGCATCACCCTCTAATATTTCTTTATTCACGTATTCTACTATGCTAAGGTTAACTAAGAGTTAACTTAAACCTTGAAACCTAAATCCCTGCTAAATGTTAATATCAACCAAGTGCTTTGATATGTATAGTAGTATATGCTATACTTGTTATATTGTGTATTTAAGATATAGTATGTGCTATATCGTTTAACAGTATAGGTCCTATTTGTGTTTATATTAGTATATGAGCATACCATATAGTTGTTATACTGTCTATAGAAGTTATAGTGCAATATTTAGTTTACTAAATATGTCCTGTGTATAAGTGTATACTATATATTCTTGGTATACTATCTAGTGTATACTAGTATGTGTGTATACTATCTAGTGTATGCTAGTAAGTGTGTATACTATATACATTATATTCTATTTATTTAAGATGTAGTTTCCTATATTCCATAGCTAACACTAGAAATTTGAATTGTAAGTTAACACAGAGATATACAAATAGTTTCTTCACTGAGTACTGAAAAACAAGTCTGCTGCACTACTCAGTAATAGCAACGGTAAGCGTGTACTGTCCACAGCTTGCTGTTTTAAAACGAGAAACTAAATACAAGTCACTAATCTAAAGAATGCAGTCATAACAACTTTTCTGCATCTTCATCTCGCCTAACAAGGGACGTAAGGGAAAGACAAATTCCCGATCGTCTTGAAACTTTTACCATGTTATAACACAGTAATGTGAACAATAAAATCATAAAAATTAGCTGCCCTAATTTGTGTTTACTATGTTTAAAAAATTCGCGAAATAAAAAAATCGACGAAATTAACATTTTCAAACCCGTGCCAAATCATCAGTTTTGGTCCGATTTTCAAAATTTTTGCATTTTTGTGATGCTAAAGAGTGAAATTTTACAGAAATGTAAAAGTATCTGATTTTTTTCAAGATTTTTTAAGATTTTTTATGTAACCGTCACTCGCCAAAAAATAAAAAAAAGACAAAAAACGGCTGAAAATTGATACTTTTACATTTCTGTAAAATTTCACTCTTTAGCATCACAAAAATGCAAAAATTTTGAAAATCGGACCAAAACTGATGATTTGGCACGGGTTTGAAAATGTTAATTTCATCGATTTTTTTATTTCGCGAATTTTTTAAACATAGTAAACACAAATTAGGGCAGCTAATTTTTATGTTTTTATTGTTCACATTACTGTGTTATAACATGGTAAAAGTTTCAAGACGATCGGGCATTTGTCTTTCCCTTACGTCCCTTGTAAGGCAAGGAAGTGAGAAATCCCTGGGATCTGAAACTTTAAAGCAAAAAAGTGTACATCTTCAGTGTTAGAAGATTCACAAACAGGTAGGCACTTATGCAACATTAATACCTGGGCTCTTACTTTCTTTACTTTCTGAAAGAAACAATGAAATCTGGGACACGTCTCCCCTTACCACTATCGTATTATATTTCCAAGTGCAAATTCGGGTAAAAATAGGAAAATCGGGCATAGGTTCCCCTCGATCTTGCCACGTTAATATTTTAACTGAAAAATTTAAGAAGGGTGGAGCCCCTTAAATGTTATAAGATTTGAATATGAAATAAAAATAGGAATAACCCTCACCGGGCAGAAAAAACCGTTGCCCCCAACGAAAACAATATAACTTGAAACAGGTGAGGAACGTCGCCAGGGTCGCCAAATAATGCTTAAAGGGTTGATGCAAACAAATGAAATAAATAATGGACAGGAACACAGGTTTACAAAATATACAGTTGGTTTATTGACAACTAAATGAGGAGGAGATGTAGCTGAGTTAAGATCCCAGGGATGACTGGACTGTAATAATCCAGTCAGGAAGGATTAGATGGGAACGGAAAGGTTGGATTGTTGCAGGTTGCCGATGGCAACAACCTAACTCAATCACACACAAAAAATACACGTGCACACATCCCATGCAACATATACATACATGAATATTACATAAATATTATAAAGCAGAGTTGTAGTGAAAGTGGGGGTTAAAAAAACGAGTAAAAGTGGGAGACGGTAGTGATTTTCGGAGATCGATGATTCTGGTCCGAACTCCACCTCCAACTCCTCCACCACAGGTTGCAAAGACTGTTGTCATTGCAACCGGTGAAAAAGTTGTAAATGAGATTGTGTCAAGCGCGGTTACTCTTGGAGGGGCCAAGACTCCTCCCAGGAGTTATTCGAAAACGGTGGCCAAGGGTGTTTCCCTGGCAGCTAAGAAAAGTGGTAGTGCTGTAACGTCCAAATCCCTCGGGATCGTGGTCCGAAAGGACAAGGACGTCTCCCTTAAGGAAATATTGGTTCGAATGGCTGAGGTTATCCCAGCTTCCGAAATTATTTTTGCTGACCACAGCGGACCGACAAACTGGACTGTATGGCTTAAGACAACGGTTTTTTGAAAAGATCTTGTGCATGGGACACATTGAGGCGAAAGGTAAGTCACTGAAAGCTTACCCGTATGCCAACCCAATCAGAAGGGTCACTCTATTGGGCTTCCCCCATATATTTATATATAACCCTACTTTCAACACAATTATCACAAATTCATGTCATAACTTTGACAAGAAAAGTGACCCAAAGTAAACACTCCCAATTTTGATTTGTTAAATAGAAATAGTGCATAAGCAACAGGTTGTTATGTTTTTTGTTCCTGCTAGAACATTTGAATACCGAGGGAACTGATAAGGGCTAATAAGAAGGCTGTATAACACAGCCTTCTTATTAGCCCTTACGTTCTATTCACCTTTTATCTGGATGAACTTTGACATTAATAAATGATTAATTTTTTCCAGTTTCACTTGTACTCTTTTTTACTCCAGACACACTGAAATCCATTTAATTCTTTAATGCTTAAGGCTGAGCTGAACCTTTGGTACCTTGATGACGGCACTATAGCCGACAGCCCGGAAAAATCCTTCAAAGCCCTAAAATCAAATATTTCGAAGGGTCAAGAGGTTGGACTGACCCTTAATCCCTCTAAATGCGAGTTGCCATGATGCCGACCGCAGAACTATTCAACAGCAGTTTTCTGACACGATGCCAGGTATCCAAGTCATCACCCCGGAGTCGGCTAGGCTTCTGGGAAGCCCGATTACTGATTCAGCGATGGATAGTGTCCTAGCTGAAAAAATCACCGACCTGGAAAAATTTTCGGCTAGGCTCGCTACGCTGACTGCCCATTCTCCCCTATACCTTCTGAGGGCCTCAATTTCCACCCCCCGCCTCATATATTTTCTCCGTTGTGCACCCACTTACAAGAAAATGGGCCTTCTCGCCGACTATGATGCCATTTTAAAACTGGCGGTAGTGGACACCCTGAACTGCCACCTCTCGCCAGAGGCGTGGCTACAGTCTTCTCCTCCAGTAAAAATGGGAGGTCTAGGGAAACGACATGCTGTGGATACGGCGCTTCCGTGTTTCTTTGCGTCTTTTCATCTTTTCATAGTGTGTCGCCCCTGATTTCCCAACTGGCACCACCGGAAATTTCTTAAGCCGAAGCCGAGGAGAGATGGACTTCTCTTACTCTACTGGACCTTCCGGTCCCTGTGGATAGGGGTATTCAAAAATGTTGGGAAGGGCCCCTTGTCCTTCAAGCAATAGAGTCCCTTAATTTAGCCGCGACTAGTCCCGAAGATAAAGCCCGCTTGCTAGCTATAGCCAGAGGCCGCGAACGATGTCATTGGCAGGGCTCTCCGTTCCAGAGGTACCCTGTATTCGCGAGCCGGCTGGCTGTTCCAGTTCTGACGGGAAAAGACCAGATGGGCAAACCCTCATCCCATGGGCCAGGGAGGAGTCACTGGTGTGGGACTTCACCTGGGTAGATACTTTTGCTCCTTCGTGGTCCAATCCGCTGCCCGTTCCGGGTCAGCCGCCGAGTCGGCAGAGGAAAAAAATAGGAGGAAGTATGACTTTCTTCTTAATCGGTATATTTTTATTCCTGTGGCAGTGGAGACAATCGGTATTTGGGGTCAGGAGGGACTTCGCCTCATTTCCTCTATCGGTCAGAGGATTTCCGATGTGACTGGGGAACCAAGGTCTTCCTCATTCCTTATTCAGCGTTTGGGTATCGTTATTCAGAGGAGTAACGTGGCCTCAATTCTTGGTACTCTTCCAGCCGGTAAAGAGCTGGAAGAGATTTTTTTGCTTTCACTTTGTGTTCTTACGATGCTATATTGTGTACCTTTAAGTTCAAAGTGTTTTTTTTCTGTGGTTCACAGAATGGATTTCAGACGTTTGTGTGTTCGAGAGTGATAATTTTTTTTAATTACGGTGATACTGTTTAGGGAACATTTTTATGAGACGGTCAAAGGTCAACTTTTTTATTACTAATGTCAACTAAGGTACTAAGTTTTCTTAAAATTGTGCGTTTCAATCATTTACTAGTTTGAATAAATAATACTTTATATTTAATTCTGTTTGTCGAGCATCAACTCAGAATCATATTTTTTGTTTGTAATTTATCTTATATAATGAAATCCTTTAAACATAGGCGCTTGTACAAATATTGATTTTTAATTGCTTTACGAATTACAATGATATAATTATTTTGAAACAGATGTGGCGCTTATTTCCGTGAATCACATTCCAGGCACATGTATTCACCGCAATAAAGTTTATTATTATAAGCCAAAAACTTAATTTTGATAAGATAAAAAATAATATTTTTCAACTTTTCTTTATTGCATTCGATTAATTTTATGTGACAACACCAAATCTAGTATTTCGTGCGTGAAAGCGAATTATAAATTTTCCTTTATAGGAAAACATGGGTTTAAAATAAGTATTAAAAATTGGTAAAAATGGACACTAGAAAATTGAATTTTCCAGCCTTTTATTTTTTGCAATTTTGATACGACGCACCCCGAAGGCTGTAATCATGGCTACAGATTTCCACGGAGGGTGTTAAATGAAAACTAAGGTAAAACCGTTACCATTGCCAAGTCCATATACTCTTTCTGTCTCAGCTTAGAAAAACCAATCTTATCTAGTTTGGAATACAATGTTCATATATTTTTGACATAAAGGTAATAGTACATTTTGACATAGCAAAAAGTTTTACAAGGTTATTTTTTATCAAATATTGTGTGCCAAATATGCGAACAAAAAATGTAAATTATCTGAAAAAAAACATGGTAATCTTGTATTTAAATTAACAGAATTCTGTTAAAATTAATTTTAAATTGACTGCGGCTAGATCATGAGCCAAACTGTCATATCTGGCTTAATAAATCAATCAAGTTATCAGTACTTAATTGGTATCACTAAAAAACACGTCGTCAAATACATAAAAAAGACAGATAAAGCCTGTGATAAAGTTGTGTGTGTGTTTATGGTCTTGACCTAAATTTATTCGAAAAGTTGTATGTAAAAAGGCTTTCAGTCCGCTTCTATTGCAATGCTTTCATTTCGTTTTGCTGAAACAAAGCTTTCAGACTGCAAGAAAATTCGTTTAAATGAATGGCTGTCATTTAACTGAGTAAGATTGAGTAAACATTTTGTAATCTGCTAGAAATTCCAGAATCCGCCAACATAGACAGGTACAGGTTTTATTATAGTATGCCGAACAAGAGCAAGTTAGATACTTTAAAAACTGCTAGTCTGTTCTACTGTAAATTTTAGCATTGGCGTTTAAAGTTTATCAAACTAAATTTAAATTACTAATCCAAAATGATTTTGTCAAATTATTTACACTTATAAATAATTCTTATTTATTGCAGTTCAAATGGAGCCTACAATTCCGATAGCGCAAATATCAAAAGGAAATATTCGGTAAGTTTGATATATTTGACATGTTGGTCAGGATGACACTGCTGTCAGAATTCTGCCGTTGTCAGAGACAAGGTTGTCAAAACAAGACTCTTCGTTTTGGGTATCTCTCTTGTTACTTTGCTTACTTTAAATGACTGGATTATTATAATCCTCTTTCCCAGTCCAGACTTGGAGATTTATTTAAAACCCGATGCACCTCTTGTTTTCCCTATATAATTATGAATGACTTTCGTTTACTCTTTACCTTACAACATAGTTTCTGTTTTTAAATTAAAAAAACTACTAACCATTTCTACTATATAATAAACCGTCCAACGAATGTACTGATGTATCGTAGATATAACGTTTTTACACCGTTTCATACACATCGAAACATGTTCACAATGAAAACTGTGTTTTAAAATATTAAAAATGCATGAAATATCGAAAATCTCAATTTGCCTCAACCATAGAGTAAAATTACATACGTCATTCAAAAGCACTTGATTATAGCTTTCGAATGACGTATCAAATGATTAATCTCAATTTGCCCCAACCATAGAGTAAAATTACATACGTCATTCGAAAGCTCTTGATCATAGCTTTAGAATGACGTATCAAACGATTAAAACAAACAAAATATCGAACATCTCAAATTGCCCCAGCCATTGAGCAAAATTACATACGTCATTCGAAAGCCCTTGGTCATAGCTTTCGAATGACGTATCAAATGACTAATCTCAATTTGCCCCAACCATCGAGCAAAATTACATACGCCATTCGAAAGCCCTTGATCATAGCTTTCGAATGACATATCAAACCATTTAAACACACAAAATATCAAAAATCTCAAATTGCCCCAGTCATAGAGCAAAATTACATACGTCATTCGAAAGCCCTTGATCATAGCTTTCGAATGACGTATCAAATGATTAATCTCAAATTGCCCCAGTCATAGAGCAAAATTACATACGTCATTCGAAAGCCCTTGATCGTAGCTTTCGAATGACGTATCACACATATATGTTTGCAATTTGACCTCTTTGACCCCTCCCCACTCGTCAGGGGGTGACCCCACCCCCAAATCATATACGTCCTTCGAAAGCCCTTGATCATAGCTTTCGAATGACGTATCACACATATATGTTTGTAATTTGACCTCTTTGACCCCTCCCCACCCGTCAGGGGGTGACCCCACCCCCATATCATATACACCATTGAATAGCCCTCGATCATAGCTTTCCATCGATGTATCACACATGGGAGGTTGCTAATTGAAAAAATGTTGACCTTTGACCTTTCCCCCCTTGACCCTTGACCTGCAGGGCCCCCAGACAAACTCGACCTCCGCTTGAATGTCCTATTTAGATATCCGAAAGAAAAATTTCAAAAAGTTAAGCCATTCTCGAGTTATCGTGTTTACGGACGGACGGACGGACGGACGGACAGACGGACGGACAGACGGACGGACGGACGGACACCATGTCATTCGCATTATGTATCTACGATACATAATAAACTACAATTTTAAAATACTTACCATGAATTGACTTCAATCCAGGGGGCTAACCAATGTCTGGCGTCGATGGGAATTTCCGCGTTCTCGTACAACTGCAGAATGTTGGGATGAATTGACAAAAATTCCTGCACTTGTTGCCACAAATTCATCTCGACAGTGATTGTATTGTTCAACCCTCGAAATTGTATAGCGTGGTATCTAAATTTGAGAAAAATAAATAAAACTTTGGAAAAAAGACATGGACTATAAAACTGACAATAAGAGATGCTTTAGGCATGAATTTCATTACTTCACCGAATTTTTTATTTCCTTTCGTAAGTCGGATTTTCTGAGAGGCGGTATTTTGTAGACGCAACAGTTGTCTCAAATTTAGAGCCTTTGTCGACTAATTATTTTTAACTCCCATTTAAAAACGAGCAATTAAAGTAAGTCACAGCTAGCAAGCTGGACTATGAATGAACTTAATAGTCTTGTACAGCAGTTGCTGACGAGTTTCTGACTAATTTTAAAATATTCGTTGGATAGCTAATGCTGTTTGTCAATGTTTAGATGTCAATTTTATGTGACAACAATATAGAAAATTCCCAGCTATTAAAATCTTTAAATGAGTATTAGTTATAATGTTATAACTGCCTCAGTGTATCCATATTTTAAACAAAACCATTATTTTCGGTAAATACAACATACAATTCAAATTTTGCTATTTATTATGACTGTAACAGATTAGAAAGCATGAGATTAGACAGATGAATGGATGTATCATTATTGATACTACATAATTCAGATTTTTCCTGGAAATTTATATTTATACTAGTGTTCACACTGCTGTTTCTGTTGACTCTTTGACATCAAGCTAATTATTTAATGTGATTAAATGAGACTCTAATCTGTGAATCTATTTAAAATTGGATAAATGGGTAAAATCATATAACTTTAAAAACATTGTAAGCCCCGTCCAGTAAATTATATAATGGCTTGACAGATAACAAAAATCGTATTATTACCGAGTATAATCAAAAGTCGAATATGAAATTAGTACTTACAAGTCACTTATAGACCGAAACCCAATCTCCGTTTAATTCCATAGTTTCAAGGGATTATATGTTGTGTTTTATTTTTCGCCTGAAATTTCATAAGCCATCCCTGTTCCAGACTACCGTCTATCTTACTCACGATTATGCCGTAATAAAACCGAAAAATAAATTGGACGAACAAATTTTATTTAATAAACAACATCCGAGTCGAATTTATTATTGCTGCTTTAAGCTTGTACACCGAAATACGAAGACATTCATACACGGCATTCCTCTATCATCAAACGTACAGTCATAATAAATATAATAGTATTCAATTACATTTAAAACTAACTATTTCCAATCTTACTCCTTAAATTTATTAATTACATCAAGTACATTATTACAAATCATCTTTATAAATGCGCCTAATAATTAATTACAAATCATAGTTTTGAGTAATTTCAATATTAGAGTACCAACATCCATTTTATATGACGCTTGTACGTGTAGCTTCTGTTTGTAATTCAATGGCAAACATAATCCTATCCACCATCACTTCCTCCTTGAAATATATTTTTAACGATTAATAATAGTTATTGATACATGATAGTACAATATACAAATAGTGCATGATACAAATCCTATATATTTTTACAATACACATAATAATAACTTTACTTATTATTAGACTCATCTACTGTCATATATATAGTGTCATCAACGGGGTATACTGTAATGTAATCGATAATCAATTCCACATCAATGTATTTTATAGTACACAGGCTAATTTGCTTATTACATTTATATTTATTTATAACAAGTTGTTTTCTTCGCCAAATATGTTATCTCATTCTTTGTATATTTTTAGTATACCACTAATAAAATGACATATATTCGGGTCAATTTTTTCAATCCGGACATATCGATAGGGTTAAAGTAGGACACCGAGCTATGCGAGGTAGGTAAGGGTAGGGTTCCGAGCTATGCGAGGTAGACAGGAGTAGTTTACCGAACAAGACTGGTGAGGAGGTCACGAAAAGTTGGGCAGGGGCCATTTAGTTTTGCCGGACGCCCAGCAACGATACAATTCGATTCATAAGTTCAGATACCTACCCCTACCTACCTCGCATAGCTCGGTATCCTACCTAGCATAGCTCGGTATCCTACCTAGCATAGCTCGGTATCATCCCCCTACCTACCTCGCATAGCTCGGTATCATCCCCCTACCTACCTCGCATAGCTCGATATCCTACCCCTACCTACCTTGCATAGCTCGGTATTCTACCCCTACCCTACCTCGCATAGCTCGTTATCCTACCCCTACCTACCTCGCATAGCTCAGTATCCTACCCCTAACTAACTAGAATAGCTCGGTATCCTACCCCTAACTACCTCGCATAGCTCGGTATCCTACCCCTACTTACCTCGCATAGCTCCTTATCCAACCACTAACTACCTCGCATAGCTCGGTATCCTACCCCTACCTACCTCGCACAGCTCGGTATCCTACCCCTACCTACCTCGCATAGCTCGGTATCCTAACCTTACCTACCCCTATTTACCTCGCATAGCTCGGTATCCAACCCCTACCTACCTCGCATAGCTCGGTATCATATCCCTACCTACCTTCTTAACATGGATCCACGGTTTTCTCGAGATTTTGGCGCCTGCCGGCGAGGCCCCTGCCGGGGGCAGGAAAGTGGGGAGAGAGGGGGGGGGGGTAAATGCATCCAGCATAGGGTGCGAAAATAATAAAATAGAACAACAATCAACATGTAAAATACCTTAAATTCAGAAAAACTGTTACAGAACTGATTTTTAACCAATTTTTGGGATAGTTTTTGGCACATATCTCGCGAACGCTTCTGAGATATGACAATCTAGTTAGTGATATAAACTCATATTTAAATTGTTAACAACAATTTGCATCATATTTTCCACATATAGAATCATAAAGGGCCTTAAACTAAAAAACATCCGAAAAAATCCGATTTTTACCCGGTTTTTGGGGTTTATCTCAAAAACGCTTCTTTGATACGGCACTTTTTATTGCAGATTCGGATTCTACGTCAAATTTGCCACAAAATGGTATATAATATGTCTAGATTTAAAAAATTGACCTGAATATATGTAATGGTAGTAGTGTATACTAATTATGCTTTTGTCAGAGAAAAGTTTGTCGGAATGACTGCCTTGTCGGATCAATTTTTTTAGTACTTCTGACTAACATATTTTGTATCTGTTCAGTGACGAGAGGCTGAATTACTGATAAAAGAATCGTGGTGTTCGTATGGCTGCTACAATTATTTGGTAAAATTTGGCTACTACAATGGGTCACTGAAAGATTAAAGAATATCGTCTATAGTCTTCATTAGTATCGACATATTATATACCAATTTATTGCAAATGTTGCATACATTCCGAATCTGCAATAAAGACTCGCGTATGTAACAACAACTTTCGAGATATAACCCGAAAACCGAGTAAAAATCGAACGATTTCGGGTTTTTTCATTTTATTGTATTTTATACGTTGACGTGAACATCGTAAATTTGATACAAATTGTTAAATTTCATCATCAGTTCAAATCAACAATCAAATTTTATAACTCCAAAGCGCTCTCGAGAAATATTAAAAAAGCTTGGCAGAAATATAGCATTTTTGCCTTTTTGATGTATGTATGTATTATGATGAGTTTAAAGGTATTATACATATGCTTTAACCAGTCGGCTGTCGAGGCCATTTATGACATTATACGGACTCTGGGAAAGGTAGGCATAAATACCATAAATAGACATGGCCAATGTTCCGATATTCGTAATCTCCTCATAGTGTACTAAAGAGGGGTGGACCCGATCAGTATAGCAAAGTTTTGCTATTTTTATTGTGCTATTATTTTCTATATTTCAATACGATTTCAATGGTATTGATGACAATTCCCACAGCTTTCGAAATCGTTAAAAAATTGAGGTGAAAGCAAGCGCGCGGGAGGTTTTCTTTACTACAAGCGTGTTTGAATGAGCAAGAGAGGAAAAAACATACTATAGAATGCATACTACGATGAAACCGTTACCATGGTCTTGTCAACGTATTCTTTTCCTCAAATTAGAAAAAGAGATTGCGCCAGAACAAAAACTAGGTCGCGCAAGCACACTTACAGATCCCTAAAGTGAAAGGACAAAAACGATGAGAGGTCACAAAGAGGAAGCAATCTTTGCTGTCAGTACGATACCAATGAATGAAAGGTCACCAAGCAACAAAACGGAAAGATCATAAAGTTGACAGGACGGCAGAACTATCGTGATTTTTACATGTCACATTAAAAAACCTCGAAACTTTCAAAAATCGAACTACAGCTAATTTTTATTGAGCTGTCAAAAATCACCATATTTTCGTTTATTTTCGACAAGGTCAATATGAAATGGATTTTTACGATTTTATAGTTAGTATTAGTTCATATGTAAAACATCAAGCAAATTATGGATCTTCCAATTAAAGTACTTCCCTTGTAAGTTCGAACAAAGGTAAAATCGGTGACACCAACTGTCCCCAGAAATTAAACCCCCTTTAAACCCCAATAAATTAATAGAAAATACAGTCTTATTTTGTAACCTCCGCCTCAAATCTGTACAATGGGCATACGGACTATCTGAAAATAATAAATATTACATTACATATTACATGTTTATTACAAATGCTCAATAGTTTTTGTTGACATAAAATGTTATAGGTCCAAAAGAAACGATCTTCTAACTCGAGTCAGAAGAAGTGAGCCCTTTGCCACCCTCTGGCTCTGAAATAGAGGGTAATCAAATCTCTTTTGACCCAACCCTTCTCTGGCTCACGACATGTACATGAAATTTGAATTGGGTTTAAATTATTTGAAATTGAAAAACGGAGTATCTATTTAGGTATGGGGTTGTAATTGATTTATTTGATTTATTAGTGGATTACGTTATTTAGCACTGTCAACTGAGTAATTTATTTAGTGGTAAGGATGTATTTACAGGGGTTGAAATAATTTGGTATAGTCAACTGGAATTTATTTAGATATTAGGTTTAGCTTTTACGTGTTGAATTTACCTTAGTGACCTTTCAGTTTTGTCGTCCTGATTGTTTTTTTTTGCAAGACACCGTTGTGACCTCTCATTGTTGTCGTCCTGATACCTTTGTGACCTCTCAGTTTTGTTGCCCTTTCACTTCTGTCGTTCTGATACCATTCTGACCTCTCATTGTTGTCGTACTGATACCTTTGTGACCTGTCAGTTTTGTAGTCCGGTCACCTTTGTTGTCATGATCTTGATGTCGCCTAATTGAAGGTTACCCTCATTGGAACTGAGATATAAATTTAAACCGGCTCAATCTCTTATTTGTGTAAAATTTAAGATTTTTTGTTCTGACGCAACCTCTTTTTTGTGCAATTGCAACCTTTTCTGTGTGCTGAACATAAATTGAAGGGTACTTGCCCATTCTTTCCTACCCTCTACTTATCTCTACACCTTTCTTTCTTTGCGCACAACTCTTTCAAGAAATGTCGAGATATACCTTAATTTTTTATAGCTATTATGAGTAAGGCAAATTGCAGTTTTTTTAAATGTAAATAACTTTTTGTGCTATATAAGTCCGCCAAACTGAAGCGACAGTTTCTTCAGATATTATTTTCTCTATCAAATGGCTGTTTTAGAAAATGTGGATTCAAATAGTGCAAAAAATTTCTTCTATAACAAAGTTGCTATTATACTATTCCTTAAAAGTTTCGAAATGTTCGAATTTTATTTAGGAACCTATTTATGATTTGATTTCCAACTCGAGTTGAATGAGTGGAAAATAGCAGTGACTGATGTGTCGAGCGCTGCAGCAACAGCCCGAATGCTTTATAAAACCCGAATTTACGAGTATTATTGGTATCAGAATTTTTTTTAAATTGCGGACTTTTATTGGTCATATTTGGTAATATATACATACAGAAAAAATAGGCGAGATATTTTTATGGTCTCATTTTTTCTGCCTTAAAAACCATTAATTCACAAAAATAGACGTGATATTTAGAGCCACACACTTATAAACAATAATTTATATTTTATATCTACAGCAACAAGTGGATAAAATGCAGAGTCACGGACATCCAGAGATTTGAAGCGCACAACGGAATTCCGTTTCTAAAACTCGTATTAACTGATGGTGAAAATAGCATTCAAGCACTAACGAGACAGGAACAAAACTTCAATCGCTTTCAGGTATATCTAACGGCTTAAAATTAATTTCATATTCTCACCACCATAGCGTGAAAAAACAAAACTATATAAAGATTGTCAAGATTTAACCTAACTTATTGTATTAGAAAACTATGATTACTTATTTATTTGAATCTTCTTTGCCACTTTATAAGACTTCAAATTTTACACCCATAAACCTAGCGTTTGTAAGGGCGCGCAGTCCAAGGACTTCAAACAGCAAGTATCTCAGACCCCTAAACTATCCCTGTAACATAGATTTTTCCTTTAACGAATTATTATACCCGTGGAAAATAGCGTTTATAATAATGTCATTGTTAGCGCTTGTTATACAAAAATCTCGAAAATTAGTTATTAGAACATCTACTTAAAAAAGCACCCTCAGTTCTAAACTATTACAATTATAATATTTTTTGTAAATTAAGGTATACTAACGGAGGTGCAATTTGGTTTCAAAGCCCACCTCCATACATTTGTTTAAAACCTTGAGAATAATCTCCGGTTTTAGATTCCGACGATTCAAATAGCTGTATTGAGTACAGGGTCTAAATATAGAATATTCAGCATCATCCCAAGCTTTCTCAGTGAAAGGAGATGTGCCAGACATTGCGAGACTAATAAATAAATAAATTTCTTTAAACAGAGAATTTAGTCTAGCTCACAGGTCACGGATATTAAGAATTTCAAGATAACAAGGCCCTCACAAAACCCATTCGTGAATGGTTGGCTTCGAATATAATATTAGATTAGAGGTGTTAGGTTTTATATATAGACACAAAATCAGTTACATTCACACAATAATTTTTTATTATACAGGGTGTTTCACAATTGAAGGGAAATGACGAATGTCCATCGATGTATCGCAGGAGTCAAAATTCGTTACAAAGGACGATTTATATGGTTCGTGGGCACATAATTCGGAAACACCCTGTATATTGTTAAACTATTTAAGAGTGTCTCCTACGTATGCGTTTCGGTCGTTACGACAAGGAGATAATATAGAATTATCCTGTAATACTTTATGGTTATTATCATCATTAGATCTAAAATTAGGTTGCTGAACATATTTTATCAATACAAAATCATTTTAAGGCTCCAGAGTATTAATCACTAAGGTGTCATAGTGGAGTATTTTGAACCCCGATATTTCATGACCCAATGCAACTAGAAACTTGTACTAAAATGTATTATGCACATCAATTCATATAAAAAATTACCAACGTATTATTAGTATTATTTATATCAAATTGTGTAAGGAGAGATAGAAAATTGAATTTATTCAAAAGTATATTTTTTTTTACTAGCGCACTCACAGGGCCCGATAGGGTCATGATATCAACCTAATTTTTTTTTTCATCGGAAAGACAATTTAATAGGCAACACGTCCTACTGAGTCAAAAGTTCTAATTTTGAATGGGATCACCCTGAAAAAAGCATTTTAAGCCAAAATGGTGATGCATTGTTTCGGTTTTTTATTTATAACGCAAAATCCGTGATAGATAGGATTTTTTTGACCCAGTACAACGTGTTGCCTATTAAATTTTCTTTCCGATGAAAAAAAATTAGGTTGATATCATAACCCTATCGGGCCCTGTGAGTGCGCTAGTAAAAAAATTTTACATCGCCTTGGCCATAGTTACGAAGGGGTCGCGCTCACATTTCTTAAAGGGATAGCGTTTCAGGGACTGACATTCGGCCGTTGCTAAGTATGCATTTAAATTGTCGACAGCGAAACTACTCTGGAACCTTTAGATAGCGTCCAATATTGTTATTAAGATCACTCTTGTCATCATTAGTTCGTTAGCCTTGAATGTACAAATGTGTTGCGAGGGAGGAATGGTATGAAAAAAGTAAATGGGTATTTTCAAATGAAATGACATTTTTGAATGTTATATTGTTGATTAAATTGTTTGTCTAGCTAAGTCTAGTTTTTCATGCATTTTAATTACAATGATGTCTTATGAATTGCGCCATTAATGGATACGTTAACAAATAATATATCAAGCATGCTTTGGTTAAGATGTATTTAAGGTTCATGTATTTATTCAAGAATTTATTTTAGAATTTAATTTATTTGCAGTATACATAATATATGTTTTGTCAACATACATGTCAAGGTAATTCAGTCTCATCTATGAAAAAATTAGTTTTAAGTCATTTTAAATCAAATTTAAACAGTATTAGTTGGTACAACGAATATCTGTAATGAATTTAAACTACGGCTAAGATTATGCCTCTTATTATTATTGTTAAATCTTTTTTAAGTGAATTAAGCAAGAATAGCTACAGGTCATTAATTATCGATACCAATCAATAAATATACCATCTTAGCCAGTGGGCAAGTGCTTGAAATTAGAATTAGAGACTTGGGTTCTATCCTCAGTCGATTATATTTTTGGCTAATTTATGAAATTCTTTTACTTGTTACAAGATGTTTAAATTCTTCTGTTTTAAAAACAGATTTACTTCAATGGACCTTTATTCGTCAGGCTATGTTTTATATAAATAATCAACTTTTAAAGACGATAGAGAAAAACAGGAACAACTCATTGGGTCTTAATTTTAAATTCATTGAATCATTTTTCAAACCCAACTCAAGGACAAAATCTTTTCATCTCAAGTCTCAAGGTAGTAAGCGCTTTTAAACTTAAGCTTCAAAAACAACGAGGCTAATTTTTCAAGAAAACACAATGTGTCGCACTTGTATTCATTAAATTCATCACAAAATACAGTGTATGGAACTCGATGGTAAGATTAAAATATAATTAAAAATAGAAGACAATTTAGGTAATACGAAAATTTTCATTTTATGAATTGTTACTATTTGAAAGCGATTAAAATTTCGTTTCATATCACTACTCTAATCAATAGATTACAAAATCCAACGAAAAACCCGATAAGGTAAGCGCACAACCTCAAAACGCTGGATCCCTTTAGTTCTCTCAACGAGTAGTGGTAAAGAAGTGAAAGGTGGTGGTATCGTACACTGCATAGTAGTAATACAAAAGGCTAAAAGGAAAGTGAAGTGCTAGAGGGATTTTCCTGCAGAGATATCTTGATTTAAAGGGTGATTGGATTTGTTTTTCAGTCTTTGGATATGTAAATTCAGATTCAAATCCAACATTTTGGTTCATATCAGCGTAATCAAAAGTAATAAACAACTATTGGTAAAGTTCATTAATACATTTTAATTTTACTATTTTTTTGAACCGACAAATCTAGGAGGGGAATTCTTACCAAATAAAAGGCTCAATTCAAGCAAAGGATAAAAATACAGAATTTGTTGATTCATGCACTTCTCGCTGTGAACTGTGGATGAATAAAATCGAAGTTAAAAACATCGATGCAATTACAAGTGCATCAACTTCAGCAAACCCAGACGTTGCAACTGGCACTGGAACTATTAGGCGACTGCGATGTGCTCAATCTAGTAAGAACAATGAAAAACAATTTTCTTAAAATACACCAGACATTGAAATTAAAAATCCCTGCGTTAAAACTCCAAAGGAGAAATTCGTTCAATTAATTACAACGTATTTAACATTGCTCGACGAATTAGCACATTATGGATACAATTGTGCGAAGAGTTTATGTTTCATTTGAATTTGTAGGTCACAAACCTTTTATTGCAGTAATAATATTTAACCAGTCGTAAACGCTTATAACATAGCAAATATGTCCTAACGCGTAAATTTGTTAAATGCTCAATGATCATATGCATTTGCGTTGTACTTTTATTTTGTTAGTATAACAGATCATTACTGGTTTATGCTCGGAAAAAGAATAACTAAAACTATGTATTGAATATTTAATATTTTCATTCTTTAAACTCGATATTTTAACCAATACTATTTCATCGTAAATCGTTTGTGTATTTGAAAAACGCAATAAAATATCATTTTCTTTTCAATTACAACAAATTTTGAAGTAATAATATATAATGATATGTTATCAACCAGAACTGGTATTGTATTCAAACCAATTAAATTTCAGCCAAAAACATTTACATGTTGCAAAATTCATATCAAATCTCACAATTTCTCAAATTTTATTGATTTATATATCATTCCTGTTTTGATTTGTTATCCAATAATGCTGTTTCCAATTCACTTGGCTATAAAAAAGAAAAATTTCAATGAAAATATTTCTGGTGTTCAACATTTTATACTAACATTCAAGATTTTGCTTCAATTTAACTTAAACGATATACAATATCCATGGAGCAGCCGTGTGCTTCCCGGCATTACTAAACACCACGGAAATCCACCACGGACACAGACAGCACAGACGGAGTCACGCTTTCTGTGCTGTCTGTGCTGTCCGTGGTCTACAAAGAGAAGCAAAACCCCGCTAACAAAAGACCACCGACGAGATCTGTTGTACCACGAACACAGAAATCGATCACCGACGATGTCTGTTGTACCACAGACACAGAAATCGACCACCGACGATGTCTGTTGTACCACGGACACAGAAACAGACCACCGACGAGATCTGTTGTACCACGGACACAGAAACGGACCACAAACGAGATCTGTTGTACCACGGACACAGAAATCGACCACCGACGAGATCTGTTGTACCACGGACACAGAAATCGACCACCGACGATGTCTGTTGTACCACGGACACAGAAATATTTTGTTAGCGGTGTTTTGCTTCTCTTTGTAGACAACGGACAGCACAGACAGCACAGAAAGCGTGACTCCGTCTGTGCTGTCTGCGTCCGTGGTGGATTCCCGTGGTGTTTAGTAATGCCGTGTGCTTCCTTTTGCATTCATTTATTTCGACACAATCGACAGATAGACGGACAGAGATTCCGTTAAATGCATTAGCTCAAGCCCTAATTTGAATAGGCGACCTAAGAAAACAAGTAATCAAAACGTTAATAAAGCTCAAAACGAACCTATTAACTAAACACTTTAAGCAAGTACTCAATGGTACTCCACTCACATCATAAAAATATTAAAATATTTCACTAAAACGAAATCCAAAATATAACCCCAAACAAAAATTTTTATACCATAACAACTGACACAGCTAGTTACAGTGGCTGTGTATGTAGGGTAAGATACCGAGCTATGCGAGGTAGATAGGGGTAGGATACCGGGCTATGCGAGATAGATTGGGGTAGGATACCGAGCTATGCAAGGTAGGAAGAAGTAGAATACCGAGCCATGCGAGGTAAATATGGGTAGGTAGGGGTGGAATACCAAGCTGTGCGAGGTAGGTAGGGATAGGATATCGAGCTATTGAAGGTAGGTAGGGGTAGGAAGTGACAAGGTGAGGAGGTGGGAAGGGGTCGGTATCTGACTAAACTCGTGCATATAATTGTATCGTTGCTTGAGCTCCGACAAAACTTAATGGCCCCTGTCCAACATATTGTGGTCTCCCCATAAGAAAAGGTATACGGATGATTGCGCCTAATCAATTGCGCCTAATCATTTGCGCCTATGTACACTTTGCGCCTACGTACACTTTGCGCCTAATCAATTGCGCTCATGAATATTTTCCACTCTCCGTTTCCAGCACAAAATCTGATAATATATAGAGATTGTTTTTTATGTATTATAGTAGTAGTAACAGTAGCAATGACAGAACACTAAATTTGGTAGCTTGACTTATTTTTAAGGTAATATATTCATAAATATTCGGTAAAGTAGCAGGAGCACAAATTTTTACATGAGTTCAAAACTTAGATATGGAATGAATGAGATTTGGAACTTCCAAACTTAAAGGATTAAAAATGTTGAAAACTGGAAAATGTGGTCCAATATATCCATTACTTATAAATAACTGTTTATAATGTATAGGTATCTTTGATTTCTATTTCAATCTGCAATTGGTGATCAGTGATTTTGTGCTGGAGATCAGAGCTGATTTCTGAAAGTTCGGAAAATATTCATAGGCGCAAATGATTAGGCGGAATTGATTAAGCGCAATTGATTAAGCGCAATTGATTAGGCGCAATCATCGGCAAATCATATAATAATACTGTTCGTCTTCAGGAAAGCGCATTATAAATTGAGCTGTATACGAAGTTTTACTAAAACTGCCCTCTCCATCTATCTAGGTGCAACACTGTTTCCGCGAAAAAAGAGGACACCAAAGGTGCGCAGAAATAAAGCGGAAGTTAAAGCAGACACGACGATGAAGCTACTGGGAAAAGTCTTAGATATTCTTAAAAAGGCATAGAATTTAAAATTGTGAGCAAAGTATTTTACTTCACAATCGTGTATAAGAGATATGTGTCAAAAATTTAAGTGAATAAAACCTGAAATAAATCAAGCAAGCACAATAAAATAAAAACTATGAAGTAAACAATTTCGATGCAGGAGTTGCTAGCCCAATTACGTTATTATCTACTAATATGCGCTATCTATAATATGGAATGTCATTTACCTCAACCTTGATCTTAAAGTTACTGATGTTCGAGAGAGCCCATGACGGTTGTACCAATATGGCATTAATTCTACCTGCACCAGGATTATTTTTTAAAAAACTTTTTCTTGAAAAAGATTTTCTTTTAGGACCGCAAAGAACTCACCAATGGTACTGATGGTGAGAAGAAATCCAACCACGACGAGAAACAGCGTTATATGTTCCTTACTCCCAGGTCATACAGAATGTGGAAATTAATTTTCCAATTTGTTTTATTTTTTTTGTCCGTTCTTTTATTCTTATGCCCCTCCTATACTTCTGTCAAGACTTTTAGACTTTGACTGAGACAGTCGCATACAATTTAGTTCCGTAATTTTTGAAGTTAGCTACGGAAATAGTGCCTCAATAAACTCGAAAATTATATCAAAATACTCGTTGGCACCTGGCCCTCTCGTGTAAAAAAACAATCTTCCCGGAAGTCGCGTCCTTTTGACCCTTTTGTTTGTTTGTTTTGGCTTTTATTATTGTGTTATTCCTTGTTTGGTTCATCTAGACCAGACTTCCACAAGTAACACTTTAGGTAGACTGCCAATTAAGGCTGCGGTTAACCCGTACTTAGATTTCCATTTGGTCTGTATTGTAGATACTGTGTTTCCACAGCAGAGCCAGTACAGTCCTCCCGTCAATCTTTATCACCGAGCCGATTACCCTATCTACCTGCTGAGAAAACTTATACTGTTTTGGAATTGCAGTCTCTCAGTCTTCATCAGCTTTTTTTGCCCAGACTCAGAACCGATAACCTTACGGTCACCCATCCCAAGTCCTTCGATCAATCATTGCTTAACTTGAGATTCCTCTACAGAACCTAAGCCTCACTCATGAACTTGCTGACACTTTTGACCATTCTGCCCACTTTAAGAACCGAAATAGAAGAAATGGATTCTGGATTATTCAGGAATAGTCTATTGATTTGGATTGTCTGGATTCTCAACAAATATTCAAAGTAAGCTTTAACTTTAAAGTATATGAGGACCATAGCCTCGAATATTTTGTAAAGTCAACCCAAAGATACTGGCACCTAGATTTGGACTGATATAGAGAGAGGACGAGGACCCTAATCGCCATCATATGCAAATCTGAAGATGGACTCGTCTGATGACAGTGATGACTGGTCGGAGGGAGAGGAAAGCTGGACGGAGGGAGAAGATAGCGATGCTAATCATGATGAGTCGCGTATATCTGACAAGGGATGTATCACAAAATGGAATTTCCGATTGCCTTGAATTTTTTTGTGATGAAACTACAACTTAAGCAAACGTTAATGATGAAAAAATTAGCTGCCCAAGTTTATGTTTAACATGTTAAAAAAATTGCTAAACATTGGACGCCGAAATAAATATAAACAAAATGACTAATAAAATATACCAAAAAATCAAGAAAAAAATTAGGAAAAATAAAATCATAATATATCGTCATAATTCACAACAGTTATGGAGAAATCGGGGTGGGAAGTGGGTGCGAAGTGAGAGTGGTGGGTCGGAGTTTGAGCGAGAAAAGAAAGTTAGCGAGAAAACGGGAGTTTTTTTGTTTTCTAATAGTAAAGGTCCGTCTGCATTTAGTGAAAAGGCTCGTTTAAGCGCAATGTTATTTCTCGAGTTCTCCAATGTTCACTCCATATCTTCCTTCAGGTCATTTTCAAGAAAAGTTACCTCCGCCGCAAACTAAAGCCCTCAAACTCGTTGCCCAACTGCTTTCCACTTCGATTTATCAATAACCCTTGTGAATTATGACGATATATTATGATTTTATTTTTCCTAATTTTTTTCTTGATTTTTTGGTATATTTTATTAGTCATTTTGTTTATATTTATTTCGGCGTCCAATGTTTAGCAATTTTTTTAACATGTTAAACATAAACTTGGGCAGCTAATTTTTTCATCATTAACGTTTGCTTAAGTTGTAGTTTCATCACAAAAAAATTCAAGGCAATCGGAAATTCCAGTTTGTGACACTTCCCTTGTGAGCTATATAGAAGTGTACCTGGCCATCTCTCATATCTGGACGAGCCTCTGGTCGAGATAAGAAAACCGGTAAAATCTTATTTACACAAAACAGAAGAAGAGAAAGAAAAGCTCCTGAGGAGATATACTGAGAGAGCTTCATCCCATATGATTATACTGGAAAAAATGCGGAATGGATATGGAAAACTCAATTCTCTTATACCGATGCTGAACTGGGACCACAATGAAGAACATGAAGGTCCAACCTGCCATTTGTGTGATCAAGAGATAATATCAGATTCATCTTCTTTTGAATATAAAGGTAGTAGATACTTTGTTATGTACAAGGAAGATTGCATGTCCAATGATTTATGGGAAGATCTTGAACCAGTCGGAGAATTGCAATGCGTACACTGTTTTCATTTTTTCCATCGTGTTAAATGTTCCTTGTCCATGACCGATTCAGCATTTATAGACATTAGAACTACAAGACAATGGAAATGCCCAATGTGTGTACCGGAATTCATTCCAAATCAATTTAAAACCTTGAATTGCAATAGACGAAATAATGTTCGTAATGATCATAATCTACATTTAGTGTCAATTTTTAAATGTATTACTAAGTTACTACAACCTTATGATCCTTTTTGGTATGTGAGTAAGAAAGTGTTTACATACATTTTGTTTAAGTTCAAACCTGATATTTTATATGAAATAGGTTAAATGTGATGCGATTATATTATATAATCCTTTGTAAATGATTCGGACTGAATTACGACCATTAAGACCATTTTTCAGCTAAACATTTGTAACTGAAGCGCTTGAAAAGATGGTATTTAACCAACATATTTATTGAATTTTTTTCTGAAATGAATCTACGTAGCATATAACTTATATTTATTTATTTTTTTCTTACACATACGACAGTGACTTGGTATTGTAAACAATATGTGTAACGTATTATATATTGCAGTCACTCGAATAAAGATTGAATTGAATTGAATTGTCCCCGATCATTATATTGGAAGACATGTCTCTTTAGACATGTCAGAAAACGTTGTGATGGGAATTAGCTTAAATGATACCATTACAGCAACTGTTGTTTGTGTGCAAAATATTTAAAAAAACACGTATTTGAGTTAAAAACGAATTTCAAAGGTTATGAAATCTGGTGATTTCATTTCGTTAAATGACATTAGATCCATTACTAAAACAGATATTTTTGCAAAATGTTCCGAATCTGTTATGTTTGATTATTTATATAGTAAACTTATTGACAAAATTAATATTAGTCAGTATGGCAGCCTAAAAAAGTCATCTTCAGCTCATTATATAACAAAACTTAATGATTTTGTATTCAAATCCCTCGAGAAATCAGGTACATATATTATAATTGCTATCCTAGACATGAAAAAGGGATTTGATTTAGTTGATCACTTAACATTAGTATATATTCTATTGAAATATGAAATTGACCCAATTCACATCCAATGGATATTGAGTTTTCTCAGCGATAGAAGTCAAATTGTTCAAGGTCCCCATGCATTATCTGATTCCAATATAACGACTTGTGGAGTACCCGCAGGAACCAAATTAGCCCCGTTACTCTTCATTTTATTAATGAATGAAATTTTACACGATGTTGACAAGTTATTAATTTCCAATAATTTAAACGCAATTCAATGCGGGTTTGTCGATGATCTTACATTTGCAGAAAGTGTAAGTATCAAAGACAAACCCCATATGCAAGATATTCTAAACAGAGTATGTATAAAAGCTAGTCAGTTGAAAATGGTAGTTAATCCACAAAAATGCCAATATTTAGTTGTAGACCACACCAGATATTCCAAATCGGAATTAAACAAAATTCTCAAATTCGAAATGAACAACGTACCCCTTAATAGAGTTAATAATGCTACAATTTTAGGCATAAATATCAATCACAAATACTCATGGGATGACCATGTCAATTACATTAGTAGTAAGGCATTAAGAAAACAATTTATCATAAAAAAGATGCAAATCTCTGGCTTTAATCAGAAAGAATTGATACATGCTTATGTTACGTTTATTAGACCCCATCTCGAATACTGCGCTGTTAGTTAGGGAGCCAAATTAACTGTCGCATTGTCCAACAAACTTGAAAAAGTTCAAAAAAGATGTTTATCCATGATTCTAAAAACGAAAGTAGATAGAAAAAACTACGTAGAAATTTTAAAAAACAATAAACTACAGACTCTAGAAGATCGCAGAAACAAAGCCCTTATCAAATTTGGCCGTCAACTTTTCCTAAGCAAAAGGTACAGAAATTTTCTCCCCAAACTATCTGATAATAATAGTAGGTGTCTGAGGAACAGACAAAATGTGTTTTATTCACCCTTGTTTAAACATGATAGGTACAAATTTTCTACGTTCCCCATGATTGTCAGTTTAGTAAATGCTGAAGTCATTCAAAAAGGTATTGTATTTGGTTGGCCAAGACATCAACTAGAAACTATAGAAGGCAGATACTAAATTTAAGACTAATGTTAAGTCATAGGTTATCCTAACAGTAGTCTATATTTTAAGATTAGTTAAGTTCATCAGTTAGAAGTAGTGGCTCAAATAATATGTAAACTCTCCAAAATAATCGTTGTGTTTTACAGTTTGTCAAAGTGTTGTCGTGTATCTAAATTTAAATAATGTAGTTCCCTTCTACAGATTTAACTTCAACATTCATTTTGTATACCGGTGATTAATACGAGTAGTATAATAAATCTCATTATTATTATTATTATATTTCCGGATAATTTTAACTGTTATTGTAGCTCTGGATAATTAAGATTTTAACATTTTTTTATACTAAAAGCTATAAGCTATATAGCTACTAAATTTATACTATAGCAGGTCGAAAAACTCATCGGAGAGTTCATAAGATAGAAAAAGGAAAAGCCAGTGTTAACTCTGTAAAATGGAACGGTCCAGTCCTCGGATTTTACGACACAATTTAATTTGACGATCGTTTACATATTGTGCATTGATTGATTAATTGAAACGAGGGCGAAACTAAGCTCTGATTTTCGTGCTCGATCGTTTTATTCGAGTATTTATCTCGATAAACTATCATGCGTCACTTGGATGAATATCGGTACAGTGACTGTAAATTATGTAAGAATCTTACAAATACTCTGATTTAAAACATCATATTAAAATGGTACATGAAAAAGTCTGTAAATAATATTTATGTAAGTTGTCTGTTGTCTGTATCTGATGAAAATAAATTTTTTGTTACCATTTGGAAACGAAATGCAAGAACAGTTAATTTAGCAACTACTACTTCTGGCCTATGTATTGATGATGTGTTAATATAAATTCGAAACCGGCTCACTACTTAAAATAGGAACTTAAAATAATCTATTCGTTACTTGCTTTTGATGCTTTTCTCTGTTATATTTATACTTTCCTCAGTCAAGTCCACTACAGTGAATATAATGTCAGGAATACTAATAAACTACAGCCAAAAAGAGACTTCTTAGTTGAGTCGCTCTCAAAAGAAGAAAACAAGAATAGACTTCAAGTTTTGTAAATACTTCTGTTTCTGAAACTACATTTGCCTCAATATGGGCCTCTCTCTCTTGTACTACTTTAGAATGTACCTTACTCTTAAATTTTATAGAATAACATCGTTTAGTTATTCAAGTGATGAAGACAGACTATAGACTACAGATTTTAAACATTTTCAAATAGTAAAAATTACTAATGTTTAGTTTATAATTAAAAGTTTTGGATTTATTAGACACTCTCTGGTCGTGAGGAAAACACGGGAAATGCTCATAGTGAATCTTTAATAATTAATTACACATTCATTCAAATATTTATGCAAATTCGATACGAACACGATAACCGTAATTACCTCTAAATACATGTCAAAACGGATGGGATTTAATAATAATTAGAGCGAAGTACGGGTATTATGAAAATACTGAGTGGCCATATTGACTACCTAAATTGCCTTTTTTTATTGTCCTAATCTCCTAAAGATGATAAAAAGCGTACATCAATAGATTCAAAAAATCGATGATGAGTTTGATGATGATGATGACCTTTCAGCATGTAGAGAGGCTGGATAATTGTAGTGTTATTGTAATTGTTGTATAATTGGGTTACATTTAAATTGTAGCATTTTGAAAATAAATTTTCAAGGTTTATCTTATGAGTGGCGGAACCAACTCGTAGTGAAATCTTTTGAATATCTTGTTATACTATTTTGTATAAGGTAAGGAAGTAAGCGAGCAATAACAGAACGATGGATCTATCGCACTGCTATTTTGCTGCTCCAATATATTAATTTCCTATTTACTTTTGGATAAAATCGGAACAAATGTATGAGCTTAGGGGTTATATAGGTTAAGGGGAATTCAAGACAACTATATTATAGGGGTAAATTAAGATTAGTTTAAGATCTCCCGGTTAATCCTATGAGATGTCACCGGGATAATTACATATATTTAAGTTAGAAAATGCCTTGAAGAGAGAAGGCATGGTTTTGGAGGAGCTCAGTTCCTACGAGATTGTGGATGGAGTAAGATCATCTATTGTTGAGCTACGATAATAAACTTCCAGTCTCACTCACTGCTTATATTTAAATATTTCCTATTTTATATAATTTCCGATCATTCATTATTTGTTTCCATTCCTTCAATTTACATCTCTCATCCCATAGGATCGGATTTCCGCATAGTCCTGGTATAACAGTAAGAGGCGTTAACTATAATTAGAAAATCCGTTGTGCTTTGTGGAAATTAATATTCCTAGTAAAACATATTCTCATTTATTGAGAATATAGTTCCTTAAGGACTGAAGGAAGGGCATTTTAGTCATTCTAATATAAGATATACGTTCAGACGTTATAAATGCTGTAGTTTTAATCCGTTGGTTAAGGATTATATGGATGCCGTTGTCTGTCCGTATTTCATGTCGCGACGATAACTACCAGGCCAAGTTCGAGGATGGTCAAATTGGTTGATCAGTTGACCCATAGGGGTCATCCAAAGGTTTTGCCAAGGAAATGGTTTTAAAATACATACAAATTTAAGGGTATAAAAAGAGTGGGGGGGGGGGTATTTTCGAAAGCCAACGGGACCTTTATAGCTCATTGGATAGGTTTTTGAATAAAATGGGGAAATGTGAGATTGTGGTACAAAACTATCGTACGTGTCAGGCAACGACGGTAGTTGTAGACAGATGTTATTCGACGGCTTGTGTCGCGAAGTTTCACCCTTTTTCGATGTGCGTTTTAAACGAATTATTATTATTAGGTAATTACATTTTCTCTTCCTAAATCGAGGCCCATATTGAGTATTTAAAAAACTTGAAGTTTATTCTTGTTTTCTGTCTCTTTTTGGCTGTAGTTTATTTAATGGTTTGTAACCTGATCTGATATCCCTCTGACTAAAGACAGGAATCCATCAGGTTGCGATAAGATTTCCCTATCCAAAGCATTAATAGTTCACGTATAGGCTCTGGCTTACTCCCATGATCGAGATAAACGAAACACAAGACAGGAATTATCGATACCAATCAAATAATTAACCTTCTAGGCCAGTGCTCGAAACTAGAATTAGAGAGACTTGGGTTCTATCCCCGGTTGGTTATATTTTTGGCTAATTTATGAAATTCCCTTACTTGTTACAGGTTTTAAGTGAAAGGGTCTTATTTAATAATCCTTTAGTATTTACATAATGGCATCAGCTACTTAACAAAGTATTTTATTTCAATTTGAAGAGTATATGTACGCGCCACGTAAGAGGATCCAAATGCAAGGGCCTAAATTATGATCTGCAGTTGCCGTAAAAAATTTGTTCATAGCCTATAAGTGAAAATTCAAAAAACTAACATGTGAGAGATAGGGCAAAATCCAAGGGGCGTGGCCGATATAATGCTCTTGGTGTAACTATATGTACTGTAGTAGTAATGGTATCGATATATATAGTCTATCGGGAGAATTTCGAAATAATAATTTAACATTGAGGAGAGACCCCCAAGGTGTGCTACCGATTCGGCCTATCTTCAAACTCATTATTTGTCTTGAGCCCAATACCATGTGTATAAATTCTTATGGCTCCAGTTTGAGCCGTTCAAGAATTAAGTGTTATATTGTTTTGGAGGGAGGGTGTAATTTTATGGGGAAGTTTCGTAACTCTAAATCAATCCATTAGTGATATGGTTTTCATTGGGTCTTGTAGGGTTTATATTATAGGGGTCTAGGGGTTTGTTTGATTTGACACAACTGCAAACTCAGCCTTCGTTTGGATTCTTAGATCATGTGTGATCAGCGATTAACACGCGTAGATAATCCATCGACGGGTAGTTGAGATGTGTAGACAGAGCCTCAACTACCCGTCGATGGATTATCTACGCGTGTAAGTCGCTCTTTAAATCTGACTCCAATATGCTCTGGGAAATTCGTTCCAAATGTCTCTATATTGAACCGCTCTGGTCAATGTCAATAATAATACGAAGTTTCAAAACACAGCTTCGTAACTTACTTAGCAGTATCTCTTTATTTATCTCAAATATCTCAAAATTATACAATTTCCACTTTAAATCTTATTCGCTTTTCTCTATCGATTATTCACATTCGACTCTATCCGAAGTCGCTCTGACCACAAGTCCCAGTTTTACAATAACTCAATACATTAGTAAACATTTTTATACACACACATTATTATATCTACAAATTGATAAATAGACTTTTATTGCTGCCCGGTCTATGAATAGCCTAGTGGGCTAACAAAATGATATAAACGAAATGAAATTGAACCTCAGCCCAGGCTTGAACTAGCCTTGCCCGGTGGACTAACAAAAATGACATATACGAAATGAAACTGAACCTAAGCCCAGGCTTGAACTAGCCTTGCCCGGTGGACTAACAAAAATGGCATATACGAAATGAAACTGAACCTTAGCCCAGGCTTGAACTAGCCTTGCCTTGTGGGCTAACAAATCCCTATATTCTAATCATTTATATATCATACTAAATTATCCTTATTCCAAACTTACTAGTCCAATCTCCGCGACAGTCATACATAACAAATAAACCGTTAAGAATGGGCGTACGGTGATGTGATGATTAGTGATGAAGTCGATTCCAAAACGAATTTAAGAAGTAAATATTTTAAGAATGTTACAAGATTCGGTGGCAGATGGTATTCTTTAACACGGGAATCAATTAGCATTGAAATATCTCTAGTAGCCCCATTTTGCGCGAGCACACCTCCGGTGTAAGTGGGTGTGGTCTTTTGTCTATTGGGAGTGTCCCTGGCATGTTGGAGTCATTTAGCATTGAAATTTCAAGTTGCCCCATCAGACGCGGGCACAACCCCGGTGTGAGTGGGGGTCGTCACGTGTCAATAGGGGGTGTCGATGGCATGTAGGAGTCATTTAACATTGAAATCTCAAGTTGCTCAATCTGGCGCGGGCACAACCTCAGTGCGAGGTGTGAGCTGTCCCGTATGTGTTTGAGTATAGGATATATATATATTATGAGTTGGACAGGTAGAAGATTCATGTGTTAGACAAATAGAAAATGTATGAATTACAGAGTATAGATATACATGTTAAAGACATATTAGTGTTTGGTTACTAATTTTTTGCGGGCAGGGGGTGTGTCCAATTTAGTCCAAATTCAAACTCAGGCTGGGCTAGAATCTAATGAAGAAGTATTCCACAAAAGAATTGAAAAAATTCAGCCGTTCTGAGTTAGAGCACAGACGTCGGACAGATAGACGGTGTAGTTAAAGGTATGAAATACGAAAGCTTTAGTTTTTCGGTTATTATCACTTAAAAGGCCTCTTTCTGAGTCACAACGCTTTAACGCCTGCATTAGTGGGCTTCTAAGGATACTAGGGGGGAGGATATTTCTTTTGGGAGCATAAGTACTTATTACTGTTTCTGGCCTATACTAATATCCGGTACTATAACGACAGCTATATGATATAGCAGTTACATGATATTGCCTTTAAGGAAACTTTGAACATGCATATCTTGGTCAGTTTTCAACTGATTTTTTTGAAATAAAAAATTAGTATAGTTTTTAATATACGAGAATTAATAAAAGGTTGTGCTACTGGTCTGGACATAGTGATTTGGCCAAAAAACGGCGATTTAAAATTTAGTCTTATATAGTTTAGCATGTTTAAATCACAAAAAATTACCATTTGAGATCAAAGGGCACTGGCAAATTGAATTTGCCACCTTTTCTATTCTTTGCATTTTTTCGATACAACGCACCCCTGAGGCTGTAGGTCGTCCCAAAGATTTCGAGAGGGGGGGTGAACGAATACTAAGGTGAAACCGTTACCATGGCCAACACCATATACTCTTTGCCTCAACTTAGAATAACAATCTTTGAGCAAATATACAGGGTGTTTGAGCGCAAGGTACTGGTATTTGAAAATCAATTTCTCAAATCTACTGGGCCGATTTTTATAAAGTTTGATTTTTTGAGTAGCCTGATTTCAAGAAGGAATATCGGTGGTGGCGAAAAAAGTTGTGACCTTCAATTAAAAGGACCCATGCGGGTTTTGTAAAATGTCAGTATTTTAACATGGGGAAGGGGAAGGTTCATATACTCTTGGTTTCCTGTGTGTCTTTTCCTCAGGAGGTTGTGCCCCAATTTTGATTTCGAAATTCCCGAATGAATTCATCCAGCTAACTTTTCCTGCCATCTTGCTAGATGTTAAATTTCCTGCTGGAAGTCAAATCGGATGACCTTAGTGTGGGTCATATTTTTTATTGAATAATTATTTTTTTGGGTCATATGGATAACCCCCGGGGGGTATGGGGGTTCTTCCTGGGTCCTTATGAATTCATCCTGCTAACTTATCCTGCCATCCTGCTAGATTTTTAATTTCCTGCTGGAGGTCAAATCGGATGACGTTAGTGCTGGTCATATTTTTTATTGAATAATATTTTTTTCTTGGGTTATATGGATGACCCCCGGGGGATATGGGGGTCCTTCCTTGGGGTCTTATGAATTCATCCTGCAAGCTTTTCCTGCCATCCTGCTAGATGGTTAATTTTCTGCTGGAGGTCAAATCGGATGACCTTAGTGTGGGTCATATTTTTATTGAATGATATTTTTTTCTTGGGTCATATAGATGACCCCCGGGGGGTATGGGGGTCCTTCCTGGGGCCTTATGAATTCATCCTGCTAACATTTCCTACACGCTAATCCTGCTATCCTGCTAACTTTATGTTAAATATAAATTTGATATACCTAAACAATTTTATTATAGTGTTAAAAGCTATTTGTATTACAAGGACATAGTTAAGAGTAAGAGCTCTTTCAGAATGTGCGGACTAGGGTATTTTAGGAATGGTCAGTAAGCACAATCATAAAATACCAACCAAAATAGACTATAACAAGTTGAACATGAACATTCCATGACATACTTTTTGGTTTTATTGAACTATTATAAATATGACTTACGATTCAATAAACGATATCAGTACTTTGACAGAAATTGAGGCGTAAAGCTATTTATTTCGAACACGTTATCAGCACGAAAAGCTGAAGTTCTTAAAACCTTCACTGATCCTGAACGGAACAACGGATATGGGATCAATCGAACAACGAGGCCTTAACGGCAATGTACGTCACGATGTCAGATGACGAAGTCGAAGGAATATCGGGATGTGCAACTGCTCGAGATGTATGGACCAAGCTGAATACGATGTACCAAAGTATCTCAGACGAATCGAAACAGGCCCTGTGGCAGAAATATTATACGGTAATGACCAGCACCACCAAATCGGTTGTAAAAACCATGGTGGAGATCCAAAATTACACTGCTCAACTAAGGAGCATGGGTGTCGTAATTGACGATGAGATGGAGGTGGCCAGAATTATCTCCAGTCTAATGGACGATAAGTTCCGGCAGTTCCGGGAAGCTTGGAGGTCTGTAGATGTTCCGAAGCAGACGTCAGCACTTCTTCTATCCAGACTTAAAACCTGGGAATTAGAAGAAGCTGCAACTTCATTAACTATCAAGGAACTCACAGAAGACTTCCAAGGAGCATATGCTGCAAAAAAGGGAAAACCGAAACGGACGAAGGAACAATGGGCTGAGTTAAAAAAGAACAGCACCTGCCATAAATGCAAGAAGAAAGGACACTTCAAATCTGAGTGCCCTGAAAACAAAACTGAAAAAGCTACGTCATCCAAATCCATAGGAGCGTACGGTGTCGGATCAACAAATGATCGGTAGATCAACGATTCGGGAGCCAACAGGCATTACTGCGGTAATCTAGAATGGTTTATCGAATATCAAAAATATTCTAAGCCAAAGCCAGTGGGAATAGCGGATAATTCCCACATGATGGTTGAGGGAACAGGGAAAGTGACTGTAAAAGCACTTATCCGTGGAAAATGGAGAGACATTCAGATTAACGATGTTGAGTACGTTCCTGGAGGAGTGAATCTCTTCTCAGAGAATATCTTATTGGACAAAGGATTCGAGGTTCGCAAAGGCAGAAGTGACATCATCTACTTCAAAGACGGAATCGCTGACATCCAAGCCGAAAGAAGAGATGGACTTCAAATAATGAAGTTCAGACCCATACTAAACCGTGCAATGGCCAGTGTAGAACAAGCTACTTGGCACGAACGAATGGGACACATCAACTCCAAGTTTCTCAAAAGTACGGTTGAAAAGAATGCAGCCCACGGGATGGAAAAAGTCCTGAAAGAAAAATCCAACTGTGAAGTATGCATCAGGACGAAAGCCACCAAAAAGAGTTACCAATCAGTTGAAAAAACTGACTCTTATGAACCGGGACAGTGTCTACATACCGATCTTGTACACGCTAATGCCACTTCTCTCCGAGGCAACAAGTACTTTCTCCTTGTTAAGGACGAAGCGAGCTCCTTTCGACTGGCTTATTTCCAAAAGGAGAAAACTGAGACAATGAATAATCTCGAAATAGCGATTAATTTCATGAAAACCCATTTCCTGTTTCATGAAACAGGAAATGATGTCACAACCATCAGGTGCGACAATGGCACTGAGTTTGTGAATCAACGAATGATAGTACTTCTCAACGGCACCGGAATGAAAATAGGGCTGAACTTCCCATGTTCAAGTGAAAGTAATGGGTTCATTGGAAGGGAAGTAAGGACAATTCAGGATACAGCACGTGCCATGTTATGCCAGAGTAATCTGGGGAATAAACACTGGGACGATGCAAGATGAAACCATCCCTTCACCATGTGAAGATATTCGGATGCAAGGCTCATGCACGTATAATGGCTCCAGGAAATCGAACGAAATGGGACTCTCGAACCATTGAATGCATACTCGTAGGATATAATCCTATGTGCAGAAATTACAAACTGTATGTACCGTCCGAAAAACGATACATTGAACAGGCAAAGCATGTGGATTTCCTAGAAGACAGTGTTATACGGAAAGAATACAACTTAAACAACAGCATTGAAGAACTTAACGACCTTCAGATAACTGTTGTACGGTCGGGTTCCCAAACTCCCAAAAAGTTGATAGAACTAAAAGATGAGCCGAAAACCTCCACAAACAATGAAGAAGAATCATATCATAACGAGGAGGACGAACTAATTCTTACACTTACTCCAGAAGAAAGCAAAGTAAGCTGGGCCGAGGAAGTTGAGGAGGCCGAGGCAGAAGAGGAAGCCGAAGAAGAAGGAACGGGATTCTCCCAGAGAACGGGTTTTTCTCCAACTCCATCAACCTCTACATCAACTCAGAGTACAGGATGTCTCCAAACATCAGAGCTAACATCTGAACATAATGAGACAACTACAAAAGAAGCTGACACCTCTCAGTCAGGCCGCCCGAAACGTAACTGTAAACCGCCGGCGAAATATCAAGCCGGATTCAAAGCCATGAGTGCAGGAGGAATACTAGAGCCACAAAGCTATAGTGAAGCAGTTGCATCCCGTCATTCCGATGAGTGGAAGGAAGCCATGGATTCGGAAATTAGGAGCCAACAACTTGGAGAACTCTTCTTGGAAACTTGTAAAAAGACCATCCAACACAAGAGTTCTTAAAAATAAATGGGTTTATAAGATCAAAACGAATCCTGATGGACAAATTGAACGGTATAAGGCAAGACTGGTAGTAAAAGGATATCATCAGAGAGAAGGAATTGAGTATAATGAAACCTTCTCTCCAGTATGCCGGTACGAAACCATAAGGGTCATGCTGTCCATTTCAGCCGCAAAAGGGTTAGAACTTATTCAATTTGATATTGAGACTGCCTTTCTCAACAGCACGTTGAGTGAAGATATATATATGGAACAGCCTCAAGGCTACGAAGTGGGAACAGACAGCAATCTTGTATGCAAGCTCGTAAAGGGTTTGTACGGACTCAAACAGGCACCACGGGAGTGGCACAATACACCGAAGAAAAAGCTAATAGCCATGCAATTCGTCCCATTGGAAAGCGATTGCTGTGCCTATATCAAGGTGAATAACGAAGATCCAATATCTCTCGTTATCTATGTAGATGATGGTATCATCATGGGACGAGCAGGCGACGAGTTAAAGAAGGAACTTGGAATTTTAAAAGAAAGTTTTAAGCTGTCTATTCAGCCATTGAATAGATTCTTTGGGGTGGAAATAAATAAAACCCGCAAAGGGATATTTATACATCAGAAAAAATACATTGAGGATACGCTTCAAAGATTCAACATGTCAGAGTGTAAAACTCTTGACATACCAATGTATGCTGGACTCCAACTTGACGGAATTAACCCAGCCGACACCGAGTACGATTACCAGGAACTTTTGGGTTCGTTGTTGTTTCTACCCCCTTGCTCTCGACCAGATATTGCATATCCAGTGCATTATCTCTCAAGATTCTTTTCACAATAAGTCTCATTGGACAGCGGCGAAGAAGATACTCCAATACCTACAAGGATCGAAAGGACTCGGAATATTGTACACACGAGAGGATGAAGGAATGACTCAACTGACCGGATACGTAGATGCTGACTATGGAGCAGATAGAATGTCGAGGAAATCGACAACGAGATGTTTATTTTCAATTAATAATGCCCCAGTCATTTGGCTTAGTAAGCGCCAAACGTGTATTGCTCTGTCCTCCACAGAGTCGGAATACATTGCTCTAGCCCATGCAGGAAAGTAATCTGTCTGGTTGACAAGGCTCCTTGAAGATATAACTTTGACTCAGCATGGGCCTGTCTGTTTATACACAGACAGCCAGAGTGCCATAAAATTGGCCAAAAATCCGGAGTTTCATGACAAAACGAAACACATAGACATCAGACATCACTATATAAGATGGCTTGTAGAATCTAACCAAGTCAGTCTTAAGCACGTCCCCGACATCGTCCAACCTGCGGATATTTTAACAAAATCCATTGTACGAGAAAACTTCGTAAAGAAGAGAAGCATTATGGGGATTCAACCGCCACCTCAGGAAACCGAGAAACGGAGGGCTCTCTCGAGTATCATCCGTGATCCAAAACGACCTAACGTCTTTTGGAGCACAATAATGCTGCTATTGATGTTCATGAAGCTTGGAGGAGCTAATGATATTCACAGTACGGGAAGTCCTGTACTTTGGAAAAGGAATTACGAACCCGTAATTACTGGATTCAACGCAATAACAATGAATTTGAAGTTGGTGTCACCATGTACTCTTTTACCAATGGAAGATGTAGGCCCTACAGTTTACAAAACCATGAAATCAGAATGTGAAAGGATTTATGAAGAACTCTTCCTAAGTAAATTAGAGAAGATATGTCCCCAACAGAAAGCTCTATTTCCTCGTGAAAAACGAGAACTTATTACTATTGGAATAATAGTAATAGCACTACTAGCCAGTGCTGGAGTGGCTGGAAGTGGATACGCCATATCCAAAACATACACACTTGAAACCAAGCAGGAGGAACTGAAAGAGGCCCTCGACATTCTCGAAAGAGAAGTATACACAGGAAAAGAAAAGATGGAATTTCTGGAATCTGAAGTCCGTAAAGTAGTATCCATAGTGCTGGTGCTTGTAGCCGACTTCACTATATACCGAGAAAAAGTAGTTGAACTGCAAAACTTTGTCTCTTACCTTACCGGTAAGCTGATGGAAGGAAGAAGAGGACTTAGAGAGACCGAAAAAGCGTGGAAAAAGAAGGAGTTCACCTCCGACCTATTCGAGTATTTGAATTTTACTCTTCCATGTCAGGAGGAATGCCCAGTGGACTATGGAATTTTTCACAACTGCTTTATGAAAAAGGATCGAGAACAGATCTTACTAGACTTCTCTGTTCCTGTCATCAATCCCAACTTAACCCGGATCGTTGCTGACCCCTTTGATCTAATGATCAGAAAGAACAATGCCACCTGTACTCTGAAGTACTCAGGACCTACCGTGGCTACAATTGCAATCAACGAAGATTGCCTATACAGAACTGACGGTCGTCTTCAATCCTCCAGGAATAAGATGACGTTCGCCCTGTCGCAGAAGTGCTCCAACAGCTCTTCGATTGCTGAAATCGATGATTTGTTTCAAATCATTAAATGCAAAAGATCTACACGAAGATGAAAAGGACTTCATTCAGGTGAAGATTCAGGACGACCAGTACCATATTTACTGCCCTAACAGTCAGTACATTATCGGTAAACGGAGCATTGACTGCCCACAAAAGGTATTCAAGCTGCCGTTATCGCTGACATTTACTCTCAATAATATTGAGTACAAGGTACAACTCCTAAAGATTGTTTACCCTGACAAACCAGATCCTATGTTGACAGAGCATATCAAATGGCATCTACATCCTCAAATTAATTGGAGTAATTTTACGGATCAATTCGACACTGATCTAAAACGAAACAACCTGCAAATTTCCAACGATGTGAAAAAGATGGCCGTTTTTGAGTTCAAGGACACTGACGGCTGGATGGACCTCAATTATCACCAGTGGATCCTGTATACTGCTGGCTATTGGAATCATCATAGTACTCTGCATCCGGAACAAGAAGGTTCAACGCCCTCTCAAAGAAGACAAAGTGGAGTTCAAAGCGGATTCATCAGCAGCCACTCATCGAATCATTATAGAAGGATAGGTGATTGTTTAAAGGGGGTGTTAAATATAAATTTGATATACCTAAACAATTTTATTATAGTGTTAAAAGCAATTTGTATTACAAGGACATAGTTAAGAGTAAGAGCTCTTTCAGAATGTGCCGACTAGGGTATTTTAGGAATGGTCAGTAAGCACAATCATAAAATACCAACCAAAATAGACTATAACAAGTTGAACATGAATATTCCATGACATACTTATTGGTTTAATTGAACTATTATAAATATGACTTACGATTCAATAAACGATATCAGTACTTTGACAGAAATTGAGGCGTAAAGCTATTTATTTCGAACACTTTATCCTGCCATCCTGCTAACTTCACGCACATCTCAAATGCTCGTTCAGTTCATCACGGCTGAAAAATCCTCTCGGACAAATGAGACAGGGATCTTGAGATGAGTTTTCAGATAATTTTTTTGTTTGAATGATTTGCCACAAGTGGAGCAAATTTGACTCTGTTGGACCTTTGGTTGATGAACATTTATGACATGGAGTTCAAGGCAGTGGATCCTAAAATAGGATTTGCGGCATACGTACCAGACATTTGGGTCCCATTTAATGCTTCCAACCGAAATCTGAAATTTGCCAACCATTCGTGTGCAACCATCTAATATGAACCTTGACAACTTTAATTGGCCATATCCGCGACCGAAATCTGAAAGCGCCCAATCAATATTGGAAAGCCCCAACTCAATTTTAACATTGAATTTCTTGCATAAGCATGACCAAAATCATTTTGTATCGTATTTTTAGATCATTAAAATGTAAAGTAAATGACAGATATGTAGGAGGATATGAGTATTGTGAATAGGTCTGGAAGGGATTGGAGAAAAAGCTGAAAAAGCATGTAGATTAATATCCTCATTGTCTTATTCTTTCTAGTTTTAACTGTTCTAGCATTTGATTTAAATTTAAATATTTTTGAAACATCCTACGCCTTTTAATTTTGATTTTGAGATTTTATAAATTTTAAATGGCAAGTAACTTATCGCTGCAAATTATCAAATCTGAGGGTTCAGATAACGAATTTGACAATCAGCGTCAGAACAAAAAAACACAAAGTATATCCATGCCATTCTATGAATTCGAAAAGCAATTCAACAATTTTGAAATAACACCAGCTGAGAAAATTCGCGATTTTGTTTTAAGGACAAAACACAGTCAGAGTGTGAGTTCATTATTTTTACGGACAATTGTAAAATATCTTGTACATTTTCAGCAAAGATGTTTATTGTTAACTCTATACTTTAATTGTAATTGTACACTATTAACTAGCTATCGAATACCGCGATCAAAGATCTGGATAGTATGAAGGATTTGATAACGACCATTCAAGTACAAAGTACAAATAAATATTTGCCAGGAATAAATGCAGGAATAATAAAACAGGCAATATTCTAAGACCGGAAATCACTTGTGGAATTATTTAAGTGCCTGTTCAAGATGCAACATGACCATGACTGGTCAAAGTACTTCTATGACACCGGATTACGGAAATAATTAATCTTAACTTTTTTATTCATTTCTCGATCTTTTACGATACGTCGATACTTATCTCCTTCAAAATATCTGTCATTTACATTTTAATTATTTAAAAATACGATACAAAATGATTTTGGTTATGCTTATGCAAGGCATTCAATGTTAAAATTGAGTTGAGAATTTCCAATATTGGTTGGGCACTTTCAGATTTCGGTTGCGGATATGGCCAATTAAAGTTGTCAAGGTTCATATTAAATGGCTGCACACGAATGGTTGGCAAATTTCAGATTTCGGTAGGAAGCATTAATAATAACCCCTGACATTTTAATGGCCCATGTGACGGTGAAGCCAAATGATGGCCCTCTTTAAATGGACACTTTGGCTTGGAATCGGAGTGATTGTTTTTTATATGGGATTTCAAATAGCTTTTACATTGGAATTTTCTGTTGCATACTGTACAGCCAAATTGCTTGACTGCCGAATGGACTCCAGAGTGATTTAAAAGCACATTGCTTGTCGGAAATGATTTCTTACAGGGAGGAAAGCTGCATTTGCACGGCTTGTCTTTTGTGTGGACGTATTGGCGTGTCTTTAAAAGTGTCTTATTTCTGAATGATTTGGTACACAGCTCGCATTTGAATGGCTTATCTAGCACAGTATGAATTTCAGTATGTTTTCTTAAGTCACTTGGAGTTGTGCAGGCTCGTTCGCGCCAATTGCATTTTAGCAATTTGCCGGTGTGATATCGCTGATGGTGAACTTTTCATAGAAGTAAATAGATGATTCTTTATACATCATCTATGGAACATTTTGACGCATAGGATTTTGAACAGACATCGCAGACAAATCGTAAACCTCTCTGATGAGATTCTTCTCCGTACTTTAACAAGGATGGGCAATGAAGTTTTGACATCGTCTCTCAGTCAAAAACGGTAAATGTCCTAAACTATTTGGGAGCCGGCGTATGTGCAGTTGTTTTAAGCGTCCAACATAGACTTGAAGCGTACGCTTGCAAGTAAGTAATCGATAACTTCTGTGGTGTAGAATCTTATTCCAACTAAAATTTATATTTTTGGAATACAACTGGCTACACTTTTGGGAATGGATAGTTTAAGAATATTCTTATATATCCGGAAATCTTAACGGAAATTGCCAAAAATCGGAACAAGTACGTTCCTTCATATTTTTACAAAGGAATGATTGTGAGTTTTCGAAACTTTCGCTCCACAATATTGAAACGATTTCAGACATGAGGAATTCGGGGATTATAATGACACTAGGAAAAAAGCCTGTCCGAGACAGGCACAAGATTCTAAACCTCACAAATCCACGAAACGGTGTATGAGGATTTTTTGGTCACCGTTTCTAGGATTTGTGAGGTTTAGAATCTTGTGCCTGTCTCGGACAGGCTTTTTTCCTAGTCTCATTTATGTACGGAAGCGTCTGCTGAATACTGTTATGTATCCACCCAGGGCAAGGGACGTGGACCCCCTTCCGTATGTTGCCCCACTGACTTTCACTTGGAAAGTGCTGACGGTACATTTGTTAGAGCCACCGCTAGCTCAACGGACTTTCACTTGGAAAGTACTGACGGTACATTTGTCAGAGCCACCGCTAGCTCAACGGACTTTTACTTGGAATGTACTGATTGTACATTATTGGAGCTACCATTAGACTTTATTTCTAACTACTGAATGAGAGGGAGACCAATTAGGACTTTACACATGGAATATTTCTTTAAAAACAACATTTTTAGTAAATGTTTTAGTTGAACCATCGAGCAGGTGGCCCTGTTCATTGCCTGGAACTATTTGTATTTTAACATCGCAAGCTCGACGAACTCTGGACATGGCAACGTACAGCTGTCCATGACTGAAGACGGGCTCGGGCAGATATATTCCGACTTTCTCTAAAGTCTGGCCCTGACTTTTATTAATAGTCATAGCGAATGCCAATTTAATGGGAAATTGCCGGCGTCGCAAAACAAACGGTAGGTCAGCATTGGAAGGGGCAAGGTCAATTCTTGGAATAAATACAATTTGACCTTCTGCTGAGCCTGCTAAGACTTCGGCAATTATCAAGTTTGGTTTCAAGTCTTTGACAATAAGTCGTGTTCCATTACATAAGCCTCTTTTGGTGTTAAGATTTCGGAGCAACATAACTATTGCTCCAACTTTAAGATTAAGGGTATGAGGAGGCATACCTCCCGGAGTTAATCCATTCAAGAACTCGATTGGGTAGTTCTCAAGATCTTCCCCAGTCTGATCATCCATCGAGTCAGAGCTGAGATAAGTATGAACTTGAGCGTCAAGTATGTTTAAAACCTCTTCATTGATTTTGTCAACATCAGAATTTTTAGGACAAAGAATTGCCATTTTTGAGAAAGCTGATACGTTCTCCGGAGTTAATTTGTCTCCAAATATGTCATGTATCAAGTTATCCGATAAATAACTGTCAGGTATTTCTATTATATCCTCTGGTAGGTCATCTGAATTCAATAATTCTCCATTTCCGATTTTTATTAGGAATGAACTAAAATCAGGATCTACAGACCGAACATTGCTTGTTAATTTTAAAGTTTTAAACTTATTCCAATACTTGTTGAATTTAATGCTTGCCTCAACAACGGCAGCTCTTGAACCATGTGGAACAACTGGGAGAGTTTGTCTAAAATCTCCTCCAAGTAAAAGAACTTTGCCTCCGAAAGGGATTTCGTTCCGCATTATTTCTTTCAATAGTCTATCGACCGCATTCAAAGCAAGGCTTGGGGCCATCGTAGATTCATCCCAAATCAAAATTTGGGAGGCACGGATTGTAGCTGCGTCAGCAGAAGTCATTCTCATTGAGGACTTGGAATTGTCCAAAAGAGGCACAGGTAGTTTAAACTGTGAATGGTACGTTCGGCCACCTTTAAGAAGGTTAGCAGCGATACCGGTAGACGCTGTAGGCAGCGCAACGTTTGATGTACCCCTTACGGAACTTAAAACAGTTCGATAGAGATGTGTTTTACCACTACCTCCAGGGCCATCTAAAAAGAAGCACTTGGAATTCATTGATTGACTATGAATTGCCTCATTTATTGTGTCAAAAGCTACAGTCTGTTCTACATTCAAAGTGGCTTGCATTTCGTTAGCTATTTGTTCTTCAGCAATAGCATTAAATAAATCTGTGGGATTATGAGCAGTCTGAATAGCGGGAGTTGGTAACCCGAAATCTTCACATCTCTTGCCATGCAAGATCAAAATGTCTTGTATTTCTCTTAGAGCTAAATGTTCACATGGGTCACATGGATTAGTGTGAGTGCCATGAAGTCGAGCAAAATCTTCACACATTTCCGGTTTAAATTTGTCCCATAATAGCAATGTATTCGTCGGACATGCAAAAGCACAAATATGAGCAAACAATTCTCTTAATTGTCTTGGCATGCTCATCAGAGCTGCATCATTTAAAGTTCTTTCCCAGACGTTATCGTCTTCAATTAAACCACGACGTCTTGCACATTCTTTGAAAGTTTCACAAACCTCGTTTTCATAGGTTCTAAGATCTTCAAATGATGTTGCACCTGGCACATGCAATAGAAGAAGCCGTAAACAGAATCTTTCAGGGTCCGATTTTAAGCTGACAGAATACATTCTGCCAATTACCTTTTCGGCACCTCGCTGGCGTGGCTTCCACGTCCGCTTGGATTTATCCCAAACAAAGTGCTCAGGAATGTCGGTGTATAAGTATTCATTGGCTGTAGGATCCATTGCATTGAGCTTGAACCATGCTGTTAAGTTTGTATCCTTATGGGAGGAGTTTAAAACAGCTTCCTGGATTTTATCAGGTTGAAAAGACACAGACTGTTGATTGGGCAAATGAACACTCAAGCGTTGAATCGTATGAGATTGTTCGTGCATACGGAAACCAAAAAGATGCCATGCGGCTTCTGGTGCACTAACATATCTTGAATCTAGATATGTTTTAATTTCATTGTGTTCGTAAGTTCCTTGCTCTTGGACCGTTACATTCGCACAATCGTGGCCTTTATAAACATATTTAAATAAGTATTTCACACTTTTAATGGAAGCGCACACTTCCACGTTAATGTGACAGTTGTACTTGAGGCTAAGATACGGATTATACGGCACAATCCATCGATTGTCAATGTTCTTGCCATTGACCTCAGCAACGCGTCCATTATCACGTCGCCTATATTTAGGATACCCATCACAATTAGGGTTTGTCTCGTTTTGAAATTCCTTCGGAAAATCTTTAGTGCATTTACCCGAATCCATGCAGGGCGAATTCAAATTTAATCCACCGCATGGTCCATGTACCATATGTTTTGTCACAATGGCATGTAGTCGGGGAGAGACCAAACTGTCGGGAATTTCAGCAGACACTAATCTATCAATAATTGTGTTATCCTTAGGCTTGTGATCAGCGTTAAGGATTATTAGAATGTGGGCATGTGGTAACCCTCTCTTCTGAAATTCAATCACATGAATTTTAGCAACTGGCACACCCAGTACATGCTTTGAAGTGATATCATTTAATAAAGACTTGAGTTTCAAATCAAAAACTCTCGCCACCAAATCAGGTCGGTACTCGGTGGCTTGCCAATTTTCAAGATTTGTTGAAATTTCTTCCCACTTGGGATTGCAAGTCATTGTCACAAAGAAATCAGGTTTTCCAAATTTTCTTACAATGGCCATGGCATCTTGGTAATTTTGTGCCATATTTCTTGGACTTCCTTGGAAACTGGAAGGAAGAATCACAGGAGTTCCAGGAATTAAACCGCTGGCTTCGGCTGCAGAATTAATATGGTCATGTAATCCTTGGTACAATTCTGTTCGTAATTCAGACTGATGTGTTCTAATGTAATTTAGTCTATTTGCCTCAGTTTTGACGTAAGAGTCAACTAAAAATTGTTGAGTTAGCTTTCCCGCGTTTAGGAAGGGATTAAATGCATCGCGAATCGAAAATCGATAACTATAATACTGCATTTGTGTAACCCTGACTCGAGGGTTTGCAGAGTACCTCTTTAAATTCAGTAAGGCTTTTGGTCTTTGACGTAATGGGATATTGACCCACCAACTTTGGTCACCATACGGAAAAAGTAAAGGATAAACCATGGGATCCAGATTAGGATCAAGAATATTTATTCGTTCGGTTCTCCTAGGATTAATGTCATTTTCACTTACACGACAGTGTATTAGCAAGTCCCTTTCTAAAGGAGGTTCGCCTTCAGCATTCTGAAATACAACTGCCACCTCATTAACACGGGGCGCGTTATAACGCCGCAAATCAGATTCACGATCTTGTAATATTGCCATTGTGACAACTGGAGGTGGTAAACCATGTTCATTGGCGTCTGCAATGCTTTCCTGTTCAACTTCGTGTAGCATTTTACATGCAGAAGCGAATGGGTTATTTGCTTCAAAAAATTCGCTCAATTCCTTCATTAAGTTGGGGTTGCAAGAGGAATTTGCCGTTAGGCTCATTCGCTGATCTGCTGCCTTATCAGGATCAAGTATGTACAATTGAGCAAATTTTCTGGGTTCGTCACCGTGTGGATTTAAAACCCCGGAACGGTGATATAACTGTCCGTGAATACGGAAACAGTATGGTCCATACCCAGGAGGAGGAGCGATGTTTGCCCCCATTGATGCAAATGCAAGTGCACTATTAAATGAACGAATGTTTTCCATGAAATTTTTGGAATGTTCATGATTCTTAGTCATCAATTGTTGCATAAGAGGTGACACTCTTATTTCCGGTAAATGGACCCTTCCTTTCTGACAGCAGTCTGTGAACTCTTTATCAGTGGGTCGTTCTTCTTTAAAATGCTTTGCATTACAGTACTGACATATTTCATTTAAGGGACCACAATTATGTTGTTCTATGGTTGCTTCATCAAAAGTGTCATTGTACATTGGAGTATTATTACGTCTAACATGTTGTAAACGATTTCTATGAGACCTTGTGTTATTTTCTCTTTCATGAGCCAATTGTTCAGGAGTCATTCTTTCAATTCGGTTTCGATATGCTGCAGCAACGCGTTCTCTTTCATGAGTTCTTTGTTCAACTGTCATATTCGTTAACCTATTTCTGTGTGCCTCGGCATTGTGTTGTCGTTCTTTTGCCTTATCATTTGCACTTGCATTCTCTCTACGTGCTTTCGTTCGTTGTTTATCTATTTCCCTTTTTCGGGCCCTTTCTTCTTCAGTCAAATTGGCTCTTCGTGTACGCTCATTTTCGAGCTTCCGTCGTTTGGCCTCTGCAAGTTTATCCAAATTTTCTCTTGGTTCCATTTAAATGCCTTTAAATGAGCACTTTGTTCTCAACTTGGCGTCTAAAGAACTTTTAGTTCTTGATTTGGCTCTTCGGCCTTTTAATAGGATCTTAGTCCTTTATTTGGCTCTTAGGCCTTTTGATAGGAGCTTAGTCCTTTTTGCGGCTCTTAGGCCTTTGAATAGGAACTTAGTCCTTTTTGCGGCTCTTAGGCCTTTGAATAGGAGCTTAGTCCTTTTTGCGGCTCTTAGGCCTTTGAATAGGAACTTAGTCCTTTTTTTGCGGCTCTTAGGCCTTTAAATAGGAACTTAGTCCTTTTTGAGGCTCTTAGGCCTTTTAATAGGAACTTAGTCCTTTTTGAGGCTCTTAGGCCCTCTCACACCGGGAAGGTGTGATAGAGGAGGATTTGCTAGGAATTGTAGGATTTAGAAGTAATTGTTAAATTGGGAAGGAATTTATTGGAAATTGTGAATTGTTGAAAGTTGGGAAAGGTTTGGAGGAAAGGTGTGGAGTTGGCTGACAGTGCAGACCAACAGATGATTTTTTTATTCCAACAACTCCAAGGAGTCTTTAATTGGGGGTTGGCAGAGGGTTGTAGGGTGTGATTGAAAGGAGGAAGGAAGCAAGCTGAGTCCGAGTGAAGTGATGGAGTTACCGTGTTTTTGTGTAGGTGGGGTATTCCGGTGATGGAAATTTGTAGCTGGAATCGAAGGAAGGGCGGAGAGGATAGCTATGGGATAGACTGACGGAAGGAGATGAAGAGCCAGAGAGAATTGAGTATATATGCACCTCCCCATATATATATGGGGAGGTGCATGCCGACGACGGATTCAGGAATTGTGGTATTATTATATAGGATTTATGAGATTGGCTTGACCGACTTACAATGCACACGCAAATAGTGCAACACTGATAATGACTTGTGAGATATACCCAAAAATCAGAAAAAAAATTAGGAAATCGAAAATCATAATATCTCTCTTGAATGCCCAGGGGTTTTTGAAAAATCGGGGTGGGAAGTGGGCACAAAATGGGTGGGGCGGGGGAGTAGAGCGTGAAATTGAGGAAGAAAGTAGACTTTTTCCTTCTTTTGGCTTTCCTTCCTATAGTAAGTGCCGGTCTGGATTTGTGAAAAGTCTCGCTCTCGCTCAATGTTATTTTATGAGTCCCCCAATGTTAACCCTCCATTTACGCTTCCGTCGCAGCAGAGAAAACTCGAGTTTCTCATTTCTAGGGGAGGCGATAAAAAACCATAGCAACGATGGTTTTCGCGAACGCTAGATATGCATTCGCACCTACTTTAGAAATATGTCAAACGACCTACAGCCGTGACCTTTTGACATAGACTCTCGTGGTTTTTTTCATCGATCGATAAATCACGAGTAGTGGTGGGGCGCGGGGGTCAGAACTGAAAAAAGATCATTCCTTCATGCTTAAAACTCGATTTTTAATTTTAAAATCGTTCTTAACCCTATTTGTAATTTGACTAGACTGCTACAAAATTGAAATTATTGCAGACAATTTAATTCTACAATTTATAAATCCAATATTTTTAAATTCGATTAAGAACTAACTGATATATCAATTTTTAAATGCATCCGGTTTAGGGTATTTTATGTAATGGGGTTTTAAACATTACATAAGGTTGCAAAGTTACTAAGTCAAAGGTACATTACTTCACTACACATTGTATTTTAAATCTCTTATAGTCTTATCAAGAAAATTAGTCAGTGATTGGGAACACGTTAAATAAGTTTAGTAACTACGGGGAAAGTGACAATTTAAAAAAATGGACCGTTCATAAAGTACGTTACCTATTAAAATACAAAAATTACGGCATTACTGTTCATCGATTTTTTTCTAGGGGAGGCGATAAAAAACCATAGCAACGATGGTTTTCGCGAACGCTAGATATGCATTCGCACCTACTTTCAAAATCTTTAGAACGACCTACAGCCTTGAACTTTCGACAAAAACTGTCGCGGTTTTTTTCATCGATCGATAAATGACGAGTAGTTGTGCCGCTCGGGGGTCAAAATTGAAAAAAGTTGATTCCTTCTTGCTTAAAACTCGATTTTTAATTTTAATATCGTTCTTAACACTATTTGTAATTTGGCTAGACCGCTACAAAATTGAATTTATAAAGCGAAATTTAATTCTGCAATTTATAAAACCAACATTTTAAAATTCGATTGAGAACTAACAGACATATCGATTTTTAAAGGCATCCAGTTTATGATATTTTTAGCCCGAGTCAGGGCTTATGGAATCATGCTGTCCGTCCGTCCGTCCGTCCATGACACGCTAGCGGCCAAACGGCTGGACCGATCGACTTGAAATTGGGGACACTTGTGTATTTTGTAAATGCGAAGGCTAAGTTCGAAGGTGGGAAAAATCTGTCGATCGGTTGACCCGTGGGGGTCATGCAAAGTAGTGTTACCAAGTGAATAGGTTTAAAATACAGACAAATTGAAGCATCCTGACTCGGGCTTTTATACATTGCACACTGTAGGCTTTTAATATGAGGTTTTAAACAAGGTTGTATAGGTACATTTGTTAATAAGAAACGGATACGAGAATTTAAAAGAAATAGCACATTAAGATTGCTTGACAACGCAGTCTCAACGTCCGTTGGCAAGCATTCATGACATATCGTTGAATTTATATTCTACAACATTAAAATACAATAATATGGTTGAATTAAAAACCTACCGACGATAGTTCTGAGATTAGACTACACAATAAATTATTTTTAGTAATTATAATGTATACACACATAATATACATTTGCATACATTATCCCAATGAATTGTCCGTCTGTCTGGCAAGAGCATATTTTGCGAACGGCTCATTTTTTTGGGTTTCATTCCGCGGAATTATTACAGACTTTCGGACGGAAGTCAACTTTGTTCACCAGTAATGTGGGTCAATATTTTTGTAAGGGTCAGGAGCACTGAAGACTATTATTTAGTCTGGAGGATATTTTCAAAGGCTATTCATTGTGTATATGATTTGAGGAAGTTTGAGGTCCACTTGACCGGGGAGAGTGTTTAATAGGTCCAATTACAAACACCTCTGTGTGTTGCGTCATTTGGAAACTATGAGCAAGTACTTAAAAATGACGTATGCAATTTTGCTTTGCGGTTGGGGTAATCCACGTTTTTCCATACTTCTGCATGCATTTTAAACATGTTTAGAAACTATTTTGAAATGTTGAAAAAAAAATGCAAAGCAAATCACTAAAAAGAATAAAATAAAAAAAACCCAAAAGGGAAAAGTGTTTCTAGGGGAGGGTGCACCAAAAAGAATAAAACAAGATTGTTCTAATTTTCTAGCTACGATCTAAGTACTGGTATGTTATTTTAATAAATGTGTTCATTTAAAATTATAACAATACCGTCGACCCGGCCGGCAGGGATCAATTTAATAGCTAATTATGGTTACGTATAATTCAAAAATGGCTCATATTGACATTAACAAATTAGTATCTTTTGTTAATTAATTTATAAGTCAAGACGGTTAAAAAGCTTAAATACGATATTGAGTAATGTTTCGGAAAATAAACAAAGTAATAGAAATCTGTCAGTTTAATAAGTAATTTTCTATATTTAGGATTTGATTTGACTCGAAATATCCTCGTTCGTATTTGTCCATGTTAGATTGTTCATTTCTATAATTCTATAATGCCTAGATACATATTCCATCAAAGGACACATCAATTTACACAATAATTTACAGTGATGGAATAAAGTTCAGATATACAGGTAAACGTGCATCTAAAAAGAACACCCAATCGTTTAATAAAAAACATTTATTGTCTGTTTCAAAATGATTGGCGGCTGTAATAACGCTGAAAATCTGCGAGGTTAGCTGGCGGTTTCCTTAGCAACCAATTGGAAATCGCATAGGCTTATCTTCAGATAACCTCCTAGTTTAATTAACATTGGAAAATTTTTCTCAGCCGCCAATGATTTTGAAACGGACAATAACGTTGTTGCCTGAAACATTAATGATGTTTTAATACAAAATTTTATATTTCTATAATAATAGACCTAATTCTGATACATCGTTGAATAGCACTTATATTGAACTATGTATGACACAATTGAAAAAACTTGATCTCTATGTTCTTCCCCTTTGACATAAGCGTTAATACCTACGACTTAACTTCCGCGGGAATGTTGTAATGTCGTAAATTTTGTACTAAAAAATTAAATTACTTTAAACAATTAATTATTAAAAACATTGCATATGCCCAAGGTTCCTATACTCTTGGTTTCCTGGGTGTCTTTTCTTCAGGAGGTTGTCCAGGAACTTAGATTTCGAATTCCCATTTTAGGGCTACGGGAAAACAAACTATTTTCATCGTTTCTACGGTAATTTTTTCGAGTTCTTTGAATTAAAAATTCTGAATTTCGCGATTCTGACTCTGAAATCCAACCTCATGAGGGACCGTCGAGGTCGACCGTCCATTCATTACTGATGATTTTTCAGACCCACGCCCCCCCCCCTTGTAACGCAAAACATGGCCACTTGCAATGTTAACTCTTATGTAACGTAACTCCAGATCCCCCCTTGGGTTGCGTAATTAATGGACGGTCCCTGATGAGCGTTGAATGACGGCTGATAACGGTACGATACAACGATAATCCGGAAAATGTATTGCCATATTTGCTATTCTAGAATGTCAAAAATACTTGAAGGGATAGGAACATCCCCTTACAAGACATGAACGTACCATCGTTTAGTATTTAATTTAGCATTATTACGTTTATTTTAATTGAGTTCAATCGACTGATACTATCTATGGAATAATCTATATGTGTGTATTTCATGAAGCTATAGGATTTTAGGCTGAAAGTCGTGAGTTTCTAAGTTGATAGTTAGCCTGGCAAGACCAAAATTCATGAATTTTTCGCAAAGATGAAAATTTTTGGCTCAAAATTACCGTAGAAACGATGAAAAGAGTTTGTTTTCCCGTAGCCCTAAAATGGGAATTCGAAATCTAAGTTCCTGGACAACCTCCTGAAGAAAAGACACCCAGGAAACCAAGAGTATAGGAACCTTGCATATGCCCCAACCAAAGAGTAAAATCATATACGTAACTGAATTGAACCTGAGAACGCCTTCGTACAATTTACGATGATATTTGATCTACAACATCCTAGATAGAAATTCTGTTTAGCTGGAAGGTCACTAATGGTGGACGAACAGATGGTTGTCACTCTTAAATAAACGGTTATAACGGCACATCGAAAACAGGTGAAACTTGGATACTAACGTCCAAACATATGTAACGTCATTGACCGTCACTTTAAGCAAGTTCACGCATAATTCTGATATTTCCAAAACAATGAAGTTTAGTTGCTGACATGACTTCACAGTAAAGGGTTTCGCCCCGAGTATTGCCCTTAATTGTATGGGATTTGTTATATGTTGGATTACTAATATTGCAAAAAAGTAACTTCTTATAAAACTCCTACTGATCTATGCCCCCTGACGGCCGGGTTGAAGATATTGTTATAATTTTAAATGGACACATTTATTAAAATAACATACCAGTATTTAGATCGTAGCTAGAAAATTAGAACAATCTTGTTTTATTCTTTTTGGTGCACCCTCCCCTAGAAACACTTTTCCCTTTTGGGGGTTTTTTATTCTTTCTCCGTTCCATCACTACTAATTACCACCTCGCGCCCGCTCATCAATTTTCCGCCCACTTCCCACCCCGATTTTTCAAAAACCCCTGGGCATTCAAGAGAGATATTATGATTTTCGCTTTCCTAATTTTTTTTCTGATTTTTTGGTATATCTCACAAGTCATTATCAGTGTTGCACTATTTGCGTGTGCATTGTTAGTCCAATAGGTTCGAAACGGAGAAACCGAAAGGAATCCATTTCGGATACCCTTTGTTCTTAATTCGCCGGTGTCCAAGTTCGAGTTCTATATTTTGGCCTTGTTATTCGCGAAACGAATAGTACACTAATCGGAAAGAAAGAAATTCTTCAACTCGGATGTGAGGAGGACTACGGTGTGTACATTACGAAGCTACCTGTATCGGTCTGTATCCTCGATATCCTAAACTTCAGTTCGCTCAACATCTTACCCGAGGTCAGATTGATCATCTGAACCTGAACTTCATTTGGGAGTCAGTGCTAACCACTTCCACCGACATTTTCAGTTTCTTCACTTGTTTTGGCGAAGAAACCTTGGCTTTCGAAATTTACCTCCAACCATTTCAAACGAGAGTGCGGATCGCAGTTTTCGCTTCAATCGTAACAATCGCCATCTTGATCCATTTGCTGCTGAGGAAAGTCAAACGTATCCGACAAACGTTCTCCCCGTACCTCTTAATGTTTGCATCGGTGTTGGAACAGTCTTACTTCATACCGTCGTGCGTCAATAAGCTCCTCTTTTATAGAATCGTACTGGGGATTTGGCTGATTTTCGGGGTTGTTTTTACGAACGCTTACGTTGGTCATCACAGGCGTTACGTCGCCATAGCATACTCGAAGCGTTACTCAGTTTAAGGAGCTGGTGACACCGCGCTTTGAAACCATCGAACCTGGTTCATACTTTAGGGAATACTATGATGCGGTTAGTGATTGTAATAATGGCACTGCATCGGAATTCAGAGTTTTTTCGACCTTTGCAAAAGAGTCGAAGGAATTCATAAATTCAAGAGTTGATTTCTATTCATTTAAAGATTATTTGATGAGAACATTGGCGACGATTGAAAATCAGATAAGTCTTGCATTCCAGAAAGGAATAGTTGTTACTGCGACAGAATCTGAGTTGCTTTTAAAGAATTTGATGGTTCCAAATCACCAATGCATCCCAGCAGGCATCGATGAAAACTCCTCTGATGCTGAGATAGGAGAAGCAACGGAAGCAGAAATTGTCAAATGTGGTCGAAGAGTTTATGCCGAATTTTCGACCCAGACACGAGCCGAGTTTGAATACTTGTCGAAACATTATCAGAAGTTGAAGTTTACCTTATCCAAGGACAGCATTTTGTCAACCCAATTCGGATGGAAATTTGAGAGGAATGATGGGTCAAAGGTCCCTTGGGCGTTTCGAACGATCGTTTCCTCAGGGATTTACAATAAAATAGAGGAATACTATCAAGAGCGACTTATCTTTTGAGGTTGAATTACACTTTGGGAATAACCAAAGGAAAGGGGGGAGAGCGAGTGAAAGCTGTTAAACTAACCGATAATATTCAAACCATATTCTTTTTTTATTTATTCGGAATTGCTCTGAGTATTTTAAGATTCGGGGTTGATGTTTTGATGTACACACTCTTTGAGTGCTGTTGTAGCAAAAACGGTGATTTAAGGATCAAATTGAAGGTTAGGGAGATTTTGTGGCTAAATTGGTGGAAATTACATGCAAGGCAAGGGTTTTGGTGGCATTGGGGGCGATGGATGCAAAAAGCATTCAGGATGACTTATATAAGATAACTTAGAATAACTTAAGATGGCATTGTCAGCAAAATAAATGCTTGCAAATTGAATCATCTTAGTCATTTTTAATCCAAATTCAAACTTTTTGGTTTTAAAATTCATAAAAAAAATTGCCTTATAATATTAGGAACTTTTTTGAAAGTTTTTTATTTGATTTCGCCATAATATTAAAAATATTTTTGGAAAATAAATAAAATACTTAAAAAAAAGTTCCTAATATCTTTAAGCGATTTTTTTTGTACATTTTAAAATAAAAAAGTTGGAAGTTTGATGAAAAATGACGGAGATGATTCCATTTGAAATCATTTAAAAATAATAAATTAACATTGGAGTCTAGAGTAGTGGGGTAAGTTGAGATGCCTAAAAGCCCGGAATGTCGTTTTTTAAAATATTTAAGCGTATGTGATTGGGTTATTCAGTATCCCGCACCTTTTATCATTGAAACTTGGGGCAAATGGTTACCCCCACCATAGAAAAGGGGCAACAGCCCCTTAAATAATAAAATGGTTTTTATGATGTTTTTTGGTTTATTTAATCCTTCAAAAACTAAATTTTTGATTTCATAAGTAAAATAAACCGTCCAACAAATGCATTCATGTATTGCAGATGTGCCGTTTTTATAGCTTTTTATAAAAATCAAAAATATTTTGTGCAAATGTGTAACTTGAATATTGAGTTTTGAAATGTTCAAAATATATACAACATCCAAAAATCTCAAGTTGCCCCAACCATATAGCAAAATTACATACTTCAGTTGAAATCCCTTGATCATAGCTTTCAAATGACGTATCATATTGTATGTTTTTAATCTGAAGTTTTTGACCCCCTCCGCTCCACCAAGTCATGGCATTACCACACCATCAAATTCTGTACACCCTCGAATAGCGGTTGGCCATACATTTCCATTAATGTTTCACACATGGGGGGTTACTACTTTAAAACGTATTGACCTTTGACTTTACCCCCCCCCCCCCCCCCCCCCTCTTTGACTTTTTTATTAAAGTGGCTATACGAGAGCCTTTAGTACTTAAATTAGCTTTATATGTGATGTAGCATAACATATTGAAGAAACAACAATTTTCTTGCTGTTTTTGTTTAGAAAGGGTATATTTTTGAATTTTTAGGTGCATTTTTTGTTGTCCGTTGTCCGAAATATAATATGTGTTAGATGTAGCGTTGTTTGTGAGCATGAATTACTCTGGAATTCCGTTCATAAACAACTTAATAAGAACTAAATACAATTGTATTTATCAAAATAAGAAGCAACTTTCTCCTAGCTCTCAACAAACTATGTATTCGCATTTCGCACACACAACACATTGTCTGTCCGTCCGTCCGTCCGTCCGTCCGTTTACGCTCTAACTTTCGAACGGTTAAGGTTCTTAGGAAACGGTTTTCGGATTTGAAACATACATTTAGTGGGCTTTACGCCAAATAGAAATTCGAAATAGTCGGTCACACCACCTGACCCCAAAAATTTTTAACTCGAAAATTCCTATACCAAATGACTCAGTCCTACGTGTCAATAAGGATAGTTATTCGTGTAAATATTTAAAAATGTAACGTTTTGGTTTCATCCGTTTTTTACGTTATTAAAATTCCAGAGTAAGTTAGTTACATACAATACTGAGACTGTATAGTCACTTCCAAACCTTTTCAAGAGGTTTGGAACCCTTGAGAATTTGAGATAAAAATAAGCCTCCATAAATAAACTAACATTAGAGTAATTCTATACTATACTGATGAATATACTGACTTTCTAAATTCGTAGGTAGTACGCAGACTTTTCCAGAAAGCTTCAGTTGGACTCAAATCTTCATTCAGTAATTTATTCTTAAACCGTCCATCTCCAAAATTCTACAACAGCGAAGGCAAACATTGCATTTATTAGTGCGTTAATCCAAACCATATAATTTCTGTTCTTGTAGAGACAGATTTTTAACAGACCGATAGGAAATTCCCTAATGAACAGAAAACGATCAATCTGAATGCAAAATCGGTGAGTTCAAAACTCCAGTTTTCAATTTCGGATTAGCACTGCCAAAAATAGTCCAGTTGCAGAGTTTTCATAAATAGTGGCGAAAGCAGTTGTACGATTTACCACTCCCCTGGATCTGGACTGGATTGGAACTAAATAGGATTTGCCAGCTCTAGATTGAAACACGATGGAAAATCAGAAGACAATATTTATTTGCACGATTTGTGACAAGGAATTCATGTTCGAAACCGAGCTTAAAACTCACCAGAGAATCCACAGGAGTACAAAGTTCCTCTGCAAGTTCTGTGACAAAGTCTATTTCACAAAACGAGGACTTTCGAATCATCAGCGACTCCACACCGTGGACCAGTTCCAATGTAAATCCTGTCCCAATTCCTACACAAACAAATGGAATCTCATTGAACATGAGCGACTTCACACTGGCAAATTCCTGGAATGCACTTCATGTGAGAAATCCTACACAACTAAAACGGGATTAAAAAAGCACATGGAAATACACACCGTCCTTGATAGGCCATTGAAATGCACACTCTGTCCCAAGTCATTTCGAAATCGGCCTTTTCTAAAAGCACATCAGTACGTGCATACAAAAAACACGCCAAAACCATTTAAATGCGACTTCCCCTCCTGCCAAAAAGCATTTAGATCAAGGCCTAAACTCTTAGATCACTCGGGACTCCATTCCACTGTCAAAAAATTTTCTTGTACCCTTTGTGACCGCAAATTTCAATGTGAAAGTTACTTGAAACTTCATATCAAAAGCAATCATTCCGATTCGAAGCCAAAGTGTCCATTTTGCGGAGGGTCATTTTCCACGCCAAACGGTCTTGAACGACACATCCGGATTCATACCAAGGAGAAGCCGTACAGATGTGCAGTTTGTTCACAGCAGTTTAAGGAAGCAATAAATCTTTTAATTCATCAGGACAGGGAGGGACATGGCTTAAAATCAGCAAGAATATCCTTCAAGTGTCACCTTTGCTTCAGATCCTATTCCAGGGACTACACTCTGCACAACCATATCCGAACAGTTCATCAACAAAACCATAAAATTCACATTTGCTCAGTTTGTGGGCAATCGTTTAGTGCTAAAGGCAATCTGACAGTTCATCTCAGGATTCATGATCCCTTAAGGGCTCGGTCTCATCACTGCATCATTTGTCAGGACGGATTTTACAATCGTCGGGATTTGAAGGAACATTTGAAGGCTCATTTGCAGGAGAAGGGCTTTAGTTGCTATTTTTGCAACAAAGGGTTTACTGGGAGCGAGCGTCATAGGTCACACTTGAAGGTGCATACGATGGAAATGCCGTATCATTGTCAACTTTGCAATAAGGAGGTGTCAACCTCTCATCGATTGCAAGAGCATCAACAAACACATACTGAAACGGCAAAACGGATGACATTTTACTGTTATTTTTGTCACGGATCATTTTATCAGAAATATAGCATGATTCGCCATCTAATGCTGACGCATTTGAAGGAATTCCATTGGAGAAACTGTGAATTATGTAAAAGATCTTACAGAAATTTAAAAAGGCACGTTGAAACGATGCATTAAAAAGTTAGGAACTGTTGACTGTAAGTTGGAGATTGGCCGCTTGTTTGAATAGAATCGGATCTAATTTAAAAAATCTTCTTAATTGAGTGAATTTTTAAATAGTTGGGAGAACTTACGATATTCAATTGGATGATTTAAATTACTGTTAATACTGTCATTACCGGATACGAGAAATACATAATTAGCTATTACTGTTCAGAGTTTTGTACAAATTAAGTGGAAAGGAAGTGGTTAGTCATCTTATTCGTCTAAATACGAGGGACAGGGAGGTATTTTATCTTATACCATAGTTTACTTATTTTGTGAATTTAACATTATTTCTTTTCAACTTTCGATAAATTATTATTTTATTTTATGCATTAAAGATTGTTTTTAAAATGCAACCTTTCATACTTCACCTAAAATCATATAGAATTACACAAAATTACTCGTCCAGTTCCAGGCACAACAAAGATAATTGACTCTACAAATGGTTATTGTTGCTGTTGGAGCGGGTTTCAGCTTCGGATAAAATGAATAAAATTGGATGAAACCATTCACTAACGCTTCACAATCCACAAGTACATTACTTCCCTTTTAAGTTCGAGTTGACAAAGACTGTTTAGTCATATATGATATAGATATTTATGATATTACTACAAATTCATGTCATAAGTTAGTAGCTGCTATACCTTCTAAACGAACCAAAAGTTCTCGTCATAAGGGTATATCTACCTATCATAAATATACAAGATAAGAAAACATTGAAACTTGGATCTGTAAATCTTGAAGGCCCTTATACATATAAATAATTATATAATGCTTGACTTAACTCAAACAACAAAAATTACAGATAGTTTTAGTTATAGAATACTATAATTCAAAGCCACCTCTTTTAGACCTTTTTCCTGGAAATGCTGAACCTTTTTGAGATTCTCAGGCAAAGAATCAAATCAACTAACATTTGAGTAATCCTGTTCAATATTCTAGAGACATCCTTCCGAATTATTCATTTACATCCTCCCGAACCGAAGCTTCAGTTTCAGTTTCACTCAAATCTTCATTCTGTAATTGATTCTCAAACTATCAATATACAGTTACACATTTATTAATGTGAGTTAAAAACAATATTATTTCAGTAAATGTTGGGATCTGTAAATACTAAAACACGGATCTAACAATGCAAGAGCGTTAAATAATTTCAAAATAGGTTGGTCGTCCATCAGTGCGTTTAGCCAAACCGGATATTCAATTCCAGCAGCTGCTGATATTAAAAAGATCCATATAAATATCAAAAGAACATCATATAAAATTATTTCAGTTTTAGCCAATTTACGTATTTCAGTTTCGATCTCATTCGTAACTTTACAGGACATGGACAAGGGCCCAATTCTTGATTGATGCAAAATGAAAAGACAAAAATTTGAGTGTACAGTCTGCGACAAACAATTCAAGTTAAACTCCACCCTAAAAATTCATCAGACTCTCCACGTCCAGACCCAGGCCCGTAAGATGTTCAATTGTGAATTCTGTCCCAAAACCTATTCATTGAAACGAACGCTTTCAGAACATCAGCGAGTTCACACTGGGAAATTGTTAAAGTGCACTTTGTGCGAAAAATCGTACCATACCTTGAGTGGATTAAACTACCACAAAGAAATTCACCTTGCCCTTGCTAAGTCATTTAAATGCAAACTCTGTACCCAGTGTTTTCGAAACCGATGTTTGTTGAACAAACATCGGTACGTCCATTCAAAAGACCGAAAGTTCAAATGTGACTTTCCCCTCTGCCAAAAATCGTTTAGGTCAAAAAGCAGACTTTTAGATCATTCAGGGCTCCATTCCGGAAGCAAGAAATTTTGTGCACACTTTGTGATAAAAAATTCCAATGTGAAAGTTACATGAAAATCCATGTTAAAGCCAATCACTCCGACTCAGGCCCGATGTGCCTGTTTTGCGGACGGAGATTTTCAAGACAGAAAGGCCTTGAAGAGCACATCCGGATTCACACAAAGGAGAAGCCGTATAAATGTCAAGTCTGTCATCAGCGTTTTATGTATCAGGGCCAACTTCCTCATCATCAGAGGTCAAAGGGCCATGGTTCAGTAACAAAATTAGCCTTCAAGTGTCAGCTCTGCCCCCGACGTTTTTATAGGGACCACAGCCTTGACTGGCATATCAAAACCGTTCATCAACAGGGTCTCGTCAATAGCCACATTTGCTCGATTTGTGGGAAATCGTTCTTAAATAAACTAACTCTGGCACGGCATGTTCAGAGACATGATCCCGATAGGACTCTGTCTCATTGCATCTTTTGTCAGAAGGGATTCGTGTTACGTCAGGAGCTGAAGGAGCACTTGAGGACTCATGTTCAGGAGAAGTCGTTTATCTGCTATTTTTGCAACAAAGCGTTTGTATCCAGTTCAGGACAAAGAAATCATTTGAGAGTTCACACGATGGAAAAGCCGTTCCAGTGTCAAATCTGTGGGAAGGAACTGGGAAGCCCAAGAGCACTACAAAAACATCAAAAATTACATGCTCCAACTCCAATGAGGACAAAACTGAACTGCTACTTCTGTCGCCGATCATTCTATTCTCGGGTTGGCTTGTATCGGCACACAAGAATCCACTGTAATGAGTTCCATTACAGTAACTGTAACTGTGAAATATGTAAAACTAATCTCACAAAACGTATGCGGATTTTAAAAAAACGTGAGGATAAAAGGTCTAATAAAAAGTACGGATAAGGTATTTCTGCAAATTGCAATTCCTCATGGTGGATCGTATTTGGTATTTGATATTCGAAAGTATCCCAGTCGCTCCGTATTTTTGTTCTAGTTTTGTGAACTCTCAAGAGTTTTGTTGTAAATCTAAACACAATAAAATTTAAATAAAAATTACAATAAAAATAGTAATGTAGGGCTGCTATTGCAATAGATTATGACGGTACAGCCCTTGACCTTTGCCCTACGCGGTCCCCAAATGAACTCAGCCTCCGCTGCAAAGTCATAAATGGTTTCCCGAAAAAACCAATTCGAAATATCAAACCCTTCGAAAGTTAGAGCACGAACGGACGCGGACGGTCAAATTAAATTCATAAAAGGGTTTCAACTTTCACCCTTTAATAATCAACTTTTAAAATTTTAAACTGTAAAGCCAACATTCCATGATCTCTAGTTCAATTAAGAAAAATAAATATTTTTTTTGTCTAACAATCTAATCGTCTCTGCAGAGGGTATTATTGTACATATAGGGTTGAATATTAGTTTCGAAATAAATGAATATCTGTGATGATCCGATTTACACATTCAACATTACTTTACTTTCGAAGTCCATTACTTTAAAAAAAAATACCTATCTATTAACTATATACAAGGTGAAAAAACTCAAACTTGCATCTATACTTAATTCTTTCTCTCCTATTATTTCATTTCTTTCATCAGCTCAGTCGAGTCCTCAGTCACTATCATATACTTCTATGGTCACTATATAGTACTTTGAATATATTATTATTATGACTTATTAAATAAATGTATAGGAACGCTACAATTCGATTCGGTTTTTTATTCGATTTCAAACAAAGGTACAAAAGGTGATTCCCAATTTCTGCATACATACTGTATTATTCAGTGTCACAAATGAGTGAATGTTGAACTTATTTATTTTAAATTTTAACTGTTGAATTAATTAATTTTTCCTACATCCTGGTTTTTCATAATGATAATGCAGTCTCCAATATTTGATTGTATGTGGTTCTAGAAGTACTCTATTCATTGGATAACAAAATTCCTGCTTTCAATATATTTTTAAAGGGTCTTGTCGACAAGGTCCAGAGAAGTTAAGGATCCGATCACCAGCTTAGTTTTGTCGACATCGGCAGCTTTTGCCAACAATGACGAAGCTTTTGCTGAGTATTTCTCGATTGGCAGGAGGGTGGTTAAATAGTTGACAGTGTCATCCATGAGTTCAAAGGAGTTGAAATGATCGTCAAAGTAAGCGATGACGTTGAGTGGGATGATTTTCTCAGCAGTGTCGTACCAACCGAGTCGAATCATTCGGTCGATAATTCGTATGACTTGATATCGTTCTTTTAAAACGTCTTCAACATCAAACTCCGTCGATTTACTTTCACTCTGAGGCTCCGCAGGAGCAATGAATTCATATACGAACTCTTTCACCCGTGTTTCCAAAGCGTCAGAACCAACGGAGTAAGACAGGATTTGTAGGAGCTCCACACGTTGGTTACCGTACAATTTGCTGATATTTTGTCCGAGGCAGGATTCGGCTATGGATTTCAAAATCAATGGATCTTCAACGCAATTCCGAACGAGCAGCTCTGAAACAATTCGCCACGTCTTCATCTCCTGAGGGAACTGGATTTGTTGAAGAAGAGGGACGAGAATGCAAGGGGCATAGACGCTTCGGCTCGTAGAAGCGTCCATGCTAAAGAGAAGCTGATAAACTTCGTCGGGGACTTTACCCTCAATTCGGGATTTCAGTTCTTCTCCAAGAGCAGATTCGACAGATCTTACCGTCTCGAGAATATCTGGATGAAGTTCTGGTTTTGAGTTAAGAGACCAAATCATTTGACCCAACCCATTTGCCATTTGCAGGAAGAGCTGGAATGAGTCCTGAGACCGGACCACATATTCAAGGGCTCTGAGAGCAATGCAATTGATTTGTGGGCTGGAATAGTCTACCACAATGCTCATTTTATCGTCGGCAGATAATTTAGCCAGAAGCTCCGTTTCCGCCGTTTTAACAGCTGGATCGTCTCCTTGAGTTGCAAAAAATTGGCTGATGAAGAAACGAACTCGATTTTGTTCGCTAAACGGTGCTGAGTAAATTACACGGTCCATCTTCTTCGTGGACATGGTTTTCTGTCGAAGACGTTCTTGTTCCCGTCGTCTCTCTTCTTCCCTTTCCAGCTCTTCCTCGAACTCCCTCCTACGCTCTTCCCGTTCAGCTCTTTCGACAGCTTCTTCTATTTCCCTCGCTCTTCTTTCCCGATCAGCTTCTTCCTCTGCTTCTTTCGCTTTGCGAGCTTCCTCTGCTTTTCGGGCTTCCTCTGATTTGCGAGCTTCCTCTGATTTGCGAGCTTCCTCTGCTTTGCGAGCTTCCTCTGCTTTTCGGGCTTCCTCTGCTCTGCGAGCTTCCTCTGCTTTTCGGGCTTCCTCAGCTTTACGAGCTTCCTCTGCTTTACGAGCTTCTTCTGCTTTGCGAGCTTCTTCTGCTTTTCGGGCTTCCTCTGCTTTGCGAGCTTCCTCTGCTTTACGAGCTTCTTCTGCTTTGCGAGCTTCTTCTTCTTTACGAGCTTCTTCTGCTTTGCCAGCTTCTTCGGCCCTCCGGGCTTCTTCAGCTAGTCGGGCTTCTTCAGCTTTTTTTCGAGCTTCTTCCAAAGCTCGTCGCTCCTCTTCTTCACGGCGCTCTTCTTCGGCGAATAAGCCCGTGTTGTCCGTCGTCCAGGGATAAAATACTCCACTTGGATCTTCAACGCTGAATCCATATCCATATTTTTGTTTTTTGACACCGTCACGGCGAATTATCCAGGAATGGTCACCCCCGCTTTTGTAAGTAACTTGCTTCCACAACCGGTCCCGGTTGTCCTTTACCATCACTTGGATTTCGGTGATAGGCATGAGGGAAACCAATTCTTTGGTTTCTCCATAATTGAGTTGACCCTCACTGAGCAGATTTGAAACCGCAGAATCTGAGCTCCGAGATTGAATTAATGTTTTGTCGTGTGTACTGTTGTACATGTGAATACTTGAGGTCTGCCCCATGATGATTTGCTTCTGCTCTGCCTGTAATTCATAACAATGGCTCATTATTGTTGTAGTAAAATTGAACAATGACAAAATTCTGGAACTAATCCAAAAGCTACGGTCAACGGTGTTGTCGACAGTACGATGGTATTATTTTAAGGAATTCAGATAAGATTCACTAAAATCTCTTTGCTTTATGAAATGGTTTGATCGAGTGCAACTTGTGCCTTCATTTTAGAGAGACAATATAAAGATAAGTTGAGCTTAACCCATAGAACTACTTTATTTCTAAGGCTAAAACAGATTATATTATTCAAAAATATACACAGTCAAACATACTGGGACTATAATAGTAGGCCCATCCACGTCAATCCATAAATTGAAAATGTAATATTATATTTTATATAATGCATAAAATTTAATTTATTTTTGATAAATTAAAAATGGTCCTAAACACCGCCCCTCTCAATACTAACTTCAGTATCTATATGGAATCAGCCAATTCTTTTCAAAAAGTTTAGTCCTTCGTCTAGTTCGCCTTTACGGACTAGAGAGACAGACGGACGGACACTTTGTCATACGCATAATGTTTCTACGATATAATATAACGAATCTGAAAGTACTGACCCTGATGCGATGTCCGAAGATGATGAAAAAACTGCCGGTTTTTGGGAGATTGACTGGAAAATATTAAAAAACTACTGGAAAATTTCGAGAAAGATCTTGTGAACGTGAAGTACTGCAGTGCCTAGAGAAGACTGACTTACAACTTAAAACTAACCCAACCCAAGGACTATAGTCATAGTCACAACCTCATATACATTGTAATTTATGTTTTTTGATATATTAATAGTTTACTATAGGTTAAGTTCAAGGCTCGATCCCCTCCGTTTTTATAACTCAAACTAATCCTAATAGTTCCTATAGCTTCTGGTTTCCTTGAATCCTGTGATGACCCTTGTTTGTAAGGTTTGATAGTTGCTATATAGTGAATGCAGTTTAAGAGGATTCTATAATTACTTGTAGTTACTTAAGGGTTTACAGATTAGAAAAGAAAACTGTTCATCCACCCATCCATTCAAGTGCAAAATATACCAAATATCCAGTTATCAATACGTGACTGTATATAACTATTTATTTTAATGTTCCTTAACTAATTCTTTAAATAATATACCCGTCCCTACTTATTTTAGTTAGCAAGTTGGAACCAATTCCCTTGATTAGTTTGATTGATCAGGAATAGGATATAAGGAATAGTAAAGTCAATGTCCTGATCTGATAGTAATATCGTTCTGTACTAAATAATGTGAATTAAAATTTGCAGACCATTATATCATGGACCTTTCTTACGTCCCATCCCAACCATTTTATCTGGACCATTTTGTCACCGCATCGAACAGACGGGCAGGAAAACATCATATCATACGCATAATGCATTTATTTACGATACCATATAATATATTAGAGATTAAAGCTGCCCCGTTCAAACCTTTTCCCCAAAGGAAGAAAGTTTCCCCTTTGCTTTAGTTTAGAAACTCAATCAGTTTAAAGAGATGGAATATATGAAAACACACCTTTTGAGTATTTTGAATATTTTCTGAGCTGTCCATCCAAATTCTTAACAATCAGTTCACAGCAACCTTTCTAAAGCTTCAGTCTGATTTAAGTGGTAAATGTGGAAATCCCATAATTTATTCCCCAAATACAATACTAAACTATCTATACTACCAAAAATAATTTCAGTTTGAACACGGGTCGAAAACCCCCGAAAATCTTGCTTTAGTTACTATTTCAGCGAGTCAGATTAAACTAAGACATTTTTATTCAATCAGCGAGAGATTAAAAAAAATTTAGAGCAATTAAATCAAAAGAAAAATTAAAAAAATCGTGAAAGTGTGAGCTCAAAACTTTAAAATTCCTGTTTTGATTTAAAAATAACAGTACCAGAATTCGGATCACCCGACACTCCCATTATTTGCAAAATAATGTCGAAAGGGGAATGAAGTGACATTTCCTGATTGATACAAAATGAAAAGACAAAAGTCAAAACCCATTTCCTGTACAGTTTGTGACAAGCAATTTAGGTGCAATAGTGAACTTGTAGCTCATCAAAGGGTGCACACTGGTGAAAGGTTTCTCTGCAAGTCCTGTCCCAAATCCTACACAATAAATAGACATCTGATTGATCATGAGCGAGTTCACACGGGCTTAATGTTCCAGTGTCCTTCTTGCGAGAAAGCGTACACAACGCAAAAACGATTAAAATACCACATGGAAGTCCACGAGGTGCTAGACAAGCCATTTAAATGCCAACTCTGTCCCAAGTCATTTCGAAACAAGGTTTTATTAAAACGTCACAAGTACGTTCATACAAAAGACCTCCCAATCAAATGCGACTTTCCCCTCTGCCCAAAATCATTTCGGACAAGAGCTGAGCTTCTTTATCACTCTGGACTCCATTCCACAGTCAAAAAATTCTGCTGTACATTATGTAATAGCACATTCCAATGTGAAAATTACTTAAATAAGCACATCGAGAAGAATCACTCTGATTCCAAGCCCGATTGTCCATTTTGTAGAAAAACATTCGCAACGCAGCGTTCTCTTGAACGACACGTCCGGATTCACACGAAGGAGAAGCCTTTCAAATGTGAACGCTGCCCCCAGCGTTTTATCGATTACAGAGAACTCAGAACTCATGAGGACAGAGAAGGCCATCAGAACCACAGCTCTTGTGAACTTCACAATCAAAAGAATCACATTTGTCCGATCTGTGGAAAATCATTCCTTAAAAAAATATATCTGTCAAAGCATTTCAAGCGACATGATCCCGTCAAGGCTCATCTGTGCATAATTTGCCAGAAGGCATTTATTACCCGTCCTGACTTGAACATGCATCTGAGGACTCATCTTCAGGAGAAACCGTTCATCTGCTATTTTTGCAAACGAGAGTTTATTCGGAGCTTTGGCCTAAGAAAACATTTAGCAGTTCATACGAGGGAAAAGCCGTACCAATGTCAACTCTGTAAGAGGGAACTGACGAGCGCTTTGTATTTGCGAAATCATGAACGTTCGCACGCTAAAACGGAAACCCTGAACATAAGTTTAAGCAACTGCTATTTTTGTCTTCGAACATTTTGTAAAGAGGACAGCATGTTTCGACACATGAGGGAAATCCATCTGAAAGAACACAAATAGAGGACTGTAGGATTTGCACAAAATCCTTTAAAACTTCATCTGATTTAATATTGTAAACTCCTAATACAAGTAATTGTAATTTGTAATACAAAAATTATATGAGACAAAAGCTCCTGTTTAAGCAAGACCTCTATCATTGTGTTTATAATTTCTTAAACTATATTTTGTACGTATCGCATAGATTATAGTTTTATTAGAGGATTGATATGCTTGGATTTTTGGTCAATATTATTGTGGAATACGATCTTCAACTCAGTGCACATCCGATATGAATATGAATGAATCAATAAGATACATGTTAAAAGTCATCTTTATCTCCTCATAAAACTCATCGTGTTTTAGCATTTAATGAGCAGCACTCAATTAAAAGTCAAGAGCTGATACATTCATAATCAGAATATTTGTTTTCATTCCTCATTTTCGTTTAGTTTGAACTTACTTGACACTTTGGCTCTAATCTAATTTATACGCATCATTACTAATAGTGATAAGTAAGGAAAGTAAATGTATTTCATGCTTTTTTAATCATAATTTACGGTCTATCGATATGGAAATTTAAGAATGTATTTTGTGAAATAAACTGTCATAACCTCATTAACTGTTAGATGCAGTTAGGAATAATTATTGAGCAGGTGCTGTCATTGATTATTTGTTGTTCATGTTGTAAGAGTTGTAAAAAATGCAATGTGGACTAAATAAGTGTAAGGTACTGTCTACCTGGATGACCTTGACTTGTTAACTGATGTTCAATTTCTTCCAGTTTAGAGTCTAGACATTATAATAATAAGCGATATATAAATGGTCTCACTAAACTCAGGCGGACTAAAGAATGATTGACAGACGGGTTTAGCTATGTTATATAGAATACTGAAATATTTACCAACCTTTTCTAAAAATCAGGAACCCGTTTTTAAGGTTCAAGTTCAAGTAAAAATTAAAAAGAGAATATTTGACTCTTATCCGAGAAGGATGCCAAAGCAGTTGGAGTCCAGTCTCCATTCAGCAATTTACTCTCAAACTATCCTACTTCAGTAAATTATTAAAAAATATTATTCCAGTTACAAGATTTCTTAACGTTCAGGCCGAAAGAATGGATAATTCTATATAAAAAGAGAACGGTTAAAATCGTGGAAAATCAAGTTCAAAATTAAGTCTTTCTGGATACCAGATCAGATTAGCAGAATTTTTATAGTCGTGTGTTCACAGAAATAGTAGTAAATACATCTGATAGCTTCTGCAACTACCGATAACAAAGACTAAACTCTAGCAACAAGATTTGATTGAAGCGATGGGACCTCAGGCAAAATTTCATTGTACAGTTTGTGACAAACAATTTCGGTTCAATTACCAGATAAAATCTCACCAGAAACTCATGCACGGAGGTGAAGGCCGTGAAAAATTCAACTGCAAACTCTGTTCCAAATCGTATTTAAAAAAAATATCACTTCTGGCTCATCAGCGACTTCACACCGGCAAATTGTTCAAGTGCACTTCATGCAAAAAAGCATACACAACTAAGAGTGGGCTAAAAATCCACTCCGAACTTCATCGGGTTAACAATAAGCCATTTAAATGCAAACTCTGTTCCTTGTCATTTCGAACTAAAGATAATTTGAGAAATCATCAATACGTCCATACAAAAGACCGTCCCAGGCCTTACAAATGTGACCTTCCCCTCTGCGGGAAGACATTTAGCATGAAAGCTGATCTGCTAAATCACTTGGGGGGAACCCATTCCGAAATTAAGAAATTTTCTTGTCGATTATGTGATAAAAAATTCCAATCTGAAAGTTACTTGAAAACCCACACCAGAAGCAATCACTCCGATTCCAAGCCAAAGTGCCTATTTTGTGGAGCAAGATTGGCAACGAATGCCTCTATTGAGGCTCACATCCGGATTCATACGAAGGAGAAACCGTACGAATGTGAACGCTGCAATCAGCGTTTTATCACTCTGAGTCAACTCATAATTCATCAGGACCGGAAGGGACATCGGCCAGCTTCTCAGGCAAAGATTTTGTTAAAGTGCCAGCTCTGCTTTAAATCTTTTGTTACTGACTTGAACCTTGATCGTCACATCAAAACTGTTCATCAACGAAAGATTGTCTATTCCAACTGCTCGATTTGTGGGAAATCGATCGGTGGAAAATGGAACCTGGCTCTGCACCTCAAGACACATGATCCACTAAGGCCCAGACCATTTCATTGTATGATTTGTGGGAAACAATTTCATAATCGTCACGAATTGAATCGTGATTTGAGGGTTCATCTTCAGGAGAAGCCATTCAAGTGCTATTTTTGCAATAAAAGTTTTACATGCTGTGCAGGTCAAATCAGTCACGTGAGAGTTCATACGAGGGAATATCCGTTCTGGTGTTCAATCTGTGAGAAGGAACTGTCAACCCGAACTGGACTACGAAATCATGAGAACGCAAGTCATGCTGAAACTGACACCAGGAAGAAACTTAACTGTTACTTTTGTAACGGATTATTTTCGACTCGGAGCTTGTTTCAACATATCAAAACTCAACATTGTAATGACTTTCAATATACTAACTGTAAATTATGCTCAAAATCTTACAAAAATGCAGGTCATTTCAAAAAACATGTTAAAAAATTTCATTAAAACTTGTGTAGTAGGCAGTTTCTAAAAGTATTTATTTTGTATTTAAATGTCAAATAAATTAAGTTCCTAAAATATATTTCTGGTACTTCGAAACTTGCTGACGGATTTACTAACAATGAAAATAACTAACGGGGGTTAACCCACCTCTTTCAGACCTTTTCTCAAATTCATTTATAGAAATTCAGTTTAAAAATAGAACCAATCATGGTAAAGTCTAGGTCTACCTTTTGAATTTTTTTGAATATTTTCTGAGCTGCCAATTCAAAATATCCAAATTCTTAATTCACAACAACCCCTCTTAAGCTTCGGTCTCACTCAAGAGTACTACAAATTAAAATTGTAAAGGGTAAATTACTATTCATGTGAAGCCATTTAGATGCTATTTTTGTAAGCGAGGATTCATTGGGAACGGAGACCTAATAAAACATTTGATGATTCATACGAGGGATAAGCCGTACCAGTGTCGACTCTGCAAGAAGGAACTGACTACCGCTTTTTATTTGCGAAATCATGAACTGCTGTATCTATATCATGCTGTATAACGGTGGATTTTCCACAAACTCTTTCAAAAAAGAATCTAGTTAAATATAGCATATTCAAAAGGTACATGATAAAATACGCGAGGGAAGGCACTATTCCTACTCTTATTTATTGATGTATTTTCTTATATGTAGATTTATGATTATTACTAGGCAGAAGGCAGCCCCAGGCCCGTTAAGGGCCTTATGATAACGTCATGAATAAAATGATATAATTAACATCTAATTTAAAAACTTAAAAGGCCTAATTTCTGTTTAACATGAATCGCACGAAACCTTAAATCTCACAAAACCATTAAAATAATCAACTTTAAAACTGGGGCATAATTGTTAAACCAATTACTTCAATCTTTCACATCCTGAATAATTCCCCCCGATCTTGACTGGAACATTGATAAATGTACGGACTTTTAGAAAGATTAAATGCAAAAATATTAATTCAATCTCAAATATAAACCACAATTTGATCAGTCATTTGAGAACTCAGCTTCAGGAGAAGAACTGCAACTGTTTTTGTTTGCGAAAAACGGTTTACTTCCTGTTCAGGTCAAAGAAATCATTTGAGATTCCACACGAGGGAAAGTAAGTCCCTTCCGGTGTTCAGACTGTAAGATGGAAGTTAAAACCCGAACTGTATTGCAAGAATATGCACGGACAGACATACTGACAAAACTAAAACGAGAATAACACTTATCTGGTAGACTTTTATCATATATCATTTAGTAGTCGGTCTGCTCTGTATCAACATCTCCGAAAGCTACACTGTAATGACTTTTATTACTGTAAATGTAAACTGTGCAAATTTTTTTTTTGAAATTGTCGTCTGATTTAAAAAATCATGTGGAAAGGGTTTATTAAAAATGATTTCCGGATGTTTGTGTACCGTGATTTGGATCCCTGTCCATGATGTGGCCCTTAATATTTTAATTGAAATAAAAATAAATTAATCCTTTACTCATTTTTTTTTGTTGAAGTCATCAATTCCAATCTCTTTTATTTAATATACCGAATATGACGCTCATTAACTTTTGTCTTTGTCACCGATTTCTCATATAATAAACCGTTGCAAACGCACATACGAAAGAGGTGAAACCTCTCCGATACACGAACGATTTAAACAGAGGTTAACTTCACGTGATACATGTTGTACAAGTACCCGTTGTACATGCTGTACAAGTACCCGTTGTACATGTTGTACAAGTACCCGTTGTACATGTTGTACAAGTACCCATTGTACATGTTGTACAAGTACACGCTGTACATGTTGTACAAGTACCCGTTGTGCATGTACCCATTGTACATGTTGTACAAGTACACGCTGTACATGTTGTACAAGTACATAAAAACGTACCAATTGCCCCGTGGGGCGCGCCACGGGGCGAGTTGGGGTGATCCAGTATGTGTTTACACATTGCACGGTATGTGGCTACAATAAAGCATTTAAATCTCATTTTGCCCCTAAATGCCCCGTGGGGCGCGCCCCGGGGCGAGTTGGGGTGATCCAGTATGTGTTTACACATTGCACGGTATGTGGCTACAATATAGCGTTGAAATCTCATTTTGCCCCAAAATGCCCCGTGGGGCGCGCCCCGGGGCGAGTTGGGGTGATTCCCTATGTGTTTACACATTGCACGGTATGTGGCTACAATATAGCATTGAAATCTCATTTTGCCCCTAATTGCCCCGTGGGGCGCACCCCGGGGAGAGTGGGGGTGGTCCCGTATGTGTGTACAACATTGCATTGTATGTGGCTACAACATAGCATTGAAATCTCATTTTGCCCCAAAATGCCCCGTGAGGCGCGCCCCGGGGCGAGTGGGGGTGGTCCCGTATGTGTGTACAACATTGCACTGTATGTGGCTACAACGTAGCATTGAAATCTTATTTTGCCCCAAAATGCCCCTTGGGGCGCGCCCCGGGGCGAGTGGGGGTGGTCCCGTATGTGTGTGCACGGTTACACGATTCATGTATATAAATATTTACATGTGGCATGAAGGTATTGTATATAGAAGCATGTAAATCTATTGTAGTGTGTGGTGGTGGTGGTTGTTCCGCATTGGGGTAGATGGGCAAACTCCAGGGGGTGTGGTCGTTTTCGCCCAACTTCGAACTCTCTCTGCGTATGGATACCAGGAACATGTATTCGAAAACAAAATTTAAAAAACTTCAACCGTTCGCGAGTTATCGTCGACGACGACAGACGGACGGATGGACGGACGGACAGACGGACAAGATCTTTTGAATAAGAGGTTTCACCTCTTAATAATAATATATCATAGACATAGTAATATTTATTGTGCAGATGCGGTTCCTTAATTTTTGTTCTTTCTGGCGGATTTGTAAAACGAGGGAGGGTAGACTAAATGGAAGGTGCTTTCTAGCTGGATGACCTTCCCTTATAACGGGATTAGATGTTCCACCTGTGCTTTTCATTCCTCAAGTCAAGACACACGCAAAGTCCGTTCAGTCCCCAACCCCTCAATCGGTTCCTCAAAAAACTATTATTTATCATGTGCTAATTCAACCTAAAAGACTCAATCCATATTAAAATAAACCGATATAACGGGTGTAACCAGGTGTTGAAAACATCAGGTTTTGCATCCTGGTGTCAGTGGGAGTTGTCCCGTATGCGTCAATGATGTTGTATTTCACATGCGAATCATTTAAAACCCATATCTCAATTTCCATAAAAAGCCCGTGTTTGGCACCCTGGTATTAGTGGGAGTGTTCCTATATACGTCAATGATGCTCTATTTCACATGGGAATCATTTAAAACCCATATCTCAGTTTACCCAAAAAGCCCCGGTTTCCACCTTGAAGTGTAGCTTCACGGGGTTATCATGTGTAGATGATAGACATAGAGTTTACTTTACTTTAAACTACCTAAGCGGCAGTTTCAAAATATGTAAGCGTTGTCTATTAATTTAATGGTTTTTGTGAGGGGTTTAATTGATGGGGGACAGGGGGTGTGACCGATTCGACCCAAGTTCGAACTTAGCCTCCGTTATGACCCAAGGAACAAGTATACAAAATTTGGTGATCGTAGGTCAAGACGTTCTCCAGTTATCCCACCGACAGACGGACAGACGGACCGGCCATATACGCTACTTCACAGAATATATGTATATATTCTGTGAAAAAATATGACTAATGTGTCAGGGTATGACCATATTGCTCGGAATGTGGTACTAAAGTGTCAGGATGTCGGTACTGCTCAGGATATGGCACAAATACGCCAGTGCATTACGCTATTTATCGTTGAACCAATGTCAGTGATGGTTCCTCTACGATATTCAGTCCAGTAGTTTAGACTTTACCGTGCTGGAGGACGGTAAAATTTTACCTTTCTACCGAACGGTATTTTGTGTTTACGGTTGTGCAGCAAGGTAAAACGACTGATTTACCTTTGAGCAGGACGGTAAATGTGATTTTTTGAAGTTTTTTGTAGTTTTTGGCTACGCCGGACTTCAGCTTTGAACGCCGGATAAAATAAGTAGTTCCATTGGAAAGATCGTTAAATTTTACATAAGAAAATATCGCGGTGGCTCGCCAGCAATCGCGGCGCGGCCACATCAGCATTTTAAAGAAAGTAACTTTTTTTAGCCGAAGAATACTGAACTAAAGGGCCTATCGTAAGCTAACGTGCCAGTTAGGTTGAGAAACAAACCCATCTCTTCTACTTCAAAATATGAAAAATATGACCCTCGACTTTCAGAATCACTATTATTGCACTACGAATATCAATATGACGTAGTAGACAGGGCCGAAGCTCAGAATAAATAAGAATATGTTATAGTTTATGCTTTAATACAATTCGTTTTAAATCTTTAATTAAAGTTAAAGGTACGAAGTTTCAAAACCACAATTGGAACTACAGGTTCAGCTTTTGAACCCTCAATCAAGACAGTGATACTTTTTTATGAACTTTCGACCTTTGCATTTCATTATTAAAGGGTGAAACCCCTTAATGTGATCACCTTGTCTGTCTGTCTGTCCGTCCGTCCTTCCGTTTACGCTCTAACTTTCGAACGGTTAAAGTTTTTTGAAAACGGTTTTCGGATTTGAAACATACATTTACTTGGCTTTAAGCCAAATAGAAATTCGAAATAGTCGCTCACACCCCCTGACCCCAAAAAATTTAAACTCGAAAATGTCTATACCAAATGACTTCTACGTGTCAGTAAGGATAGTTATTCGTGTAAATATTTAAAAGTGTAACGTTTTGATTTCACCACTTTTTTACGTGTCGTTTGTAACGATTTTTAAGTGGTGAAACCCCCTTGTCTGTCTGTCTGTCCGTTTACGCTCTAACTTATGAACGGTTGCAGTTTTTAAAAATCGGTTTTCGGATATCAAACCAGCATATGCTTTTACATAAATGGAATATATTTTTTAAAATTTGGTCACACTCCCTGCTGACCCCCCAAAATGTTAAATTTCCAAAAAGTTGACTCCTATATACGTATCCAACAACGAAAAGATTGTTCGGAAGTGACAATCACTCATGTTCACACCCACTAACACTAGGAGGTGTGGCCGCGCATAATGGCGCAAGTGCGATTTTGCAGTTTGTCGTGTGGTTTCACCCCTTCTTTATGTGCGGTTGCAACGGTTTAGGAGGTGAAACATCACTCTTATAGCGAAGATCGTGTCTGTCCGTCCGTTTGCGCTCTAACTCTCGAACGGATAAACATTTTAATTTTTTTTTGAAAGTTTGTTTTATGCATCCAGACACACGTGAAGTTCGAATGTGAGCCAAATGAACCTACCCCAATGTTAAAAAACCACCACCACCACCCTTCTCAAACCGACTCTCAATGTATCGAGCAAGGAGGTTTATGTCTTATTTCGCGTGGTGTCACACCTTTTCGAAGTGCGTTTACAACGGTTTATCATGTATCGTAGATACATAATGCAAATGGTTCAGTGTCTGTCTGTCCGTCCGTCACCACGATAACTCGAGACGGCTTAACTTTTTGAAATTTTTATTTCGGTTATCTATTTAGGGCATACAAGCGGTGGTCAAGTTCGTTTGGGGACCGGGTAGGTCAAAGGTCAAGGGTCAACGTAGATTCAGTACGTCTATAAAAAAACGTTGATTCTTCTGTTTTAGAATTTTAACATTCTATATTTTCACACAAACTAAACTTCCCTGATAGCCATAGATAAAATTTATATTAACATTAGTTTATATATTCAAAACATTCTGTTAAAATTTAACTATTAAAGGTGCTGAAATGTGACCAAAATTTTGACCCAAGAATATTTCATTGCCTATTAACAAAATTTTGACCCAAGAATAATTCATTGCCTATTAACAAAATTTTGACCCAAGAATATTTCATTGCCTATTAACAAAATTTTGACCCAAGAATAATTCATTGCCCATTAACAAAATTTTGACCCAAGAATAATTCATTGCCTATTAACAAAATTTTGACCCAAGAATAATTCATTGCCCATCAACAAAATTTTGACCCAAGAATAATTCATTGCCCATTAACAAAATTTTGACCCAAGAATAATTCATTGCCTATTAACAAAATTTTGACCCAAGAATAATTCATTGCCCATTAACAAAATTTTGACCCAAGAATATTTCATTGCCCATTAACAAAATTTTGACCCAAGAATAATTCATTGCCCATTAACAACATTTTGACCCAAGAATAATTCATTGCCCATTAACAAAATTTTGACCCAAGAATAATTCATTGCCCATTAACAAAATTTTGACCCAAGAATAATTCATTGCCCATTAACAACATTTTGACCCAAGAATAATTCATTGCCCATTAACAAAATTTTGACCCAAGAATAATTCATTGCCCATTAACAAAATTTTGACCCAAGAATAATTCATTGCCCATTAACAAAATTTTGACCCAAGAATAATTCATTGCCCATTAACAAAATTTTGACCCAAGAATAATTCATTGCCTATTAACAAAATTTTGACCCAAGAATAATTCATTGCCCATTAACAAAATTTTGACCCAAGAATAATTCATTGCCCATTAACAAAATTTTGACCCAAGAATAATTCATTGCCTATTAACAAAATTTTGACCCAAGAATAATTCATTGCCCATTAACAAAATTTTGACCCAAGAATATTTCATTGCCCATTAACAAAATTTTGACCCAAGAATAATTCATTGCCCATTAACAACATTTTGACCCAAGAATAATTCATTGCCCATTAACAAAATTTTGACCCAAGAATAATTCATTGCCTATTAACAAAATTTTGACCCAAGAATAATTCATTGCCCATTAACAACATTTTGACCCAATAATAATTCATTGCCCATTAACAACATTTTGACCCAAGAATAATTCATTGCCCATTAACAAAATTTTGACCCAAGAATAATTCATTGCCCATTAACAAAATTTTGACCCAAGAATAATTCATTGCCTATTAACAAAATTTTGACCCAAGAATATTTCATTGCCCATTAACAAAATTTTGACCCAAGAATAATTCATTGCCCATTAACAAAATTTTGACCCAAGAATAATTCATTGCCCATTAACAAAATTTTGACCCAAGAATAATTCATTGCCCATTAACAAAATTTTGACCCAAGAATAATTCATTGCCCATTAACAACATTTTGACCCAAGAATAATTCATTGCCCATTAACAAAATTTTGACCCAAGAATAATTCATTGCCCATTAACAAAATTTTGACCCAAGAATAATTCATTGCCCATTAACAACATTTTGACCCAAGAATAATTCATTGCCCATTAACAAAATTTTGACCCAAGAATAATTCATTGCCCATTAACAAAATTTTGACCCAAGAATAATTCATTGCCCATTAACAAAATTTTGACCCAAGAATAATTCATTGCCCATTAACAAAATTTTGACCCAAGAATAATTCATTGCCTATTAACAAAATTTTGACCCAAGAATAATTCATTGCCCATTAACAAAATTTTGACCCAAGAATAATTCATTGCCCATTAGCAAAATTTTGACCCAAGAATAATTCATTGCCTATTAACAAAATTTTGACCCAAGAATAATTCATTGCCCATTAACAAAATTTTGACCCAAGAATATTTCATTGCCCATTAACAAAATTTTGACCCAAGAATAATTCATTGCCCATTAACAACATTTTGACCCAATAATAATTCATTGCCCATTAACAACATTTTGACCCAAGAATAATTCATTGCCCATTAACAAAATTTTGACCCAAGAATAATTCATTGCCCATTAACAAAATTTTGACCCAAGAATAATTCATTGCCTATTAACAAAATTTTGACCCAAGAATAATTCATTGCCCATTAGCAAAATTTTGACCCAAGAATAATTCATTGCCTATTAACAAAATTTTGACCCAAGAATAATTCATTGCCCATTAACAAAATTTTGACCCAAGAATATTTCATTGCCCATTAACAAAATTTTGACCCAAGAATAATTCATTGCCCATTAACAACATTTTGACCCAAGAATAATTCATTGCCCATTAACAAAATTTTGACCCAAGAATAATTCATTGCCCATTAACAAAATTTTGACCCAAGAATAATTCATTGCCTATTAACAAAATTTTGACCCAAGAATAATTCATTGCCCATTAACAAAATTTTGACCCAAGAATAATTCATTGCCCATTAACAAAATTTTGACCCAAGAATAATTCATTGCCCATTAACAAAATTTTGACCCAAGAATAATTCATTGCCCATTAACAACATTTTGACCCAAGAATAATTCATTGCCCATTAACAACATTTTGACCCAAGAATAATTCATTGCCCATTAACAAAATTTTGACCCAAGAATAATTCATTGCCCATTAACAAAATTTTGACCCAGGAATAATTCATTGCCCATTAACAAAATTTTGACCCAAGAATAATTCATTGCCCATTAACAAAATTTTGACCCAAGAATAATTCATTGCCCTTTAACAAAATTTTGACCCTCAGTCTTTTGAATGTTTAACATTAAAATGATGGCTATAAAAAATGGTAACCCCCTGTGGTTTATATATTTCAACAATTGAGTCAGACTGCCTTTACATACAATTTTGACCCTCAGCGGTGTTGATATTTAACATTCGAAGTTTTGATCTAAAATTGAGTCATCCTTCGTTATATTTTTCAACGTACGATAGGCTTTTCATCAATTGACTTAATGTCTTTTGTCTTTATAGTTAGAATTTTGACCCCAAATAGTTATGTTGTTTACCAATAAAAATGTTTGCCCGAATTGAAATTCTGACCCCCTGAATGACTTTTTAAGTAAATATGTTTACTATAATCTTTTGATTGAAAAATGAATCATGTTTTTAACCCCTTGTAATTTTCCCAAATTTGGGATAGAAAAATTATTTTTGTGTATCCATGTGCTATTTTGGGTGTACGTAAATACTTGAAATGTCTTTGATCCCTTGGCGTCGCCGAGGGTTTCAATTTTTTTCGCTCTCCGGCTCCGTTGAGGGGTCAGAATTGGAATTTTAACCCTCGGCTTTGCCGAGGGGTCAAAATTTGGATTTTTCCCAGGGCACAGGGGGATCGACCGACATAGGGGTGGGAAAGTATGATCATTAAAATTCAGAACGGAAGGATTCATCATCCGAGTGTGTAATCACAAATAAATAATTTTAATTTCATGTCATACAACATACATGACATAACACAACACACAAAAATTGAGAGCTAACGACAAAGATAATTCTATTTTGGTACTTGGTTTATGAGCAACCCAAAAGTTCTACCTTTCTGCCCGACGGTAATGTTTTACATGTGTGTAGAACGTTAAAATTCAAATACCTTTCTGTACAACCGTAAACACAAAATACCGTTCGGTAGAAAGGTAAAGTTTTACCGTCCTCCAGCACGGTAAAAGTCTAAACTACTGGACTGATATTAATTGCAACATGCATTTGAATGATTTATTAAGTGTTGAAAACACTTTATGCGAATGACCCGTCCGTCTGTCCGTCCGTCTGTCGGGTCGATAACTGACGAACGGCTTGACCTACGGTCACCAAATTTTGTACACTTGTTCCTTGGGTCAAGAGTGAGGCTAAGTTCGAACCATAAATTAAATCCCTCCAAAAACACATTAAATCGGTTCAAACCTCTTACTCATTTTAAAACTGCCGCTTAGGTAGTTCACATTATACTCTATGTCTGTCATCTATACATGATAATACCCTGAAGCTACATTTCAGAGTGCGATTTCAGAGGCTTTTTGGGAGAAATTGAGATATGGGGTTTAAACCATTTCCATGTGTAGGTAAACAGCATTGACGTATAGGTAGTGATGGGTACTAGAACTAGAACTAGAACTAGAATGCCTTTTAGTTCTAGTTTTTTGTCGGTACTAGAACTAGAACTAACAGAAACCAGAACTACTAAAATACTAGAACTAGAACTAAAAGTAAACTCAGAACTAAGAACTGGAACTGGAACTACCAGAACTCGTTGGAGGGTTTTAGTTCTAGTTCCATTGTATGTATAATGGACCTTTTCAGGTAAAATTTATTTTAAGACGGATTATTTTTTCCTTTAAAATGAGTGCCTTGCCTATCAATAATGCTCCTACGTCCTACCCCAATACACTAACACCAGTTTGGTATAATACATCTTGAAATATAGGCAAAGTAGACTATTCATAATTGTCAAAATGCATTACGCAGCCCATATTGAACCAATCCACTTTGATTTTTTTTCAATACATTTTTAACCATTGTGTTGAAGGATTCGAACACACGGATTGACTTGATCTTTTTGGAACACAACTTTGGACTATAGATGTAGATAACATAACTTAAAAACATAATGCTTGTATTGATGTTTATCATGTTAAAAAAATCACGATCTTCCCTCCGACGACCCTTCGAATTTAAAAAATCAACGAAATTTTCATGTTCAAACGTTGGCTTAACCGACGAGTTTTGGACCAACTTGGTAAATAAATTTTTATCAGAGTAAATCAGAGTTGCTTTAAGTTTTTGAAGGAAAATATATTTTTTGTTTTTGTCAATACTCTCAATTCAAAAGGTTTAAAAATTTCAAAAAGTGCATTTTTTAAACTAGAACTCCACATTGCCTTTATTCTCAAAAATTTATCAGCCGGTGTTGGAAGATAAAAATTTTCGTTGATTTTTCAACTTTGTAAAAAAAAAATTTAAACATCAATTTGGGCAATCCTTTTTTTAATAATGTCATCTACATAGTCTAACGTCCAAAAATCAAGTCTATCCGAGTTTGGCTTTTTACTACTTCCCTTGAGATATGAAAAATTAATGTGAAAATTATTACGAGAACATATGTTTTAGTCAATTTTTGGGACTGAATTTCGAGGAACAACAATCAATGTCGATCAACAAGGACTTATTCCGGTTATATAGGCTAATATCATGTGTTTTTGGAATTTATGACAATTTCAATGACATTTTTATAAATAGAAAGTACTAGAACTAGAACTAGAACTAGAACTACTTAAGCGCAGAACAGTACTAGAACTAGAACTAAAAGAAATTTCAAAATAGGACTAGAACTAGAACTAGAACTAAAACGATTCAGAACTAAGTACTAGAACTAGAACTAGAACTACTAGAAAAAGCTAGTAGTACCCATCACTACGTATAGGTGACCACTCCCACTGACACCAGGGTGCAAAACCTGCTGTTTTCAACACTTGGTTACGCCCGTTACATCGGTTTATTCTAATTTGATGATAATTCCCCTGTCTGCGTCAACTTTTAAAGTAGTGATAAGTGATAACTGATAAGGCTATTTTGAGTGATACTTGTTAAAAACTCATTCATCGATTAATAAATTGGGTTGTCAGATACAAGGTTTGTCAATTTTTAATATGATCACAATCTCAGATCGCCTAAATAACAATGAAAGGTTGGTCAAATATTATTCGAGTAGTATCAATTCTTCCCCGGCCATATCACATCCTTTTATGTTCCTTTCTGTATTCTGGTGAATGAGATGGATTTGACTCCCATCACGTTGTTCGTATCACTAAAATTTTAAAGTAAGATACACACCTTATTGAAAACTGGGTGACTCGGCAAAACAAACTTCTGTAAAATAAGCCGGAGGATTTCGAATCAAAGAAAGAAATCAAAATCAAGTTTAAAAACGAAATCTTGACGTATTTCTTGTTTTTGACGCTTGTGGAATCAACACGGAAGGAAGTCCGTGGTCAACTATTAATAATCTTTGAAAAACATTGAATGATCTTGTTTAAAGATCCGTTACAGGTAGGTCAAGACTGCGAAGAGTATATTATTAAAAAGATTTTTAAAGTTAAAAACTATTTTTAACTATTGTTTCAATATTATTGGAAATATTCAAGCGGACTTGTCTTCGGTGTTGCTAAACTTCGCATAAATGCAACACCCTGTGTAATGCCAGACCAACAATCGTCATGGTCGACATAGTTCCATTAGTCGAACTCTCGACCAGCAAAAGGTCAGTAAATTCGTCGGTCGCTGAGGGTTATGGCAGCATCAACTCGTCATCGGTTTCAAATGGTGTTAACCCAAAACCGATTTTCTTCACGGATGGCGATGACACGCTTAACCGTAAAACAATTTTTCAAACGGAATTTATAAACCATTTCACCTCACTCAAAACGTATGAAATCATTCACGTCTGGATTTACAAGCAGAGCCTAAATTATTGGACTCCGCAATGGTTGGGAGCCTGGCATGAGTTCACAGTTGTCGAGTCTAAATGCGACAAAAATAAGTCCAGTTACTGGTCTTTTGAGACAAATGCAGAAGGTATTTGGGTGCAGCGAGCATATTCGTTTGAGTCAGTTAAAACGAAGAATTTGGGAGTCAAGCGCATTCGAGTGACAGACGAAGGGCGAAAACCTCAACAAGGATATCCCGGAGAAACGATCTTTGATATCTTCGAATGGATTTACAGAAGGAATTTTCAATATCGTGACATAGAATCTAACCACCACTTTGCATCACTACTTTTTGAAGCTATCTCACGACAGAAGCGTTGCCGTCTTACATTACCATTACCTAATATGACAGTACCGTCCCAACCATGTAGTACACATCTAGGTCTGCTATTTAAAAAAATGTGACCTATGACGATACCCGCTTGACCTTTGACCAGCACGGTCACCAAATGAACTCTAGATTCGCTTGAAGGTCATGAATGGTTTCCCGAAAAAAAATTTGAAAATATTCAACCGTTCGAGAATTATGCTGCGAACGGACAGACAGACAGACAGACAGACAGACAGACAAAGTAAAAACATTAAAGTGTTTCACCTTTAATAAACATTGAATTGAACGATTCCCAATCTTTGTACAAAGCCGAGAAATGATATTTTACTCATCTTCAGTTCTGAGGGAACTAATCAATACAGGAGTGTGTTAAGGGGTTGTATTGTCTTGAATAATACAATTGTAAAAATTGTGTAAAACCCGTGTCTTTAGATAAACAAATCATAGAAATGAATAAAATTAGCAGTGTCTATTGAACATTGCAGTACAGGAAGGCTAGTTGTAATAAAAATGGGCTAACTAAAACAAAAAAGCCAATTATATTAACATGCAAATTAATAATAGCATAACTAACATTAAGATTAATGATTCCAAAGGTATAATCCAATGAATCCAAAGGTTCAGAGAAGATATATATGATATAATGAAATGCAAACCTATACCATATAAGGAATAAATATGAGTATGGTTAATACCCATATTTACTCCTTATGAAACAAGTGCTTATCCCTTAAAATCACGGGGATATAAATAGGAATGAGGGATGTGGGATGACAAAGTCCCCCCTGGGAACTTTAATTAGGATTGGAGGACTAAGGTGAGAATAGGTGGAGTAATCCTAGATCTCATACCTCGGAACGCTCCATTTGTTCCGTCACGCAGGGGTGATTGAGATGAGGAAGGAACCCGGAGAAATGCATATAAAGTAGGGACACAAATAGAACACGTATAAAAAGGACAGGTCATTAAGCCTAGGGATTAGATAGAATAGATTTCCCTAATTAAGCGAGGCGACTCTAACCTAAACTTACATAGGAAAAATCCTGGATTTTCATTAAACGGTAATCGTAGGCTCGTAGGTAAATTCGGCAGATCAGTCCACTTCTTAAAAAACCTTACTTACCTGTAATATAAATGAAATGGGAACCGAGGTTATAAAAACCCAAGTCGCCCATTCAATCACTTTTGTGAACGTATTTTTGTCAAAACCTCTCTATTTTGCTTTGCAGTTATTTTTTTCATTTATTTTTTGAGTTTCCTTTAAAACTTCGGAAATCTATATTTTCCTTCGGAAACTTTGGTTCCAGTAAGAACACGGCAGCCAATTATTTGGGTAATTTATTTTCTCTTAAAACTCCTAGACTATTTATTTTGAGGTTTATAATTCAGGGACCTTTCCCTTAAAAGAGCTTATTTTTATCTAAATTCATTTTCCTAGCTGCTTGAGTACCCCGAAACTTCGGGAAATAGATTTGAGGATCGGTGCCTTTGCCTCTTACGGCCTAACGAGATTTACCAGGATTTTTGAGGGACTTAAGGGTCAATAATGCCGGTTCTAATCTGCCCTTCGGATTTCTCCGTGGTAACCTTCCCCTTCATCGTCATCTCGTCTCATCCTACCTCTCCGAGTCCTTCATTCTATAAGGTGTGTATTATTCATTAGTTAGAGGGCTACGTGGTATTAAGGTTACCCTCAGTAGGAAATCTGATGGGAGCGTGAGTCTTCGATCCGAAGCTACAGTCTCCTTGCAAGGTTACCGAAAAAGGTCACTACCCGATTTGACCCTCCGTTCTGAACTTAAGGGGCCCGAGTTAGTTGCTATTCAACAGGCAATTAATCCCTATTTCGTTAATTAAATCCCTGGTTAACCCTCCGATTTTCTGCCTTGCGGAATCGGAATTATTTATATTTTCGGTGTTCATTGTGTGAATTAAGGTCAATTAGTTAATTGGAAATTAACTACCGGTTTAATAGATAGCTATAAAGTTCATTAATTATTAATTACAAGATTAAGTACCACTTAACTTGCATTGGTTGGGTACCTATTGGTTTACCTGTGTTGCTATTAATTACTTTAAATTGGAATTACTTAATCATTTCTACTATTGGTTAATTACGGGTGTAATTACTTAATTATTTTCTAATTATTACGTACAAACATTTACGGTTTCTATTCGATTAAATAAAGGATGTCAAGGGTCTTTTCCTAAGTTACACAAATAAAACAGGCGTTTAATTAGTGCATAACTCATTGTTAGCTCATTACTCATTGAACAATTACGGTTTGGCAGCTCCAACCCTTAAGGGGGGAGGGGAGAGCGCACACCCCACCCCGTGTCATTCGTATGACTCGTGGCTCCCCATAAGGTCTTACATGTTAATATTTTTTTGCCAAAAAGCTTATTTTTCGAGCTAGAGTGAACGCAATGAAATCATTTTTATTTCATATGAAAGCTAAATAATTGTTCAACATTATCCGTATTTTTTTAAGCAAACTGTTTACAATCGATTTCAGAATCTGCTTTTATTTCTTAAATTTTTCAAAATTTAAAATTCAAATGGACCTACTCGAGTCAATTGTTAACAGTTTGCTTATAAAAATACGGATAATTTTGAACAATTATTTAGCTTTCATATGAAACCAAAATGATTTAATTACGTTCACTCTAGCTCGAAAAATAAGCTTTTTCGCAATATAAAATCGGCAAAAAACGTACAAAATCTTAAAAAAAATACTTTCTATGCTACCTTCGCAAATACGAGAGTATAAAAGTGCGCCAAATCCAAACCTCTTCCCACGAATTTTTACATTCCACTTCCACATTCAACATCCAATTTCCATCTAAAATCATTCTAGATTCCTAGGACAAAGCACGCGTTCCTTGAACTTCAAACAACTTCACTCTAACTCATTTTACATCACGTCAACGTCAACGGTGAATTGGAATAAATTTATTGGTATTATTAAACATTACATATTTGAAATTTATTGAACTGTGAAAAAAACTTGTCGCCTCCGTAAGTCCGTCCGTATGTGTGTTTGCACTTTGACTTTCGAACGGTTGAATATTTGGTAACATTACGGTTTCTGGGGCTGGACAAAATATGACAAGTTTTTTCGCTCTACTGAAAAAAACAAAAAGTGTTCGGATCGACCTCAAACTTCGGATCTACATCGATCAAGGGGGTGTGGTAATTTTTCGGCGCCGCCACCGAAATAGCCGATCGCGCCGAAACCACCGAATTCGACAGAGGTACCCGCCGACACTGAAAATAGGCTAATCTCAAACTTTCATTCATTTTTTGCCTCCGCAGAAGTTCCGGCGCGGTTACACCTACAGCCGAAAATATTATCCAAAATTTAATTTTACAGGGTTTGATGAAGAGTTCAAAAATTGAAATTTTTTACGTTACCCCTGTCTCTCAGTAGCATTTTCCTACGTCCGGTTAGCTTTCCCCGGATGACGGTGCAGTCGAAGTCCGCGCACATGCGGGGACCTAACCTAACCTAACCCAACCAACCCCGTTAAACTTAATTAACATTAGGCGTAAACATTTTTAGTGTGTAAAAAGTTTTTTTAATTTTGGAAAGTAACCTAATCTAACTTTAATGGAGCATACCATATACGTGGTTTAGTCATTTGCACAAGTGCGAATAACTAAATTTTGAACGATATTTTCGCGGAGACAAAAAAAAATGACAGGGAGGTCGAGATTAGCGTACTTCCTGTGTCAGCGGGTACCCCGGTCGAATTCGGCGGTTTCAGCGGCGGCGCCGAAAAATGACCATACCCCCTTGATCGATGTAGATCCGAAGTTTGAGGTCGATCCGAACACTTTTCGTTTTTTTCAGTAGAGCGAAAAAACTTGTCATATTTTGTCAATTTTGTCCAGCCCCAGAAACCGTAATGTCACCGGTTCATTTATAATTTGAATTAATATATGTATACTTGATATTAATTATAGCGTTACTTTCGACCGGATTGATATGAAGATACTTAGCGACGACGAAGAAGAAGAGGAGGAGGAGGCATCCGGATCCACAGCTACTGGAACTAGCGTCTACGAGGCATCGAAACAAAAGGCATCCGGATCCACAGCTACTGGAAATAGCGTCTGCGGTCCAGATGGAATTTCCGGTCTTAAGAGTAAGTTTCCGCCGCCACCCCTCGTCTGTCAACCCGTTGGAAAAACTGCAAAATTGTTGCTGGAATATGTCAAGTCTGGATTCTCAACTGATTTGAAGAAGCAGTTGGAAAAGAAGGGATTGACACTCGACGTTGCGAAGAGCAAGTAAGTAAAGAACGCATACAATAGCTTAATTTTAATTATAATATATATATTAATTATACAAATTAAATTATAGGTCAGTGCTAGGAAAACGCCGATGACAGTCATTATCTGAACCAACTACAAAAAAGGCCCGTGCCGAAGTTCAAGAAAGTACAAATCAAGAAGATGATGAATTAGAATTGGAACAATCCCAGTTGACGTTTACGGAACTGACCGAAGATTTTATGTTAGCCGTACGAACAATGGTCAATTTTGCACTTTCTTCATATCCTGTACATTTAAAATCCGAATTTGACCGATGTGCAAACAATCATATATCGTACTTAAACGGCTTACAAACAATTTTATTTGACAAATTCCATTTAAAGATTGCGATAGATTCTCCAGGTTTTAAATTTCCTCGCAATTTTTAATCGACTTCTAACGAGAATCTAAAAATAAAAAAGTGTAGTAGTTTAGGTTGTACTGTCGTATTAATTATTTATTTTTTATGGCTGGTTATTTTTATACAATTAATTGTTCATTAATTATCAAATGTAGAGTCCCTCGAGGGAAGTAATTTTAATTTTAATACAATTAATTGTTCATTAATTATCAAATGTAGAGTCCCTAGAGGGTAGTAATTCTAAGGTCGTATAATTCAAATGTAGAGTCCCTAAAGGGTAGTAATTTTAAGTTTAAGGTCGTATAAATATTTGAAAATCGATTTAACCTAATAATAATAAACTATAATTGAATAATTTAATTCAGAGTTGTTCCACAATGTCATTGATTTGTTTCATATAAATTAAGCAAGTTGCCCTTGCAACTAAATTAAAAGTCACTAACGTGACCTCGGAGGGTCAAAATTCCCAAGCCATCGGATTTTTCACCAAATTTCATTGAGAAATGAGTACCCACTTGACCCCCACCCTCACGCCTAACTAAAAAGGGGAGGGGGTTTGGGGGGGAGTCGAAAAATCAAAATCCCAGAATTCGACGATTTGACCAAATCTGAGGTCAGAATGGGGTCAAAGGATTTAAGCTGGTTGAATTGACTTGGTAATTTGGGGTGGGGTCAGATTTATGGGTCAAGCTCCGGTTTTAAGGGCCTGTGTATTGCAGAATCTGTTCCTGGAAGAGGTCAAAGGTTTCTTCTTCTTGTAGGATCATCCTACAAGTTCGTAGGATCATACGAGTTCGTAGGATTATCCTAAGAGTTCCTAAGACCCGTAGTCCACAGTTCAATCCAGGATCGGGTTCGTAGGATCATCGTTGGAATTAAAGTCACTGCCGTGACTTCGGAAGGTCAAAACTTCCAGGCCACCGGATTCTTCCTCAACTTTCATTGAAGAAAGAGTACCCTTTCAAAGTTGACAATTTCAAAAAATCGAAATTTTGAATTTTTTTAATTTTCGATTTTGGTAACTTTTTTGAAAATTACAATATAGGGCATTAATTTTACAGGAAATTAGACGGGGAATCCGAATCTGGATTAGTTTTTAGGTGTGTGTGCCGGAAATATATATTTTTAAAGATCCTTTAGAAGACATCTGGTCTTCTCAAAAGTTGCTAAAAAAATAAATACTTTGGACACCCCCACAAAAAACTAATTTCAGATTCGGTTTCCCTATAAAATTTCTGTTAAATTGATGCCCTTATATCGTGATTTGAAAAAAGTTGACAATTTCAAAAATCGAAATTTTTTTTTTTTTTTTTTTCGATTTTGGTAACTTTTTTGAAAATTACAATATAGGGCATCAATTTTACAGGAAATTAGACGGGGAATCCGAATCTGGAATTAGTTTTTAGGTGGATGTATCAATTTCTATTCAAAATAAAATACAAAAAAGATCCAAATCGGTCTGGGAAAACTTTCTCAGAAATCGGG